>VZRF01003380.1:2579-47580 GCA_013396875.1 Vireo altiloquus | reverse complement strand
TTTTTTTTTTTTTGTACAGTGTCGTCCCCTGGGTACAGCATAAATAAGCAATATTACTGCAGGGATGGCCTCTATCAGGTACAGGGGACCACACAACATATATGTATATATAAAAATATATTCATAAGTTTTATATTTTAATTTATGGATGGTAAAAGGTACATGAGTCTATGACCCACAAAGTCAACAGAACTGGAAATGGTACTCTTGAGTTTTGGAAAAATCAGTAGATCTTAAGTATGTGAGAAAGTGTTTTGTAATAAAGGACATTGCAGTAGCTCACACTTATACTGTATTTCTTTACTATGTAATGTGATAATAAAAGTTCTCCAATGAGATTTACAAACTCAGAAAAATAAGATTTATTAAAATAATAATGTGGTTTAGTATTTCAAGCACTTGAAAAAATAGAGAAACTTATTAACAGAAGAGTGTTTTTTATTAAACCAATTTTAAGAGAGATAATAAACAAAATAAAGAAGCATGCAGGAGAGTAAAGCAAGCAGTAATGGAAGCCCTTTTGTAAAGGGTTAAAAGGTGATTTCATCTCAATTGTAAGAATTTAATACAGATATTTTCTTGATATGATCTCATACACACCACAGTTCAGAGTTACTCTTGCAAATTGAATAAATGTACTTTCCTATGCCTTGAAAAGGTATGATAATTTCACTAAATATCATATTCAGCTTAAAAAATGAAGCTAGTGTTCAAAATAAAGGAATTGTAGGTTTGTTTTTTTTTTTAAACATAGCATATTAATTCATTCTGTAAATTGTGGGGGCTGACAAGCAGCCTGGTCAGGATGACACTGGAGCCCCCTTGGAGGCCAGTAGGTCAGGGAGACACAAAAACCTCTGCCCAGATCCTTTGTTGCATTATGTTAACGTGTCCTGGTTCCGTTTCCCTGGTTGGCTAGTTGGCTTCTCACCTCTTTTCTCCCCTCTATGCCCCAGACCTAGAATGTTCTCTCTCACCTGTTCTCCCATTGGCCCTTGTTCCCCAACCACTCCCCCTCTGCTTCCCCATTGGCTCCCTCGCCCAAGCCTCGCCAGTGCACTGCCCCCACGCCCACTGATGATTGGTCCCTGATTCTCTCTCCGCCCCTATTGACTCTATATATAAACCTGGACCCTCTTCTTTGGTCCCCGGCTGCCTTCACTTGTGCTTGTGGCGGGAATAAACCCACCCATGTGGAATACTGCACCGGGGTTGTCAGTNTCACCTGTTCTCCCATTGGCCCTTGTTCCCCAACCACTCCCCCTCTGCTTCCCCATTGGCTCCCTCGCCCAAGCCTCGCCAGTGCACTGCCCCCACGCCCACTGATGATTGGTCCCTGATTCTCTCTCCGCCCCTATTGACTCTATATATAAACCTGGACCCTCTTCTTTGGTCCCCGGCTGCCTTCACTTGTGCTTGTGGCTGGAATAAACCCACCCATGTGGAATACTGCACCGGGGTTGTCAGTGACTGAAATATTATAGTTTTATGAGTTAAACATTTTCCCTGCTTTTTGGAACTGTGTTACAAAAAGCTGCAGAGAAAAGCACCACACCCTGCAATGGACAGAGGCACCCAACTGCCCGCTGATGAAGATAACAACTCAGAGCCAGGGGACTTTCAAAGGACACACAACTTAACACCTCCCAAGGTGGGACACTGCAGTCCCGGAGCTATCAGCTGCTCACATGAAGGGGAGGGGGAGAAAAGGCCTTGGGTGTGTATCCTCAGCAGGAGGGGAGACATGCCCGACACAGAGGCTCCCCAAAAAGGAGCCCCCAGAGCACCAGAGCTGATGCAACAGACCCCCAGTGTTGCAAGGGACAGTGTCTGCAAAGGGAGGTACATGGGCATTTCCATCTGGCTCAAAACGTATATTAACTCACGGGACTCGGTGCTTGCCCCGGCTTGCTGGCGGCCCAGGGCGGCCTGGCGTGGCCTGGCCCAGCCCGGCCCGGCTCGGCAGCCCGGCATGGCGTGGCGGCGTGGACATGGCACCAACAGGGGACCTTCACCACCACCAGAAGATCAGACGGAAGAGAGCAACAGGCCATCAGGAGCCTCGGATGGGTGATATGCTGCCATCTAACCCTGGTCACCTCTTCCCGTCTCCCCCAATCCCCCCACGCACATCTCTTTCTAACTTTCTTTCTTTTCTCTTTCCTTCTCTGTCTCTTTTACTATTAAATAAAATACACCAATTTTTTGGCAACAACATCTAATCTCGTTTGATTTTAATCTCGTTTGGGGACATTTTAGAATCTTATATGTTATTTCCAGTTTATGCCCAGACTCTTAGCATTCTTGGCTTTTCTAGGTTTAAACCGGCTGGTAACAGGCATCCTTCCTGTCTCTCTAGCGCCGATCCATCTGAGGAGCTGTCCGGTGTGCGTGTGAGTGTATTCGGTGCGTGTGAGTGTATTTGGTGCGTGTGGCTCCGGCTGAGCAGCCCCAGCTGCAGACACCTCTGGACGGCTGCAGCATCATAACCCCCACCACCCGTGGCAACAGTAAATAATGTCACTGAAAATAATATGGCTGTTTTACTTGTTTTTAACTGCTTAGAACAAACACAATGTTGACAGCATAAAAAGTTACAGGCAAGAAGAAGCGTTTTTATCCTATGTACTGAATGCCAGAGGGAAGATAATATTATATGAATATAATAAGAAATTAATGCATTGTGATACAATAGCCAGAATATGGATTTTATTAACCAAAACACAACTCTCAGTTATATAAGAAAATATATTTTGCATTTGTTTGTTCGCTTTTTTTGTCTTGGTCTTTTCCAAAAAAGAAAAGGACCAACTAACTAGTTAGTTGCCATCTTGAGACTCGGGTTAGCTGAACAGTAATATTTTTATAATGAAGTGATCCACTTGAAAAATAAACTTAATAAGCCCAAAAGGTCAACATCTGCTAGAGCAATGCTATGCTAAATGTAACATACTGTTATACTTAAGTCTTTACAGAACCTGAGGCAGAGTTTCTATAAACAAGGGAGAAAGTTGAAAAAGTATGCAGTAGTGCGTGTGTTGTTTTTTAGGTATTTCTATTTTCTACAACAGTTCTCAGGAAACATACCCACATTTTGAGGGTACAGAGATCAGATGGCAAAATGACCTATTAGAATTTACACAATCTTTGTTTACAGAACATGTAGCTCTGAGTTCAAATGCCATCAATATCCTATTAACTTATGTCCTGAAGGAAAATGAACTAAAATGTAGATTCAAATAACAATCATTAATCTGCCACATATTCTGTCACTAGAAAAAAAATTGTTCTTGCTACTTGTTTTCTACCCTTGTGCAATAATCTGAAAAAAAAGTGTGATGCTTCTATGCTTTGGGTTTTCTTATTTCTGTTTTTGAATACCTCATTTTTATACATATGTCAAACTGATAAAAAGTGAACTTTCAATTTAACAAGCAAAGGAAGTGCATCAAACTGCAATTGATCTTCTTAAGCAAATCTTTAATGCCTTTCCTCTCTAGTTGTTTTATATTTCCAGCAGGAAGGGAAAAAAGAAATACAACGATGAATAAACAGGTTAAACCATAAATGACAAATTGGATTCTGCCAAAACAAATCATGGACTGTCCTGTAGAAAACCACCACATCTTTCCAGAATACCTAGCCCAAAATTGAACACATTAGGCAGCTTCACAATATAATGGAAGCACTATTTTTTAAAATCCTGGCATTTCAGCCTTTTCTACTGAATTCTTCTATAAATTTTAAAATGGAGACTGGGACTGGAACTGGAAGTTCAGGACACAGTTAAAATCCATATAGCTTTACAATCATGAATACCTAGGCAGTGTCTCTGGAGGTTTCTCAACCTCTTGAACGCACTTGGGACAAAATTTTCAAACTGACAAAAGTGCCAATATATGCAGGGAGTGGTTGTCATACAAACGTCATGAAAATTAAAGACACTTACCAGCTATTTTTACCAGAGGAAATGTATCAAAAAGATCAAATTACACCTACCTTACTGCAGGTGCCTGAGGAGCAGGAAAGCATGAGGAGCAGCACTTGTGTGTGAGGTCGCTTGGCTTGCTCAGCTGGAGAAGAGGATACTGAGGGGGCACCCCGTTGTGGTGTAAAGGTTCCAGAAGTGGCAGGGCAGACATCAGTCTTCTCTCTGGTGAACAGAGGCCTCAAATCATGACACAAGGTAATGGCATGGAACTGTGCCAGGGGAAATTTAGGTTCGATATAAGGAAAAGGTTTTTGACCTGGAGGGTGGTCAGGCATTGTAACAGGCTCCCCAGGGAAGTGGTCACAGCACCAAGCCTGACATGTTCACGCAGCATTTGGGCAATTCTCTCAGGCACATGATGTGATTCTTGGGATTGTTCAGTGCAGGGTCAGCAGCTGGACTTTGATGATCACTAGGATATTCTTTGATTCTGCAAAATATTTATGGGGCAAATATATGAAGCTGGTATGATGAATGTTTCTGGGGGCATTTTATGGAAATTAAAAGATGATGCAATCACTTCCAAGTGACGTATATTTAGGAAGGGACAAAATCATATAGACATTCTTTAGATACCTTAAACAATTTTCTTTTCATCAAGGACTGCATGCAGTAATAGCTGACATTGTAAAATTGGAAAGTATTAAACAAAGTAGACCATTCCTATCATTCTGAAAGTCTCAGGTCTAGAGATCACTAGTGGCTGGAAAGGTATTTCAGGGAAGTGAGCAATCAGCACACATTTGCCTTATTCTTGTCCTTTCTCAAGCACTTTCTGCTGTCCTATTGAAGATAGACTTTGGGAAAGACAGACCACTGATCTGATATGACAATTACTATCTTCTTGAAGTTTGATATTCTTCAAACTTTTATACGCTTCAAGCAGTATTTTCTACTTCCATACACTCAAAAACACTCTCCACTGAAGAGATTCTTCTAGACCAAGACAAACAAATGAGAACACACTTTTAGTGATGTGACATCTTTCTACTCTTATTGAGGTGACTAGAGCTGATGCACTAAAGGTGCTAAAAGAAACCTTTTAACTTTTTGAAGTTGAAAAGTGATATGTTTATTTTGCAGCGCTGGGCACATGTGAGGTCACCCTCCAAAAAGCATGTACGAATTTCTAAAGCATTGGCTTTCCTTATATTCACAAAGGTCTTACATATTCATCTAAGTCACCTGAGATGCCTATACATATGCATCACCTATCCCCACTCTGTATTAAAATGAGCTGAATGTTCATTACGGTTGCGCAGTTCTTCCTTTAATTTGGGTCGGTGGTCTCTTGAAGATGAAGTCAGACGTCTTCCTCTTTACTTTGTCCCACTGCCAGGTCTTCTTGACCCTTTGGTCATGATCCAGGCTTCGTCTCCTGGCCCCAGCTATCTTGGAGGCCAGGTGTGTTCTTCAGTTTCTGCCCTTTTACAATGCTAAATGTCCTCCCTGTTGCTTCAAAGAACATAACTGAGTCAAATACATGATATATTGTCTTTACTCCAACTGCTTCAACTATTCCTATATGCTAATAATTAAACCCTAGTTTCTTGCTTCTACCTTACTAGCTACAGTATCAACTTTTAATTCTTTTTAACCCTTGATTCAGAGCCTTTAGCTAATATTCCACACTGCATTCTTTCTTTCCTTTGATATTAATTCATTTGCTGCTTTCCCAGTGATCAAAATATACACTAGCATTTGAAATCCTGACCCAGCATTTTCTAGGCTGAGAAGAATATTTCAGGCTCTCAGAAATACCATTATCTCAGAGTTTATCTGTCTCAACATTCATTACAATTCTTGAGCCATCCTAGCCAGTAGAGATGAAATTCAGATTGCTTCACAGTATAGTTGTCTACTACCTGCAATGGCTAGAAATTGAACTGTGAAAATAGCTGTGTCTCACTGATCAGCATCGAAAGCAGATTAGAAAGATTTGAGCATACATATATAAGTGGCCTAAATATCACCTTTCTATTTTACTGTTACATTGACCCTCTGCAGTTGTTGCTTTTATAGCAGTTAAGGATTTTTCTCATCTTTTCTATTCTAAGCAATTGGAACATAGATTTAGGCTGCTGTAGCTCTACACAAAGGAAACATCTGTGCAAAGAAACAGTACCAGGATTGAGAGAATATCACTTTTGAATGTGAAATTTTGTTCTCCAAAGGAAATGGCTTTGACCCCAGGATTTCACCAACAGATTATATCTAGGGTTTTGTCATTGTTTTTTAACTAATCTGGGCACCTGGAAATCTGTTGGCAGGCTCTATTTCACTCTTTCAGTTAATGTTTCTGTCCAAGTTATTGCTTTTCATGAATTCACATGTTTTTCTCTCTCCAAACAGCTTTAGTGGTTTGAAGTAATTGTCTACTCACCAAGGTCACCTAAGCAAGAATACATCAGTAGTGCTGCAAACAGCTGTACACAGCTCAGGAATTTATTATTTAAAATGTCTAAGCATATCTCAGTGTCATTTTTATAGGACTATACCAGAATATTCTGTTTATGTTAAACAAGCATATTCACAAATATATTAAAGACTGTATTCTTTAAGTGGTGATCACGTATCTTACACAGCATCAAGTAGCTATTTGTTGCAAAATTTATGTTGTTTTGTGATAGCAAAATACCCAGAACAGGAGACAGCGGTAGAGATAGATAGACTTTTGTGTACAGCATTATTCTACTGCAGCACTGAATGTGTTTAGGATTACTATTTTTTTTTTTTACTTGTGTTCATGGTATTGCATTTATCTCTGTTTGAAAGTTTATTAAAGTCTTCATAAAATAGATGTTTTTCTGTCTCTTTTGTTATTATAAAGTATCCAGGTATACTGTCTGGAAAAATCCAAGACAGATTGCCTGGAATCTAATTTGTTAGATATAGAGCAATGTATGTGAATTTGGTTCTTGGATATTGGTGGGAACATGCTGCAGTGTTGCTGTAAACCCGAGCCTTTGTCAAAAACCTGGACCGTGTCAAACCATGACGCATATTCAACACAGTTTTATGCTTTTTCCTGTTTCTAGAATAAGCAATTTACTGACTATTATGAGTCAGAAATGCATGTTATATGTTATTTCTTTGTTCTGCTATCCAAAAAATCAACTTTCTCCAACTCCAGGTTTGCATTTCTTTAAATCACCATGTCATGGTTTAAGTTGAGCTAGGAATTAAACTCCATGTAGCGCTTGATTAACACCCCTCTCTCCTTACCATCCTGGCAGAATGGAAAGGAGAATCAGGTGAATCTTGTAGACTGAGATAAGAACAGTTTAATAATCAAAAATACGTAATAATGGTAAATGAAAATGATAATAAAAAGGGAAAACCAATTGATGCGCAATACAATTGCTCACCATCCAACTGAACAACACCAGACCCCCCTCCCGAAGTCAGATTGGCACCTCTTTCTGGTAACCTCCCCCAGTATATATTCTGGCCATGATGTTCTGTGGTGTGGAGTAACCTTTTGGTCATAGCTGTCCCAGCTATGCTCCCTCCCAGTTTCTTTTGTGTACCTCCTCACTGGCAGAGCATGAAACAAGAAAAATTAGGATAACATGACTTAGGAAAAAGCAAATCCCTCAGCAACACCATTCTGATTCTGAATCTGAAACACAGCACTGTAACCTCTACTGGGAAGAAATTAACTCTACTCTAGCTGAAAACAGGACACCATGGGTGAGTTTTTTATAGCTGATAGGTCTCCAGTACTGAGACTGTACTGTACCTCTTACCTTGCTGTTCCTGTACTTCTCTACATCATGTTCTGAACTTCCACTTCTCAATGTCTCAGCTATCATACCAGCCCTATGTATTTCTCTATGTGGCAGCACTATCTAAGTAATGAATCTAAGTTGAAAATATTTCATTCTTCATAGAAAAAGGGTTTCTACTGTGATTCTACCATAAACAAAAACGAAATAGACTTAGATCTGGTGAATTAGAAAAATTGCTATCACAGTTACAGAAGGTAAGATGAGAAATTGAAGGGAGTTTCACAAGGCAAACCTGGCAAGTGTAAGTCCTAAGGCATTGCAAACTCCATCCAAAACTGATGACTTAATAGCAATGGCAGTAACAAGTATTAAAGGGCTGCATGGTTATAATGCTTTCAGGTGCACTTGGAAGTTAAAATCCCATTACATTCTACAGAAAAGTAGTCAGTACAAGCAATAGAGCCCGGAAGAAAATTTGTCTTATTCTAAAGTAAATCTCTTAGCAATGAGACAGCCTATTTGCTTTTTGGGGCATAATGGAGCTTATTCACCTAACTCACCTGCAGATACAGGTAGGAGGCTAAATTCAGATATTTCTAGCATCTCAATTCTTCTGATGTGTCTGAAAAGTCTGATTTCTAGATTAATGTTGGGTTCGCCCTCCCTCTGGTCTAAGGCTTCTCTACAGGGTTCAGCACAAGAAGGGTGAGGAAAGGAGGAGCTTGGGATTCATTGAAGTGTGGGAAGCTTGCTATGACATGTAATGTAGAGTCAACACACTTCAGGTTATCAGTTCCTGAATGGTCTAACCAATAGACAGGCAAAAGAGGGAAAATTGCAACAAACAATTTTGGTTGAAATTAGATGTCAAAGCCTGAGAGAAACATTGCCTTCCTAAGCTCTCCATGTGAAGACCAGACATGCCTCTGCAGAGGTGCCCTCACTTCATCTTGTACAGTGCTGAGGCACCCTGAGAAGTGAACAGATGTACTTGCTGCCTGGGACTTGAAATACATAAATCACAGGTAACTTGTGCAGCCTTAGATGTGTTGCACAAGTTCATACAAGAATTCAGCCCAGGAATAGAGGTTTGTCAACTGGCCTAATCATAGAGGTGTGTTTGCATATTATTTAAACTAAAGCTTATAAAGAGAGGGTTAGTCATGTCGCCTAAGTCAGATTTCTCATGAGACTAGACTGTCTTTCTGCTGAGAATTGCCTGGGAAAATCATGTTCTGAACAAATACCTTAATTGAGAGACTGAAGCTAAAGAGAGTGAATTCCTCCTTTCAACATATGCCCTTGTTGGTGTTCATAGAACAAATCCCAGACTTTGCACTGTTACACATTTATTACATACATGTCAGTCTTGAAATGTATTGTACTTGCTGGTCTTAAGAAGAAATACAGTTTACAGCTTTGGATATCCAGTATTTGCAGCATTTTAAAAAATGCCGTTACTTCTTAAAAAATAAACCAGAAATTGGCTCTGAACAAAAAAGGCTTTTCATTGGTTTAGGCATTATATTAAATTGATGTAGACAACAGGCTCAAAATCTTACTGTTAATTTTCGTCTGACTGTTGAAATAAATATCTTTAGTTTTCAAAAAAAAAAAAAGAAACTAATACTAGAGCTCATATATTATCACACAAAGTCAGGAGGAGTTTTGTTTCATCCCTATGGCATATAAGAGCATTAAAAGGCTTAAAAAGCTAAAATAATGATTTTTAAGAAAATCAAGAAGAAAAACGATATGAAGAGTTTATTTCAGCAGAATAAAAGGATAGAAAAATCATAGCTGTAAACCAACTGAGTTTATGTGAAGAGGGGAACTGATGAGGATTTAAATCTTAGTAGTTAGAAAACTTAAGGAACAATGTTAAACTTTTGGGGAACCTGCAAATCATTTAAGCTAAATATTAAGAGTTACCAAGTCATGATTGAATTTTTTTTAAGGAATAATACTCTTGTGTTGAGATTGCTTAAGGTTTTGTCAGTGTATGAATTGATAGATGCAAGTAACTGAGCTGACCACAACCCAAAGCTGAAGAGCAAAGAGTAGATTTATTCCATCACCTCACTATTTGGAGGATTCCAAAAACAAGCAACAACACATACACTGTTAAGCCTGGCCCATCTTAGGAGAGGCACAAAGTACCAGAGCCTGTTCCTGGCCTCAACATATCGAAGGACCTGGCACATGTATAGTAATTCACAACACTGTACTTTCTATAACCTCTGAGCTTCTTATCTCTCTTCCTCCCAGTGGGCAGCCCAAGCCTGTCCATGAAGAATAACTTTCAAGTCTTTGACAGCTTTCTGTTATCTTCTACAGAAATTCAGCTTCTCAAGACAGACAGAAAACAACCTGATGCAGACACAATACGTGGAATTTCCCACATTGAATATTCTTAGCATTCTCTCACTGCAAGGTCATCTTGAGCAAAAACAACTCTAATTTCTATCCTCAAAACAACTCTATTTTCCCTCCTCTCCAAATCTTCTGCGTTCAACTCTTGCTTTGTCACAGTCAAGTCGGGTTAATCACCAAGTTAAAAACAACTCAGTTTCAAATATGAAGATTCATTGGGGATGTCTCTAAACCACAGCTTCTATTTTAACACAACCACTCTACATTTTGTATCCACTTAAGTTCCTAATGCATGTAAAACTGCTTACATTTTTCCCTGTGATAACAAATCTATCATATTTCCTTAAAATCAAAGAACAGTATAAAGGTTTATTGTGAAAATGTTTCATTTTACCTCATTGTCCATGCACATTTTTTTCTTGAGTAATTAAGTCTTACTGATCATTATTAATAATATATAGCTAATGTCTCTATATTTAAAATCTGGTTACATCTAAATTAATAGCATGGTCAAATAAACTTTTTTAAACATAATTTCAATTTTTTTAAAGTAAAGATAGTACATTTTATGTCATATAAATTACATAGCTACATATGGAACCTGAAACTATTTACTTCGAAAAATGAAAGGAGAAAGTAAGTAAATATTTTTTTTACTGTATGAGGAACAGCAGCACCTGAATACCTTTCATTTATCCGGAAGACATTGGAGTCTCTAGATGAAATAAAATAATTATTACAGTTGAATAAGTTTTCAATTTATTGAAATATCATTCAATGTAGAAAAGCTGACTAAACTTTGGAAGTATCTTAAAAGGAAGATATGAATTTCCATTTTCTTAGGAGCAGGGGAGAAATTATATGTCGATTCTTAATAAAACAGAGTCCTCTTCATTAAAAATCCAAGAAAAAGCACTAATGGTTTTTGATTTGCTAGGACTGAACGCAGTAAGAATTTTTTACCAAATAATCCTTTTATCAAATTATTTATATGCTATTGGTGTTTTTTTTTCTTACAGTAACACTTCACTTGATATTAAATGCCTTCCTAAAGAAAAAAAACAAAACTCGAAAACCATGAAAATCATAAGAGCATTGTCATAAACATGTTCACTTTCAGTTACATCCAAAACCAGTTTGCAAAATAGTTGCTCAAACTGCTTCAGTTTTGGTTACCTCAGGTTATTTGAAAGGCAACCTAACAAGTATACTGCATTTCACCTGATTATGTCTGGCAAGATAAATAAAATAGGATTAAGCAGCATAAATTTTCACATTTTATCCTAGGTATAGCTAAAACATTTAAACCTTAAGTAGAGATTTAACAATTCCAGCCACGATGGCTTTTAGGTTTTTGTTCTGTTTTAGCTTTTTTCCCTTTGTTCTGGTGGTCTTTCTTCCCATTTCAAAAGTGTCCTTTCCTTCACGTGCCTTTCTTCCTCTGTATATTAAGCTACATCCTCTGTCAGAAAGAGAGAAAATGTCTTTGATGAGAACTAAGTATCACTCTTTAGCCTGAAAACGCTCAGGCATGGCCAGAAGAGTTTTTCAGTGCTGTATGTAGAAGACACGGTGATTTATACTAGTCTGCAAGAGCTCTACGTAATTTTATATGTTATGGAAATGGCAAGTATAAAAGCTGCTCTAGTTTTTTTCCTTGTTATTCTTTGTGTTCCTGCACTAGGTACTAAAAATCTTCTAATCGTTGTTTAAAATGAAACCATCTAATAAGAATCCTTGCTCACTCATTTGATAATTCTGCCTTTTGACAGGAACATAGCTGAAAAAATGTTTGCAGGATTAAAGGTAGCTGGTGGTCAAAATTATGATAATTACAACTTACTTATATGGTCCTCGAGATGTGAAGAATCATAAAATCATCTGTATTTACTACTTTAATTTTGTCTACTTTAACAAATTGATCCTTTCTTTTTGCATTTAGGGATTTTTTTTTAATTTTTATTCTTTCTGGGTTGATTCCTTTCATTTGACAGACTCTTACCTTAAACTATGTACTGTTAGAGTAATCTGTCAGATAACTGCAGGTTAGCCTCTATTCTAGTGTGCATGCCTCATAGCTGAGTGAAAATTTCAGAAGAGTTCTTTATGATTTTTTTTTTAACTAGGGTATCAATTCTCAGCATTTATTTTACATCTGTAATATGCTTGGAATCAAGAAAGTAAAGGAAAATGACTTATAGACAAACATCTGGGTGAAATTTTAGTACAATGAAGAGCAAATGATCTGGAAAATTGAGCAAGTCATTCCTTGTTTAAGTGCAGTTGTGATCCTGGTTTTCACTGACTCCCATATCCAATAACTAACTAGGTCATTACTATCTCCTTAAGGTGTAAGTTTGTTCTTTTCTGACATCACTCATTTCATCTTACGTTTTCAAAAACTTGCATGAAACATTTATCTCTTAACTTCTACCATTGGATCACATTTTGCAAAAGACTACCAAATTTTAGTTAATTATAGCATACTCACAAAAATGTAAAAGCAGGGGAGGAAGGTATAAACAATGCATTATTAATAAAAACAGCTAAAAATATTGGCAAAGGCTGGCAGAAGTAGATTGGCTGGAGTGACTAAGGAAGCTGAAATTCCTGCATTTAAGCCACCATATGTGTAACGTGCTCTCAGTCTTGGCTGGCACACACCAGAGAGCATGCAAAGGGTCTCTGCATCAATAGTTACCCTCAGGAACAGTCTTTTAACACAGCATTTATGGAAGAATTACCTTGTTAACTCAATGAGCACTTAAAGCTTCTACCTTGACACAGATGCCATCATGTAGCTCTGGTGTAAGTGGTCTACAACTTTTCTAAAAATATATTAATATTTTGGAAAACTAGATTTTTTTTAATCATGTATCAGAACTTTTAAGAAGTTAAAATATTTATGTAAAGAGGAGAATGATGTGAGAGGATCTTTCCAATGATAAATCATCGTAGAAAGAGAAAACTGTGAAGAGAAAAATGCAAAATTTCTGTTGAATGAAGTATCTCTCCTGACTCAACAAGCAATGTAGACACCATGCTTAGACCTAAGCATATAGCAGATAGAATGTATTCAAAGAAAAACTAGGTTTTTGTTGTTGGTGTTTAAAGAAAGTTTAAAAGAAAGGGTATGTCATATTTTTAAACCACGAGGGTACTTTTTCTCTCAGAACATAACTTTTGATAACATTTGAGGCTCGCTTGATACTAAATGTTCATTATCTTTGGTCAAAGCCAGTTTAAACCACGGAACCCTAGAGGTTGCCTAGCTTTAATTGTCTCTAAAAGTTAACATAATTTATTATGACTACTGTGAAAGGGCTAACTTGCACATTAGAGTGCTCTATTAAATGCACTTCTATTGTCAAAGTCAACTGCTTCTGGCAGTGCCATTCCTGAACTGCTACTGATCAAAAGGTAATGAGAACTGACAGGCAGCATTACAATCATTCCATGGTAAACAGTCTGTTAGACAAGGAATTAAGTGAGTGCTACTGATTGATTGTTTCTACATTAGTGAAATCTACCAGAAAGAATAAGGCTTTCTTGACGTTCACTTGCACATCAGGGTGAATAAGCCTACACATTAAAGCATATTGGGAATAGCCAGCTCCTCTGAAATACATGGAGGTGTGTGTATGAATGCCTTTCAAAATAAATCTTAATATCATAGCATCCTGATCCACAAATTTCTCATGTTTTCCTTTGCTGCACAGTTTTTGTTGTATCTGTATGAGTTAGAGAGCCCCAAAAGAGTAAAACAAGGGAAATGATCTCACAGATGAGATAATACCCCAGTTCAGTGCTGTTCTTTCCAACTTTCAGAACAGTGGTGTGATTAATGGTTACAGACCCAATTTATAGGTGTCGTGCTATATTCCTCAATTAGTGAGAAAAAGATAGAGCTCTAAATTCTGGCTCTGCGTGTCTGTAACTGCAGGGATCAATATAATCATTTGAAGTATATGTGCTTGTATTGGTCTGTGACCATTACTTTTTGTCCTATATCTTGTGAACACAGCAGTGTAATTTCTTCCTACTGACAGCCTTTAACATACTATTATCATGTCATCCTCCCAGTGTTCTGCTTTAAACAATCCCAATTATTTTTTTGAACAGCTCTGTTACTCTCCACTGGACTGGTTCCAAGTAATTTAAAGTATTCGAAGGCTCAGTGCTTTTCCTTGAATTTTCATATACTTTACAAACTGGTTAACATTTTTCTCATACAGTGTCTAAATGTTTAATTACAAAACTGAGTAGTAGGAAACCTGGAACAGAGTTTTTGAATGCCTTGCTTGATAAAACTTTCAATTTAAGAACTATTTAACATTGCTTAACTGCCTATATATCCTTCTATTATGGTTTCATCTAGACAATGTTTGCCTGACTTCTCTATGAAAATTTTAGAGTTACTCTTATCTCTAATTCTATGACACTTCCTATTCTTCTCTCACACACAGGAACTTTTTTCCTGTCATGAACAGACATTAAGCTGTTTTGATTTGTTTTGCTATTGACAGATGAATGTTGACTGTTAAAAATAGATGGTTTATGGTTTTGTTCCAGATTTCTGAACTTTTTTTTTTTTTTTTTAATGCAGGCAGTTCCTTGTGTAGCTTATATGAATAGCTATAGGTCTACTTTATCTGAGACTTTTAACAAATCCAAACACTCCTGTCCTCATGTTAGCTTCTACAATTATACATGTCATTGGTGGTACTGAGCTTCTGATACTTATGTTAATATAAGATGAGCAAAAAAGCTTCAAAAACTTATCACTCCTGTTGTCTATCATCAACCTTCGGTTTTCATTGAGCACCTCACAAAGGCATTTCTTGGTTCTATTCTACTAATTTACTTATGTCTTTTTTTTGTTCCTGTCACTCTCTTTCCAATGGTTTATTCTGTGCCTTATCCCTGATTTTCTCCTATCATGCTATAGCAGGTTGTCTTAATCCTTAGCAATATCATAATTTTCCAACTGATTGATTCCTTCTTGAGTTTAAGATAATTTTAAAGCTGATTTTGTTCAGATTAAACAATAAATATAATTTATCCCATATTGCCTAACACTTTGATTTTGATCCACCACAAGTTCTTCCTCTTCAGTGTGCTTTTTCATAATTTGGAAATCTTTTATCAAAAATCCCCTTCATATTTCACTTGTAAAATGCCCAATTAGAGATATAAGACCAACTCTATTATGGCATTTCTAGCTTTAAGTAATTGCCTTTACATTCTGCATAATTTATTGTAGAACCATGTAGAAGAAAACAGAAGAGATGAGATTGTTCCCTTTACATTCCATTTCCCCACCCTTCACAAGTTCAATAATAGTACAGTTCACACACAGCAATACAGAAATTTAGACTGTTAGAAATTCTACTCCTGCTTCCTATGACAGGTTTATTAAATCATGGTAAGAAAATTCATATGAAAAAGTTTTAAATAAAAGTCAAAACTTTTTCAAGATAATAGCTTTAGTGCATGTGAAGTTTTCAAAGAAAAAAAGATTGTATTTTATCTGATTTCACAAAGAACTGTTCAGAAATTGTACAGAGGTAAGAAAATCTTTGTACATTTTTAGATTTAGGTATGGAAAGACAGATTATTTGGGAAGATTAAGTTACATGTTATTGACTGTAGTCATTTAGTTTACCTTTTTTTTTATTAAATTCAGAAAGGACAGTAGCAACTTTTATAACTCAGTTTCCCTCAGAGTGAGGATGCACTAATGTTGATCAACCCAACCTGATTAAAAAAGAAGCTATTTTTTCATTGTTCAGTTAAATGAAAAACAACCAAAACACACACACACACAAAGTTGTGCACAAACGTTCATACTCACGAAGATGAGCTGTTTTTCCAAATCCATCTGTTTACCACTGATTGTTTAATAAGAATACAAGCAGCATGCACTGAGAAAGATCAGAGAAGCCTCCTCAAGGCTATTACTTTGTTTATCTAATTTATAAAGCCAACCAAAATATTTCCATCCTCTTTGTATTTCTTAGTATTAATTCATCACACTGTAAAACATGAAATTCCAAAAGCAACTGATCTCTGAATGTACTCTGCCTATCCGCTGAATATTATTTGCCTATGTCAGCAGAAAACTAAATTAATTCTTACCTAGAAAATGCAGATTATGAAGTTGAACATAGTCCTTTCAACTGAACTGCATCTGTGATTAATTCAGCTTAGCCAAGACCACTTTAGGAATGGACATTTACTTCTTGTGTCATTGAAACTGACTTAATTACACAAGTTACAGGTGACTGTTGTATTTACTCTTACCCTGAGTATATAGCCAGGGAAATTCCATTTGATCTGATGGTAGTCATTTATTTCCTAGCCTTTTCATATTAGAACAAAAAATCCAAATGAAGAGCACAAGTGTGTACTGGTAAGTGAAGATCGAGGTGATTGGTACACAATAAAAATAAATGAAAGTATCAATCATTACTTGGTATAGACTGAGAAAGCAGGAATAATGGTTTTTATGAGTAACCTGAATTGAAGTAACAGCAGTATAGCTGTCTTCTTATCTGTACCCTGATACAGGAAGATCCCAATGGACTATCACAGACAGATTTGCATTTCCTGTGCTGGGGTATTATATAAAGCTGGTATATTTAAGGATTCAGGCCTTCCTTCTAGACTTTTTTCCCCAGTAATTTTGCTCTAAGAGTTTTTAATAAAGAACTTTTGGCATAATTACTTTTTTTTTTAAAAAGGCCTTTTTCTTAATTATCATTAAGCATTTCTTTTAAAACTTGATTTAATATTTGATTTAATAGTAGGGCTATCTCTAATATGCTCAAAGGAATAACAGCAGAGTTATATAGATAATACAGAGGCATAATCTCTTCAACTCTTAAATTGCTCTCCCTTGTGGTTCTGCTTATCATTTGAAAATTATAAGAGAAGGACCAGATGATATTTGCAGGAGAAATAAAGTTCTCTGCTTTGTTTTGAACATCATTAATCCCTGGTTAATAGTTACAGAAGAAAATACTGAATTATAGTCCACTTGCTTCAACTTCAGTCTGATAGGAATTCATATGCATGATGCTTTTCCCATCATCATACAAAATACCTGTCATACCTTATGACAGTGAATATTTTGGATTCATAGAATCATAGCGTGGTTTGGATGGAAGGGACCTCAGTGATGATCTAGCTCCAACCCCCTGCCATGGGCAGGGACACCTTCCGCTGGACCAGGCTGCTAGAAGCCTCATACCTGTCCTCGAACGCTTCCAGGGATGGGGCAGCCACCATTTCTCGGGGCACCCTGTGCAGTGCCTCACCAACCTTCTCTTCCTGTCAGTTTTTCTAATGCAAGAAACTAAATGACTGAATTCCATAACTAAAGACAGGGAACAAGCAATTCCCTTTCAGAATGTTAATTACCATAACCCCTAAGTCTTTTTCATTCTCTGTACATTGACAGTATGATTAACCATCTCAAAAGTGTACTTACAGAATTTTTTCTCACTTGTGACCTTTCAGCTTTAATGAAAGAAACCTCTGCTGTCTTAAAGCACAGATTACTAAGAAATATTTATTTTAATGGGAAGTTCAGAATAATTTCTGACTATCACTTTTTAAACAAACTATCATGATTTTCTATTTTCTGCAGCTTTTCATCACAGTTTTATGTTATTTTCAAGTCACGGTAAATATAACACAGGATTAGAAGGAGATTTATCATCACTTCTCAATTAAAAATTTTCAATAACCTGGTATAGTGCTTTTTTTCTTTGAAATTTTAATATGGAGTAAATAAAACAAAAAGAGCTTTTCTTTGCTTATTAGGATCTTTGTCAACATCATGACTATTATATGCATAAATTCTACATGCTGAACACATAGCAATGCTTTTCTAATTTGAGAAAGATGCTGAATGTTGGATACTAAATGCAAAGAAATTTAATAAGACTAAACACACAGTAAAACCAGACTGAAATTTAATCTAGGAAAAATAATCATCATACTGGGGGAAAAAGAAATATGAAACTATGGGTTAAAAATTAGATTGGACAAAGGTATTATTTTCCTTTCCTCCCTTTCAGTAAAATTATTTCCCTACTTCACCTCCTTTCAGTAATATTATATTTTGTTTATGCAGTAAAAAACAATCTATAAAATATGACATATGAAAATATAAACTAATGCAAGTCTAAGGCAGATTATCAGAGGAGGAGAAAAAAGAATAAAAAACCAACACTTTTCCCTAAAGGTCTTTTTATAATGAAACTGAAAAAGATAACTTTTGAATTGGGATTTTGCGGAAATATTCATATAAAAATTGTTTCTGGAAGGCAAATGATTAATGAACTAAACAGATACAATAACTCACAAATAGCATCTTATCGTGGTCAAAATTAAAGACAAAAATACACAGGATGGCCGCTGTACAAAGTGAGTAGTTGTTGAGGTCAGAGTGTAGGAAGATGATCATGAAAACCTTTCCTCACACTGTGATGCACTGTGATGCATCCCTTTCTGGTGTATTGCAGCCATAATGTAAGAAAAACCCCAACCCTCACCCTATAAGGTATAATAAATTGAACATCAAAGTATCACATAGGACCCTGTTGATATGTGTTTTTTTACCTATTTGCTTGCTTAATGACTGACTAAAAGGGATTTTTTTTAAATTCAGAAAATTAAAATTTTAATTTCAAAATTTTAGTCAATTTTTTTTTTCTTTGAAGTTTTAAGGCATTACTATAAAAGGAGAGCTAGTCATATGTAGGAGTTAAAAGCTTTACAAATTTAACTATTTTACTATAGATGCATATTGATTGATGTGCTTGTGATTTGTTGATATTTTTGTACCTACGGAAAAGAAAATATTAATTCTCTAAATGTATATAAATAAAATGTAGGCTAAAAGAGTTTAGACACACTTCCTGCAGCATAGTCTCCTAGTTCAACAAACTAGGGATATCTCCCAAGGAGCCAAGGAAAAGACATTTGGAATAGAACATCCTCAGCAAAAATAGTATAATGACATTTTCCTGTCCCTAGCTGGAAGAGCCTGGCCTGTCCAGTCAGGACCTCAGCTTGAACTGCGATTGTCACTCCCGCATGCAGGAGAGTGTCGGGGCATTTCTAGATAAACAACTACAAGAAGAGGTATTCACCAGCTGCAAGATTATGAGTTATGATTTTCAGTGTGTAACCTGTCAAAGTCTATTAATCTCCTCTTCCTACACGCTTCTCTTGGATATGTACTGATAAGGCTAGTGATGTGTGGAGAAAAGACTTTGCGTGTACACAGCTCTAAGACACAACAGCCTGCAGATTTACTTCAGAACAGGACATAGAAAATACCAAAGCTGTGTTTTATTGGAAATTTATTTTCAAAGTGAATTAATTTAGATGGAGAAAATTCAGAGTAGCTGAATAGAATGGAATAGAAGTCAGAATTATGCAAGCAAATGTCTTCTCTCCAACAGTCTTTCAGCGTGGATTTTTCCTTAAGTTTACTTTCAAGCCAGAAACTGTCAGTGGGTTTCTGGGTTGCACCAAACATTAGGGAAGACCTAAAACAATATATATTTTTTTCTTTTTACTTGTTCTGCATCATGACTGTCTTCTACCAGTTCTTAGTCCTCTCAGTCTCTGCTCTTGCAATCCTCCTCTAAGGGATGAGTATCTTCCCCCTCTCTCTTTCCAGCCTCCATGCCTGTTTTCAAAAACCAGGCTGCTGGAATTGGCTTTGGCACTTGATGATTAATTAATAAGGAGTCACGGTGAATGTGTAGTGTTGATTATTGTTTACTAGAATAATGAATTGTTGAGGGGAATTAGAATTTGGGACAGTTGTGATTTGGTTTGGTTAATCCCTCGATTTTTTTTGTTTATCAATAAAGTTGATGACAACCATGGTTTGGGTTAATAAAGTATGCTAGTGATGGGGAATGTTGGAATGTTCTGGAAGACCAATGAAGATGAAGCCTGTGACATGCCCAAGACAGCTGGGAACAAGCGACAAGCCAACAGGAGTGACTGACTCAACCTCCAGCCGATCATCTCGAGCTGAAGGGGAGGGCTTGGGGAGGTGATGAGGCAGGGTTTGAGGGGTATGAAATGTGGTGTCACAGCCTTTGAGCTCTGCCTGGCTGCAGACTAGCTGAGTCTGAGTCAGCTCTGAGTCTTGCTTTGTGCTGGGACACACAGCCAAATTAAGTCTCCAGTCGTTGTGGTTGCTTTGTTTAATAAATTTCTAAAAAAAAAATCCCAAGCCGTGAGAGGATCTTTCTCACACCTGTTATTGTATGACTGTGATTGCGCAGTATACCACATCACAACATAATTTTCCAACGCAGAGAAGAAAAATGAATCATAGATGACAACCATTTCCAGAACTGATCTCACCGTTCAGAAAGATAGAGTTAGTTTTCCTACAAACAGTTGGAGTTGGGTACTCACTGCCTTTAAAATTCAGTCCTAACTCTATTATAAATGTCAGCATACTTCATTTATCAGGACTATGTAATCAGCCACCCAGATTCCTTTCCCTATTTTGAGTGTTCTGATTGATGTATATATGCTGTGACGATTAATAGAACCCATAGGTCCTTTTGGTACAGAACCTATTTCCTAAAAAATAGGAGCAGTGTTGCTTAACAAAGCTGTGAAAAGCTTCACTCAGTAGTGAGTGTGCACACCAGAAAAAATGAAAAAAGCTACACGTTGGAGTTGCCAAAGAAATCTTATCAGCAAAAAGAATTGGTTGACTGAGCTGCTGACTGGAAGGCATGAAACAAGTGGGGCAAGGATGACTGAACCTACAGTGTGCGTGCTGAGAAAATCAGTTGTCTTGTCAGGAAAGGAAACCTATCATTAACCCATGACAAAGTAAGTCACTGATTAATAAGAATACACTGAGTTACAGAAAATAACCTCCCCACCCACAGTGGAAATGACATTTTTTTTTTACTTTTGGACACACTGGTAGTTCAAAGTAATTTGAGTTAAAAAGTAAGCATAGCTGCATAAAAGTACTATCAGTGGGTGCAGTAGACTTTGAAGGAAATAAAAATAATTATGTTAAAAGTAATTCTTTCTCTGATTTGACTCTTTCTTCATGGTTTAAAATTCTAATACTTTTAATGTCATCTTTGTTTATTTTCTTTCATTAAAAACAATCCTAGCAGTACTCAGCTGGCTTTCAAATGTAAATCAGACTTTTATCAATATATTCTATGTCAAATACAGTTTTTCTCCTTTTAGAGTTATACTTCTAACTGCTCTTCAGCAGCTTCTACCAGATTGTATAATTAGGAGCCTTTCCCTACATTTTATTCTAATCCTCAGTACTATCAGTGGCTCAAGTAGTGGAAGCCCCTCTTCACTACTATCAGTTCAAGAAAACCCACCAAAACCAAGCCACCAAATCTCTTAACTATAGCTGGAATCTGTAGCCATCTTAAGACCATTTTCAGATTTATTTTTCTGCTCTAGTGGAATTATCAACTTCAGTGAAAACAGATATATTAGATTTACAAAAGAGGCCTGGCTCTGAGGTATTTGAGTGTGAAATTCAGGGTTTCTTGCATTTGGATCATCTTGGGCTAATGTAGCTGGAATGAGTCTCCCTTATATAACTAATAGATGATTTCTGGTGTATTTTGGATCCCCTGGATGAATGCATCAGAATATAGTAAGATCAGTAATGTCCTAGAACTACCTCTTTCTCTTTTAGTAAATTAAATTTACACAAAATCACACATTCAATTATTAAAATCATATTCATCCTCAAAAAAAAATTGAACTTAGTAGGGTATACCTGTCTACACACTGATGATTTTTTACAGCCACATGTGTCTTCACAGCTTTGAACATTGAATAAAAACCTCCTGAGATTCCTTGGCAGGAATTTTTTTTATTCAGAATTTTATCCAGAATGCTTTCCTGGATATTCTAAATATATGTATTTGAAATATTTACTCCACCTTAGAAAAAAGTTTTCTCATTTCACCTCTTCACTATTAGCTATTGAACAGAGAGTATCTCCAAGAAACACACTTTTCTACACAGGAGCATAACTATGTACCTGTTCTGTTTGTGGGGTAGTTTGACTGTATTGATAATGAGCTTAAGAAAATATTGCTTTTCTAAAACAATTTAAATAGCAGCAGTTTAAAACGGTAACATTTCTCATTTTTTTTTTTAAATTTCAGTTTGCGGAAGGCTTTTTTCAGAGATTTTTGTGAATACAACCCATGTTAAAACTGGTTACACAGTACCTAGTTTATATAGACTTGCATGGAAATATGGAAATCTGTGCAACTACAGATCTTTTATTTTCTCACCGAGAGAAAGAGAATTTGCAAAGATTCTACTGCTAAATCATGACTGTTTAGCTAGACAAGATAACTGGCAGCTGCTCAGTATGCTCAACTACTCAGGACATATTCTTGCACCTGATCAGTGAATATAATTTTATATTTGTGTAAAACATCAGCCTAAAATTGACGTATTGTTTCTTCTATAATATTTCCTAGTGAACAGCAGTAACTGAAACATGTACCTGCTCTCTTGCATCATGCTTTGTCATTAACACCTGCTCTTGAAGATACAGCCAT
Organism: Vireo altiloquus; assembly: GCA_013396875.1. Taxonomy (NCBI): domain Eukaryota; kingdom Metazoa; phylum Chordata; class Aves; order Passeriformes; family Vireonidae; genus Vireo; species Vireo altiloquus. The sequence continues at coordinate 24,874 of VZRF01003380.1, read as the reverse complement.
CTGGTTGAGTAGAAATAGTTGTGATGACTACATTTTCTGGGTATTTGCATGTCATTAGGTTATGATATGGACTTCTACAGAGTATGGAATTAATTATTAACTTCACTGGAAATTTTATCGAAGAAATGAACTGCTATATCCTGTATGTTGTGTTGCTGAAGGTTGGCTTGTTTGTTTTTTTAACAGAATTGTAGATGCAGGAGAGAGACTTGGATGACAAGGAGTCAGTCTGTGGAGAATATACCTCTCCAGCTCGTGAGAGACAGGAACTTTACATTCAAGCTCAGACTGCATTCTGTATTTGATGAATGACAAAGAAGTGTTATCACCCCTTCAGATGGTTCTGAAGTACTAATAATGCATCATGACTGAAGTGTTAGAATACCTTCCTTTTCATATTTGATAGAAAGTCATAGTAGTTCAAGTGGTTGATCACACATGTAAGATAAGACCACTACTGACTTTATTTTTAAGTTTATTTTTGTGACTACAGGCAATCTGTACCACAGACTACACAATTACTTAAACCTTTCTCCTCTACTCTAAAGACAATATTGCTGCAAAGCTGTTTAACAGGGAAAAATAAGCAATCCTTTCCTCTTTCGTTTTCCTCACCAGACTGGATTTTCCATGTATCCAGGGCCATTTTACCTTTTATAAACATAGAATTGTAGAATCACTTATGCTGGAGAAGTCCTTTAAGATCAAGTCCAACAATTGACTCAGCACTGCCAAGTCCACCACTAAACCATGGGCTCAGTTTGTTTGTCTACAACAAGGAAAATATTTGATGCTCAGACACACTGATGTGTTTTTCCACAGAAACCATAACACTTAAATTCAAATAAATTTAGAGAGGGAGCTAAGCGTTGTATTCCAACTGAAGAACAGAATGGTCCAAATAACCATTTTTTCAAATCCATATCTAAATATACAATCCCTCGTCTCTTAGGAAAGAATACAAACATGATTTAAATCCTGTCCCAGCTGAAATTAGTAAAATATAGCCTATGATGCTATAACTCAGAATCAGATTTTGTATCTCTAAAATATGGATAATAAGTAAAATAAGTGATTTATCAGAGTTATGAGTACAAAAAATATAAAGAATCAGAAATAGCAGTTTGTGAAAGGCCTAAGAGATAAACTGTATTCAGGAAAACATTGAGACATTTACAAAGAATATTGAGTAACTATAGAAGGACAGGTAATCAAGGCAGGAGAGGAAAAGAGAATAATATCTATCTAGTAAAGAGAAATGGGACCTATGGGGAGAGTAGGAGAGTGATATAGCCATGCACAGTGGGGAAGTGATTTTCGAGGATATTAGATATTGATGTCTGTTTTCATTCCTGAACTAAAATAATAACACCTTACTGTGTTTAGGGAGAAGAAATAGAAATCTCTGTGTGTGTTACAAAAGTGGTGTTCACTGTTTGAAACCTATTTTCTCTTTTTTTTTTTTAACAGCATTTTTTTCTTCTGCAGATTGTTGTTACATGGACCATTTCACACAGATTTAAACCAAAAAATAAATTTTGATCCACAGTAGCCCAGTGGAACACTGGGGCTTATTTGAGATTGTATATACATATTTCCACATGGTCACCTCCTTCTGTATAAACGAGGTCTGTATTTTGGATACCTAGACCTCTCTTGTATATGGTCAAAGGTTATAGTAAAGCTATTTGAACAGAAAAAAAATCATTGCTGTCACAGCACAGCAATCAAATGCATGGGAAAAGTCAGAAGACAGAGAGCTGAAAAAATAAATATTAGCATCAGTCAGGAGGCTGATCTTCTCACCACAGATAGATCTTTTTCTGCTGCTACCTTTCAACTGGCTTTTAAGAAAATGAAGACATTGGAATTTTTTTTTTTGTATAGCAAATTTATTTGTCTTTCTAATTTGCCACCATATGATAGAACATGAAGATAGAAGAGAAACACTGATTTGGTTGCAAAAACTGGTTTAGGAATACTTTGCAATCACAAAAACCCTCTTTTATAGTAAAAATAGTCAAGAATTATTGAAGTCCTCAAAGCCAAAACCTCAAAATGATCACCTTAAATTAAAATCAAAACTATACATTTTCTCAATTAAGATACTTAGGTATCTTAATTGGAAATTAATTATTTAATTAATTATTATTATTCTAAGTTATTAGAATAACTTAATTCTTAGGTGAATTTTCACTTTTCTGGCTTACGGTATTAAAAATGGAAGATTTATCAATACAATGAGCAATTAAAAGCTAAGTTACTCTACATCCAAACAATGGCTTAATTTACTCTTTTTAGCATAGTGGTGATGTCTCTCTTATTCCTCACTCATGTAGAGTGCCAATAGTTTTATTGCTTTAACTGTTATGCTGTTTCCTCTGCATCCAATTTTCACTAGTATTTGTATTTTCATTTTGCTGTTTTATCTTTTTTGTACAGTGATACACTTCTGTGGGTAATTATGCAATTGTTCAGTAATGAAGATGTTATGAGAAATTACTTTAATCTAGATGTCTGAGGGAGGTCTGTGTCCCATCCCACATCTCGATGATATGTAACTGGCAAATACAGAAAAAAATCCCAAAAAAATCCAGAAGAAAAATGATATGAATGAGATCTTAGTAGGAAAATTGATTTCTAGGGCAGCAAAAAGATTTCTAGGCCAGGGAAATAAGACATGTGACCTAAATGGAGAGCTGGAGGTCTTGGGAAGGCAACCTGAATGTTATTCATCTAAGAGCAAATGCAGCAATTCAGACAGAAAGAGGGGAGGGATCTCATAAAACAGACTGTTTAATGATCTTCTTAAAATGCTGCCAAAGAAAAGCATGAAAATAAAAAAAACAGAACAGGGCCTTTCAGAGTGAACAGCTCCTCTTTGAATACTAATATAGTAAAAGAAACATATGTCAAATCAAAGAATATATTTTGGAAACTACAGAATTAGCAAAGATGTTTTTTCATGTTTGTACCAAGTAGTTTCTTTACTCAACCAGGGCTCTAAAACTTAGTCCCTGTGGACCTGAAAGAATGGAGTAACTGCTAAGTATGTGAACAATGTTCTACATTACCTAAATTAAGGCAAAGAAAACCTCAAAGAAAAAATGGAAATAGTTTGTGCACGAAAACTGTTCTTGCTAGGAAAACACAAAATGAATATTGTAAAACTGGAAAATAGTTTTCTGTGGGAAACTGATGTCTCTATTACATCTGAAATAATGTATGAGAAAGATCACAGACAATACATATCAAAATGTTTTGTTTGAAAAAATATGTTCATTGTATTAATGAACACTATCTTAAGGTGGAAATGTAACAATTCATAGGAAAAAAGCTTTTAAAGTGAAAAGATAAGTTCTATGCAAATTACTGAAAACTGGGCTTGAATCCTCATTTTTCTTTTGCAAGAATTATGAACTTCAACAGCATTTCTTCATACAGATAACATAAGTCAAAAACATCTAGCTCTTTCTCTTGAATATTACTTAAATATTATCAAGTATTTACACAAAGAGAAAAAAAAATTGCAAGGTTTTAAAGGTTCTGATAAAATTGATGATGCCTTTCTTTTCCCAGCCGGAGAAAGTGGAGAATATGTATAAGAGAAATCTCAAATTTGTGACAGCTGTTGACAACCATATCTTTCACTTCTGCTTAGTTATTTTAATAATATCCTGAACATGCATTGTCATTCCTTTCTAGACTGAAACACTAACAGACAAAACCATTCGATGACTAAAGGTTCTGACAGCATTGAGAGTTTAGTTTTTGCAGAAGAATACCTTTCTTCCTCCCCCCATTCTTATTTACAAGAGGCAGGAGCAGAACACTATCACTGTCTCTCACTGTTCTGACACCTGGATATTTTGAGGCAGATACTTAAAAAAACATGTAAAACCACTACAAACAAGTAATAACAGAATGATTATTTTTTTGTTTAAAGTCTAGAACCTTTAAAAATCATATATAAGAAGATATTTGTAAGATGATAGTTCTCTGTTATCCTATTTGATCCAGTTGCTAAACAAAAAAACCCAAAAACCAAAGAAACAAAAAAATTGATGTGACTATAATTTTATCAGTTTTTATTAAACAGAAAACAAAACTGTTTTCCTACTTAGAGCCTCACCTTTAAAGACAAAATCTACGTTTTACAACTGATTTTAACAACTTCTTCTGAAGTTTTCACATGTGTATCTCCTTCTTCCATATACACATTCCCCAGCAATCTTCAGCAATACAAGATGGAAGTCCCACTGCTCCATAGAGTGTACAGAACTTTACAGTATTTAGTAGCTTTGCTTTATTCTTCAGCAATTTATGCCTTGAATGCAAAAGAAAAAGAAGGTCCCATGGGACATAGTGCTGCAATTGCTCCTCTGCCCACTCTGATGTGGTGGGGGAAAGGTTCATGGTGTGGAGCTTCCCACACCCCAGGGTGCAGAGGGTTGATAAAGCAGGAGTTGCTCTGGCCTTTCTACTGATGAATACAGCTCATCTGTCCTCTATGAGAGGAGTTTTTGCCCTTCTGCCAATGTTTGAAATGCAGCAGTAAATTTGTGTCTGTTCAATGATGGATTGGAGGTCAGTCTCTTTGTTTCGATAAGGTTTGTTTCAACAAGCCTAGTTTATAAATATCAAAATTTACATAAGTGGCAGCTCATCTGACATTCTGGTTTACTTATTTCACTTAAGAGAAGATTCTTTTTTCATCCTTTTTCTGGATCACTCATAATTTTTGCAACTGACACAATGGGAACGTGTATTTTTTGAAGGTATGGGGGAAACTTGTACTACTCATTTGGGGAGGAGCCTGCTAACTATTTCTAGCCCAGTGCACTTTTATCTCTTCAGACATAAACCTCAAAATAATACAGTCCATCCTCTCAAACAATCCTCCCTGTCAAACAATTTAAAACATATCCATGAGACCAGACAGATGCAGAACAGCAGCAAAAAAATAAATCATTTTAATTATGCTCAAACTGTTCAAGTCAGTGGTGAATAATGCAATACCTGAATATTTCCTCCTGTTTGATTACATGGAAAATAGCTGTTCAGTATTTCTGGTTTGCTTTAATGATTCAGCTGGAGTTCAAAAACATGCCAACACCACACCTGCTATGTCTACTGCCCAATCACTTTCCAATTTTCAGCAGTTAGCAAAACAAACCACCCAATTCATGCCATGTTCCTGGCAACAGTATAAACCACGATATTTAGGTTTTTTTTTTTACCTTTACATCATCATGTGCCATTTGTTCAATGTGGAAAAAGAGTGTGTTGGAGAGGGGACCTCATAGTTAAAGGGAAATTCACATCTAGATCTAGTGCTGCAGTCTTGAAAAGGGATTTCCCCTGAATTTAGACTGAAGGAAATTACAGTCTCTGTGACCGAGATACCTCCCAGTCTCTGGAGGTAAAGGTGAAAAAGGACTCTGTCATCCTTTGTTTTTTTAAAATGAGGCATTTAATGAAGAAAGGTAGAGATGAAAGGCAATCTCAAGGAAACTTAAGAAAGCAGAAAACAGTAGTACATTGAAGATGCTGACTGGAAGAGATGTAAAGTTACTGAAAAGTGGAAGTCTCCACTGTCTGAATTTTTTAACCAAGAAAACAGGATTTGGACAACTATTTTTTACTTGTTGGGTTTTTTTGGTTGATTTTGGTTTTGTTTTGGATGAGAATATATAGACCCAAAGGGAGCTTTTGCATCTGAAATTTTGGTAGCAAAACCGAGCGCGTGTTTTAGGCACAGATTTCAATGGAGAAACTCGAATTTGTGTTGCCATTGTAAGATGAGAGAAGTTTTGGAAGAATACCAGAAATTGCATAGTCTGAAAAAAAAAAGTTGAAAAATGAAGTACAACACAAAACCTGATTATTTTATAGGTGTTACTGGGGCAATGCTTAGGACAACAGCTAGAAGTTTCCTGAAATGGACCTAAAGCTGGAGGTGATCATAGAGCTTTGTTGGACCAGATGCTACAAAATGTTCATTTTACAGAGATATTTTGTGAAACTCTTATTTTCCTATGGTAAAAAATGTCAACATGATGAAAGGGTGACAGAAACCAAAGATTTTCCCACAAAACAGACGAGAGACGTGGGAAACAGCACAATGTGGAGGCTTCTAACAGAGATGATTTTTACCAAAAATTAAAAGAACTTTAAAAGATTGTAAAGTGACGAACCCTAGTGCAAAGAGAATAATCATGATGAGGAACAGGTCAGAAATTGGAGTTCTAATAATTTACCAAAATTTTCCATCCCTGAAAATTCTATTAAATATATTTTCCAAAAAGATTTTGTAACAAGATTGTACAGTACTCATAGTTTATTATCAGTCAGATGAACAGAATATAGAAAAGACATAGAAGAAGACAACTTGTCTTGTTTCTCCTGGTAAAACTGACAGTAGCCATGTAGAGGAAAATACTACCGGGCATCTAAATGCAAATTTACCATGAGACTATGGATTTTCCTTGAAGATCTCCTTGAAGATGTTCCTGAAATGTGAAATTACACTCACTAGAGAGAAGCTAATCACAGTGTGATTTAGGGCACTCTTTTTGCTTTTCTTTGTCTAATTAAGAAGTGATGAAATGCTGAGTAGTACTCTGAATAGGGTGACAGAAATTGCCAATACTGTATCAAGTTATTGGAAACTGGTATTAAATGTTGGTGCTGTGGAAAAAATTACTTTATCCGAAACTATCATCCATGCAGAAACTGTTGTACAGGGAAATTGAAAAGATCCCTTGGCAAAATTAAGAGGTCACTTGGCTAAGACAACCAATGTGGAATGTTATGTGCTTTACATGGGATACAATCTTTTTAGGTTTAAATAATTCCTAAAACCACACAAATACTAACTAGTTATCTAGACCTACTACTTTCCAGCATAGCCAAATAATGATAGTGTCTAGACTTAGGAAGTAATTTCCTAGAGACTTGATAGCTCATCAAGCTATAGATATCCAGGCAGGTTTGGCAGCCTAATCTCAAAAGCCAGGGACCCTAACACTACTGCTTGTCATGCTTGATCTTTGCATAACAGCTCTGAGATTAGAGGATCTATCTTGGAAATAGTAGGCTTGAGCTCTGGGCACACCTTAGCAGTAGGAAATTTCAGTGCACAGACCAATCAATGCCTAAATGGGTCTACAGGGCGTTTTGAAAGACTTTATCTAGACACACGCAAGAGCAAGAGTCATGAGATTTTAAATGAACTGTGAAAGAAACTAACATGGAGTTCCAAAAAGGCTGAGGTTTTGTAAACAAAGTATGATATTGAGCAACTTGTTTGGGTAACTCTGGTGTCTTCAGAGGCACCTACTTCTTAATTTAGCAAGATAAATGATTACTTTAGGACTGTTGGATTGCCCCAGTAGTAGCATTAATTTGAAACCTTAAAAGAACCAATCCCTGTGTTGAACAGCTTAGAATTTTATAGTTTTATTCGCAACAGCTTGGATTTTTATTATGCTATCCTGTCATATATTCCTTCCCACAACAACCTTCACCTTATAGGTAAGGAGGACCTTTTTTGTTTGGTTTTGTTTTACTTCTACAATGCTATTAGAAGATTTCTAGTAGTAAACTGGCAGTTAAGAGTTATTCTTAATTTTTAATTGGTCTTTTTGAGAGAGAAGTATATAACTATGAAGGCAATCTCCAACATAGTAGGGATTCTAGGAAAACCTAAAGAGGAATCTTTCCATGGTCAATTTTTTCTCATAAATGGAACAACACCAGAATAAGCACATATTATCTACTTATCCAGGCCAAAGTGTAGCAATACTTTAACTATGAAATGATTTCTGAAGCTACATAAAAAGCACATTACTGAATTTGATTGATTTTCTAGCAGGTATTGAACCAAAAAAAAGATTAAACTCAGAGCATGAGTGAAGATATAAAGATCTGAAGACAGGTAAGACTCAAGAGAAACCCATAAAGGCTCAAAGTTTACAAATGGGCGCACCAAGGCAGTCCCAAAAAGCAAGCAAACCCAAAACCCTCTGTGGAGTGAATAGAAGTCTGCACAGTACATGAATCATGGGAATTCTGTATAGAGGTATCATAATAAAGCTACATGAGGTTTTATTAGAGCTGTAATAAGTACTATTTTATCATGGTACTTTAAATACACTTTCATTTTGTTTTAAGCACACCACAGGACATCTAATTCAATATTTATTGAGACTGTCACAAATAATTTATGAAACAACAGTTCCTAAGGATTTGTGTAATGTTTAGTGACAACTCTAGCTTATAATCAAGGTCATATGCCTTCCTTTCTTGTTCTCTTTTGTCATTCACTATTTTGACATTCCATTTCCCTTCAATGACATTCAAATTAGCCTGTAAATGGAAGTACCAGGAATACTCTCTATTCAGTTCAATTTTATGCACAACATTTGAAAAATTGAGACAGAATTAGGCGGCTTCTTGTAGCAACAACTAAAAGAGCTTTTATTATATTTTTTTAAGGATAAGAAACAACAAAATAAAATTATATTGCATTGGATACAAAGGAAAATATATTTGAGGTACAGTCCTCCAACTATTTTGGGGCACTTGACCCTGTGTTTTGACTGCTTTCTACAAGAATCATGTAAGAAGATGCTGGGAATTTGGTTTTACTATGTGCCTTTGGACTGTTTTAAATTATCAACCACTGATAATAAAAAAAATCAAAGGGGCCCTGGTGTCCTGTGGAAAGGATACATGGACAAAGGAACAAAATAAAAGATGCCTTAGGAACCACCACAGATAATTAATCCACTCTGAAACACCAAAAAAATTGCAGATGTTAGTGTCAGTGCAGAAAGACCATTGTTCTGGTCTAGAAGAGAGTGACTGAGGTTTTAACAAGCACCATGTGCAATATACAGTAATGGTAAATAAAAATCATAAATGAGGGGTCTTTTGCTTTGTGCCGGGCACCGAAGAGCTTCTACACATCCAATATAAATGAATTGTGTTGCTTTTGTTGTTTGCTTTTTTTAAAAGTCTTTGCAATTCAAGGGATACATCCATAATAACACAACACCCTTTTCTCCTTATGGGATAAGAATTTACCTCTTTTTGTTAGAAAGTTCTGGCTTCTTTTACCTTCTCTCTATGCACAGAAAGTGGCTAAGACTTCTGGAAAAAATAACAATATACAATTATTTAATTGAAATAAATTCCTTGATTATTCTCTTTACTGCACCATATTAAGCATTGGTAAATTTGGGTAAAACAAGTTAACAATATTATGACAGTGCTGTGAGCTGGGCCTCAGTACAGTAAGGTTCCTGCAATGTCTGCTATGGTTCTCACAGGGAAATAAAAGTTGTGATACAGAAATATCATTCTCATAAGTTGCATTTTACCAGAGAATAGATTTTGTTTTACATTATGAGAGAAAACAAGAGAAAAATGTTCTTTGAACATTGAATTTATATGTTAGTATTACTATACATTTTCAAAGCACATTGTTTCACGTGACATTTTCAAAATATAAGGAAAATCCAACACTACCGACTTATTTAAGGTAGGATAGGCTTTGTTATGCCACTTGACAAGTTAATAATTTTTAACCTCTGACTGTACTCCTTGCATGATCAACATTGCAAATTAGTATTTGTTGTGACTGTATGAAAATTTATATTCCTTTCATGTAAGTTTTACATGTCATTTTACTAGAACACTTAGCTACATTGATAAAATTTGCATCTTGACTTCAAAGGAGCTAAGTACTCTTAGAAACAAGGAAAAAATACAGAGGTTTGATTGTCTAAAAAATTACTTCTACAATAACCACTATGAAGAATTATTGACTTGCGGGCTTCATAATTAAAGTCTTCATATTCTTTATTTATACATTTGTTTCAACATTGTATTTTTTCAGAAGCATTTCATTATTCTGGCTAACACAAATACTAGCTAGCAAGTATGACAATAATTTCTTCTTTTCAATGTTTCTACATTGTAATTTTTCATTTGTGAATATGTAATACTTGTTTGCAAATTGAAGACCAATACAGCAAAGGAAGAGACTGAGATTCAACCAAGAAGCTGAACTGTTCTAAGTTAAAATTCTCATTTACAATCCATTAATTTCTTTTGAACAGAATATTCTCTTCACCATTTTTTCCTACTTAAACTCTCCTTAGATATTTTCTATGAACCGAACCATTGTAATAATTACTTCTGCAAACTCATTGCAAGAAGAATGCATTCTGTTGCTTGCTGCTGAAACCTACTGTTCATGTAGTCAGTTGTTATCTAAGTCATTTTATCTGTCAGTTGACAGGTTGACTTTCTTATATATAATTCACTGCTGAAATATAATTTAATCAACTAAGCTTATTTCATGAAAAGATTTAGAAGTACTATTAGCCTAAAACTGATTTTCTATGAGCATAGCAAGACTTAGGCCTCATAAATTATTGATGAGAAAAAAGCTGATGACATAAAAGGCCATTACTTCACTGAAATGTTTGTGAGAAAATTTTTATACCTCAAGTAATTTTAATTGAGAGGAATTTGAAAAATATAGAGAGACATTAAAAAAAAACCCATAATGAGAAAAGACTTTTCTATTCCCCAATCAAATGATTTAAAATCTATGTTTAATCTGGTTTTTTTTTTCTGAAAGAGATTTTAATTTTTCAACAATTCAAAATTATTTTAGAAGGGCTATGTAATTCAATATAGCAAAAAAAAAATTAAAAAGTCAAAATTATTATCCTGAGCAAACATATTCTTCATCCTGTAATAGTAGTCCCTCAACCAACCTTTCTACTTAACCCCATGAAATCAATATGCTTTTTCCTCAGTTCTGCCTTTGTACAGCAACATTTCTCTTTCCAGTTACAAAATTCTCTGATTCATCCTTTTCTTCATCAAAACAGAAAGCAATAGCAAATCTGCCCAGTACATGGAATAGATGCAATTTCCTTGCACTGCTCTGCGAAAAAAAAAAAAAGTAGTGTGGCTGACAGATTCTCCTTCTAGGAGCTGGATTGTCCTTCTACCAGCTGTAACACTTTGGCACAGTTTGGAAAGGCTGGCTGATGCAGTGAAGTTCATCCCTTACCTACAAACAATTTGCTCAGCTTGTTGAGAAGCACATACTGCTTTCCAGTCCTTTAGGAAATCAGGTATTTTCCTATATTTCAGATGATAGCCTAAAGAAAATGGCTTTGATGAGTATGTTTTCAGCACAATCTAGAGAATGCAAGACAGAAATAATAAAATAAACCAAACATTTTTAGTATTATCTCCTAACTGTGTACCTATTTTCAGATATTTTGGGTATTTCCCACTTTCCATAAATCCACAGCATTCAAAAAAAAAAAATTTGAATTCCCCGGATCAGCATCTTCATCCAGACATTGTAGCTTTGAGATAAATAGCCCTTCATGGATTTTTCTTCCATGAATTATTCTGATTGCTTTTAAATTGCTGATAATCTTCAAAGATTCAGGGCCTTCTGTGGCATAATTCCCAGTATGCAAAAAAGTATTTCAGTTTTCTTGCTGTGAACTTGTCACCTCTTAGTGATATTTGATTGCTCACTAATTGTTTTGTGTCTCCATATCACACAATGTTTTGTACATGTCAGCATGACTTTCTCTCTCCTTGTGTCACTTCACAGTGTTGAAGAATCCTAGTCTGCAAAGTTGTTTCTGAGAAAAAGATGGATATTTGATCATCCTGTCTGTCATTCTATTTTTCAAATTTGGTTAAATGTTTTTCTGATAAGGTTATATGAGTAGACAGTATTCAAGAAATGGACTCTGATTTTTGTCGTGTTCTACTGGTCTTCATGATTTTCTTATCCAGAACTAAATCAACTTGTGCAAATAACTGCCTCCATATTTTCTGTAAGAATACTTCTTTTATGGAAAATAAACAATATAGAAACTGTTGAGCAGCTTAGAAAATAGAGATGACAATTTGACTGGATTCTCCATTATTAATAACAAGAAACAAAGCAAATCTGTATTCTATACAAATGACATCAGTCCTGAAAGAGCAGAATCTGAGATAGGAGAAAAGCCTGATGCATTTTTTGACAGATCTTAGTGAACAGGTAAAGAATTCATGTATCAATACTAATAAATTAACATATCCAACCTTTTAAAACACAGGGCTAAATTAACATTGCATGGTATTTTATTTAGCGAAGAACAGATGGGTTCAGCAACTACTTACACATACTTGAAATGACTAAAATGAGAAAGAAGAATAACTTAACTTTGCAGAAAGGGAAAGTTTAATTTTTTTTTTTGTTTTTTGACAAATTATAGCCTCTGATGAATGCATGGTTGCTTTATTACTTCCACTGTCCATCCAGGACTTAAATTAGTGTGACCCTCTGAGGTATCTATAAAGGGAGCTTAATGCAAGGCTTCTCCTAGTGTGCCACGTCTTGGAGCTTCACTCTAGCAAGTACAATATCCCAGACTGTGTTTACTATCCATCCATTTCATCAATAAAACAGCCAAGGAGATCAATTCCATGTATTGAGATATTCCCTCAATACTGGGCTCAGGCTGAGTCTTACCAGCTTCTTCTCTTAAAGTAGTTTTTTTACTTCTTCCAAGATCTAAACACAGGTGTTTTTTTTCCCTAGACCACATTTTGAAAAATGATGGAACTTCTTCCTCCTCTCTTCATGTGACAGACTCTTAGCTATGGCTGTTTCTTTTGACGTCCATTGTCTGGAGGAGAGTAGTAATCCTGGGAAGTGGAGTTTGGCACAAAATAGCTCTTTGAACAATGTATAGCAGTGGCACCAGTAGATGTATCTCTGTTCCATAAAGTGGTGGGGGTTTTTTAATGTTGCCCTTTTTTTTTTTTTAAGAATAAATAGAGGAAATTAATATTGGAGATCGTTTACACTGAGAGTTGTAGGAGAAAATAGAGAGCTGTATGGAGAAAGGTGTCAGAAAACCTATTGGGAAGTTCCTCTGAACAAACTCATTTGCTGAAGAAAAACATTTGGATTCAGCTTGTAATTAATTTTCTGCTTCTCTCCTCTGTGGTATGATCGATCCCAGAATTCAGAAAAATATGTAAAAGCAAGGGACCTTTGTACAGGTGAGATTTAGCAGTGCTTTGTACAGGTGAGACTTAGATCAGTGCATCCTTAATTTAGAAAATGATAGCTATTTCTTGTTTATCTGTTACAAAATCAGAGACCAAGTCTGTGCAGCAGCTGATCTTGGCGTAAATTTCTAGGCTATGTAAGGCTTTAATTCTACCAGTACTAATTGAAATGAAGTTTGGGGATTCAGTTTGAACAGGATAAAATACGTTGTGTTCTTTCCAATTCATGCCTGTATTTTTCCAAACTCCCATCAGGGATGCTAATTTGTGTTAATTGATGCAGGTTTTTTTCCTGTTCATGATGACACTCATTGTGAATCTGCTTGCCAATCAAAAAGATCATAATAGACCATAATGGAAAATTTACTAAGAATAACCAGCCACTTCTGCAATTAATATCAACAGCATTTTCCTATCACATATGCTTCCTCATGGTGAGCTAAAAGCTACAGGAAAAAATTGTCAGGAGCATCAATGAACACCAAGAGACATTTTTACAAGTACAGATAAAAAGAAGGAGCATATTGTTAATGTATAGAGTATTGTACTGAAATGGGATGAAAAGCAAACCAAAACACAAGTGATTATTTGTAAACCCAAACCACAATACATAAAGAAATAAAGTAATTGAAACTTTTCAAGTGATTGGATAGAACACTCAAACCTAAGTTCACAGCTCACCTAGAAATAAGACGGCTGCGATTAGGTAGCTTTTAAAGCTTGGGGTTTTTCCCCTCTTTCCTATATATTTCAATGTTGTATACTGGAAAGAGAGCACATTTCACTCACTTTGTGGTGACTTATTTGCCATGAAATAGTAATTTTGAGAAGAATGTTGCTTTCCAGGAAAATTTTTAATGAACTGATGGCACATGTGCATCCTCTGTCTAAATAGCTTTGGCATGGATGCTGGTGTTGCATTGAAAAGCATTTTTACAATTTTTGCTTTCATTACAGGAGTTCAAGACACTGCTCTGTATCCTCCCATGCATGATATCAAATTTTTGATCCAGTTCTAGCATGTGATGACTTAAAATATGTTCACCTGAGGGAAGATGTCTTCCCCCTTTTGCTAAGTGCCACAATGCTATCAATTTATCTTCTGAGAACTGTTCTTAGAGACAGCCCTTGATCACAAATCCACATTTATAATCCCACTCAAAAATCTACAGTGTGACCATATGACTTTGTAGATATGGTTGGCCTGCCTAATCCAAGTTTTCTGTTGAAAAAACATACTCTTTATCTGAAATACCAATGCCATCATTAAAAAAAAAAAAAAAATCTATTTAAATGTTTCCTGCAAGTAGTAATGGTTTTTCACAATTAAATTAACCCTTAGGCCAGGAATTTAGAAATGACATTACATCTTCCTGGGCTAACAGTCAAAAGGAAATTGAAATGCATCTTGGAGACACCGAAAACATAAGTCTTCAGTGAGCATGAATATCTTTAAAACATGTTACTCTTTAAATAAACAGAGGTTGAGGTTAAAAGATTGTATGTAAGCCATTGCCCCTCATCAGCTCAACAGAGAAATTAAGAGGTCATCATGGAAGAATGCAGGTCAGTAATAGAACAAAATACTGTGTTCCAGCCACTGATCCATATCTGCAATCTACAAATTGCAGACAAACTGTAAAACCAACAAAACAAACCAAAACCCCAAACGGATGAAAAAATACAACCAAGTTGAAGCAAAACTGTCTGAATTAGTTTTTTAGCTAACAAAACTACAAGGGCTTGGAAACCTTTTGGTATTCTTTGGCCTTGACCTGTATAAATGCTGGACTAAGAAGTTTTTCACTTAACAGCATGACAACATCAGATGATCCAAATTAATGATCTCACAATATTAATCAGAGTTTTTTCTGTTTTAAAGTTGTTCATCCAGATGCAAACACTTTTGCTCAGGAAATGATTAAGGGGGAACAAACAAAAAAGTCCTCTTGGAACAGCTGTTATAGCAGGAGAAAAGATTTTTAACTCTGCAACTCATTAATTTACAAGGTTAAAGGAGGAGCATGTGTAGCAGTAGGGAGCATGAGAGAAGAACAGAGGACTAGATGAGGTCAAAGAAACTTCCAGATCTTTACCCTTACTGCTGGAAAATATTTCAGCTGCTAGGAGCAAGAAAAATAACTAATCAACTGTCTACTCTGTTCACAACTCCCAGAACAACCTCTGAGGTTGCCATCTGTGCAAAAGCGATGATAGCTTGACCATCCTGTCATTAGCATCTAAAAGTTGTGAAACAGAAGTGGTTGAAAGTCTTCCACTGCAATACGTTTCTGTTAAAAGCTCCTGATCTGAAAATACTCAGTTTCAGAGGAACAGATACATTTGGCCCCCCCCAAAAAAATTGAGTAAGATCAATAGGAATGTTCCATCAATGTTAATTCCTATTTTCCTGCCTTGGGCTTTGGGCAGTACTGTGAGGCAAAGTGCTCAAAAATGTTCTCTGATTGTTGTGTTCTGTGTGATGAGTGGCTCCCAGTGAAGTATGTTGAGCCGTTAATGCAGAGTTGTACTTTAGCCACAATAGAACCTTTCAGAGGATCCCAGTGTTATTCCAAGTGCCTGACACATAGAAGATAGCTGCTATTAACACTAAAAATGTAGTAAATATGGTCTGTCTAAGCAACTACTATGTGCAAAACTGCTCACTTAATGCAAATAAGCAAAATTACATGAGACAAATAGAGTTAAAATGTTTGAATAGAAAATCACATATAAAAAGAATAGAATAAAATTTAAAAAATAGTTTCCAGCCTGTCATTTAAATGTAGTGCCCTTTCAGCAGACTGGGACACTGAGATGTCTAGAGACATCCTGTGGAGGTTGTTGGGAGGCTCCGTTTTATGATTCTTACTTGCTGCTGTCAGCAACTGTAATTGAAAGTCACTGAACACACTTTTTTAATGAAGTGGTTGTAGCTAAGACTCCAGATAACTAGAGGAGGTACTAAATTGGAGTTTATATTCTCCATAGGAATCTACAAGTCAGTTCATGCTTCCATTGTCAGTCTTGGTAGTGGCAGGTTTTAACTCTGTATGGGAAGCGCAGGGATTCTGAGTGGGCACTGTTCAAAAGGGTAGCCAGCTGTAGCAGTCCAGAGGATTTTGAAACTGCACTGAAATCTAAAGGCTGGAGAGTCTAATGTGGAAATCTGAAGTGGGGAAATAGGAAGGTGAGTACAGAGGTTTTTCTGGATAAAGAAGCTCTGTATGAGTGCAGGTTGTCCATATCTCATTAAAGACTTCTTGATCAGCATACACCAAGACACTGAGCTACTTTCTTTTACAGGCTATTAGAAGTCTTTAGGAAGCAAAATAAGTTTTGTGTGATCTCAGGGTTGATAACGCTTCTCAAGTGGTGTAGAACAATGAGAAGTAGGAAACAGTAAATCTGTGCAACTAAGTACTAAATTTTAAATTTTCATATAGAATATGCCAGTAGTCAGAAAGGTGTGAGGGTTGATTTTGGCCCATCAGTCCAGGAATATGGGTTAGCACTTTAAAGGGCACATCCATACATTAATGAAGTCAGAAGAGGAGAAGAGAAAAGAAGAAAAATACTGCATATTTCAAATAGAGTAATATATTCAAAATGTAAAGTGAAGTTTACTAATAATTGATGCTCTACAAAGCCTCCTAAATAGTAACAGGACAAGGAAAGAGTAACCATGTCCAAATCAAATACCTTGGGCTCTGACAAAATTAGTGTGGAAACTTTCCACAGCCAGAATTAAAAGCTGAGAATTTCCCTTTGACTAATTTTGTCAGAGCTGACAAATACCAGCAAGGTAGCATAAGCTCTTAGAAAGGAGAGTAAACAAAGCTAAATTTGGAGGACACATCAGCTCACTTCAGAGTCAGGATAAAATAGTTAAACCAAGAACTGAAGCAGAGAAATTGCACATATGTAGAAACATATCAGTCCTTGATCTGCCATCCTTGGAGATAAAGCATCACAAACACAGAAATTAGTTTGCCAATTTTCTATGTCCCAAGAGAGATTTTCTATGGACAATTTCAGGCATTTCTTGGTGAACATGAGTATGATCAACTCAGTACACCCACAGGCAGAATCAGAGAATAAAACACAGGACAATCTGCAGTCTGCTAGAATCTTAGTGTTGCATATTGTGATGGACTACTGATTGGACACAAGGTGCCAGCCAAAGCCACTGTGTCACTCCCTGTTCTCACTTGGGCTAGGGGAGAGAAAATCTAGAGGAAGGCTTATGAGTTGAGTAAGGGAAGGGAGAGATCACTCACCAGTTACTGTCATGGGCTGAACAGACTTGACTTGGGGAAATTATACTACTTATTACCAAACAAGTCAGAGCAGGGTAGTGAGATGTAAACCCAAATCTCAGGAATAGCTTTCCCAACCCTTCCCTTCTTCCTGGTCTAGCTTTATTTCCAATTCTCTATCTCCTTCCCCCACCAGTGCAGAGGGACAGGCAATGGGGGCTGTGGTCAGTTTCTCACACATTGTCTCTGCCTCTCCTTGCTCCTGACTGTTGTCCCCTGATCCAGGGTGGGACCCCTCTCACAGGAAACAGCTCCCTGTAAACTTTTCCAAAGTGAGTCCTTCCCAGGGGCTGCAGTATTTAATGAACTGCTCCAGTGTGAGGATGTGGGACCCAGGATAGGTGATCCCTTTTTCTCTTCTATCTGATTTCCTATTCACTTCCTCTTTCCTCCTGCTTTTATTCTTTTATTCCTCTCGCTTTTATTCTTTTATTCTTCTTACTATTAGAAGATAGGGACAAAGCATATACCAATTTCCATGTTGAGTAGTATGCTAATTAAATTTTGTGAGCTCTTTTGGACTGTTTTGACTTTTGCCATTCCTTTTTACCCATGAGGGTCTACGAATTTTGGGTGCTCCCTTCTGCTAAAGAGTGAGAGGTGACAGCTCCACACAAGCATGACAGAATAATGAATGTAATATGTAGTCTTCAGTGATAGATTTAGAGTTTTACCCAGATATATAAAAAAGGATTTACCTAAAGTGGATTTGTCTTCTCTGTGAATTAGCAGAGAAGTAAGTGAAATTTAGATTTCTCTCATTTATAGAGAGTTTAGTAGATTATTAGGATGGCAGAAATTAGCTTCTACTTTATTCTAGATAAAAAAGAACAATTTTGAGAAACCAGAGTTGATGAGAACCCATTTGAACATGAATTTTCAAGACACTGAATGGCAAATTAAAAGCCTAATGATACGTGCCCTATTTTCACATAAGGTCAGAAAAGAAAGAAGTGCAGCCCAAGGGTGGAATCTATGGGATTGAATGAGTACCAGTCAAATATTCGAAAGCAAGAAAGAACATCAGTTAAGAGAGGATATGACTGGTCAGTGAAGAAAATGTTACCATTACTGAAGCAAAGAACATCAAAATCAGTCCAGATGCAATCTGATTAATGAATAAAGAAAATGTGAAGAATATATACTTGTTTCATGGATTCAAGCCAGAGGACAGAAGTCTTTGTCATCATGTAAGAACTACAGGACCAGATGTATTATGGAAGGTTATACATAAAATTAATTTAATTTTGTGCACAGCACATGTGTTTTGAAAGACCTTTTACTGATATATTGGGATAACTGCTACTTAAGAACATTCATAACATGGGACTGAAGCATTATTATATAAAGCATTGGTGCTTAGACTTTCTGACACCACCACAACAGTCACCATCTGACTATATGCATCCAGAGAAATTTATAGAGTTTATCTGAAAGCAGCCATCATTTCATAAGCAAGACAATTTCTGAATAAATTATGCCCAGATTGAGATGTAATTACTAAAAAGGCATGTAAACAGAGAATACTGTAGTAAGGTCACATCACTATCTATGGAAAGGAATGCAATTTAGAAAAATCTAATATAAGATGCAACATATTTGGATTTAGCTGAAAAATACTTAAAAATTTATGTTATCTCAAACACCAAAATGTGTCTTTTTAGATGCTACATAGAACTGCAGTGAAACACATCTCAAAACCAGGGAATTAAATTTTACCTCTAAAGTGATCTAACTCTGTACCTGAAATAATTTTATGAAACAGAGAGAGATAATGTAATTTCACCTTCACATAAAGTCTTCACATAAAGTTTTTATGAGGATTGGCTTCACAGTACATGATGGGCCATGGAGCATAGTGGGCTACAGAAGATGCTATGGTATTCAGGTAATATAGAAGCTTTGTTGATGGTAAATTACAGGAAAAATATTCTGAGAACATAGAGAAAAGAAATATCAATATAAAATTAGAGTGTTTGCTTGCCTAAGACTGAAGATGTTCAGAAAGAACTAGACTGGTATGCAAAGAAGCAGCTGGGTCTGAAACTACAAAAATCAAATAAAAATCAAATAACCAAAAGGAAATGTAATTGTATAACAAAACTGATGAAGTGTATGAAAGCTTCTGGCATTTTAGTGAGCACTTATAGACTTTTTTTTCCAAAATGCATTGTTATCTATGAGACAACTCAGCATAATGGGCCATTCTTGAACTAAAGGCTGCTTTTACATGATGGTTTGTTTAAATAATCATGAATTAGACAAAAAGGAAGGTTCTTCTACTATATACTAAATTTGCCAGTTGGGACCATTAAAAAGGGCAATAATTTTGTTACTCCCCTTTGTAAAGAGATTTATGGTCTGTTGACCACAAGTATCATGTTACACCAAGGAATAGTCAAGTGTTCAAATGACTGAAAATTCATTATCCATGATATAAAATGAATTGATTTTTAATGGGTAAATCAACCCTATTTTCTTGGATTTGCGTATTTTTTGTTTGGATAACTTAGAAGAATTACATACTTTCAATATAGCCATTAGGGAATATAAACTTGCATTTAGCTGGCAAAAGCTGGCAGAAATAAAGGCAATAGACACCTACTAATAATTACAATAAAAACTAATACAAAGCCAGAGTAGGGGAGCCATAACAGCTGTAGAAAAGAAGTAGGACCAGAAAGAAACTGACTAAAGACAAATTTTCCCCATTTTGTGATGCATAAGATTATCACGGGATTATTGCTATGGTCCTATGATGCCTAATAAAACAAAACAAAGCACCTGGGCAGTGATATGAGATTTACATTCCCAAATAATGCTTAATCAGGAGTATACAGGAATTATTTGGAGATGTAATTGTGCACAGGTTTATTTTATCCTTGTCTCTGTATCAAAAAAACCCCTCAAACAGGGGATAAAGTCTATTTCAGTTAAAAAAAATGACACTCAAGCTTTCCTTTGTTGTGTGGTGTCAAGGGAATGAATGGCGCAGCACAGAAATAACTTAATCAGGATCTAGATATTTGTGTCAATTATACAATTTATTGAATAGCTCAGCCTATTGAATGTTTACTTGGTGTATCCAATGATGAAACAATTTTCACTGCAAGCTGTTTTTCTCCCAGATTTTGGAACACCTCTCTAAAGTTCATGCAGTTCTATTCACCCTAGTTCTCCCTTCAGAAGCAGCACAACTAATGATGAAACCAATTTTAAACAGGCTAACAACAGCTTTTTGTCTCCTATCTAGTATTTTCCCTTTTTGCATGTAGTGTTCTGGAATGCAACAGATTGAAAACAAAATATGTTTTCAGAATTTTTACATGACATACACAAGGGAAAGTAAATCTATTTGTTTACTTCTATAAGGAGGAAGCTTTATATCTGTTTGAAAACTATCTCTGTTAATTATTCATTGACTGTCAGAACACTCCTTGAATTTGAATTGCATAATCACAGAATAATTTAGATTGGAAGGCACCTTCAAGTCACCTATTCCAGTCTTCTGCTCAAAGCAAGTTTGTTTGTACTAAGGAGCTCACGTGTGTGAACGTGATGTTTGGTGGGACTATGAGGCAATCAGCTGGCACCAACTGGCTGATGGGGAAAGAGTAAATCCCTGTACTTTCCCTATGGCAGTATTGTCACGTACATTGTACAGAAGAAACATGTTGCTGGTAACTGTTAGTGCTTTTATGTGCATTTCAATATGTAACAGCAACACTGAAAACATCTGGAGGCACAGCAATGCCATATAAAACCCCAGATGAAGGATCTTGTTTTCTGATGCACATTCAAATTGGTAAAAAACCTTTAATAGAGTCTTCTGACATTGTTTTTCATCAATACATGGTCTACATTAATATTTATGTTTAAGAGAACAAAAGAGAAAAACAGAGGAATAATTATATGAAAATCAAAATACAAATATAAAAATGAGGAAAAAGATTAAAAATAAAACAACTAATACATGATGTTACTAGTTCTGCAAGTACTCAGGAAAACATGTCTACCTATCTGAAAACAAAATAGTCATGGGAATAACTAAATTAATTATCAGACAGGAAAACAGATTAAAGGGAGGTAAGAAAGCATTTATGTAAATAACAACTCACCAAGTAAACAAAACAATCAAATGCAGACAGTCACACAACTTGCTACCTTTGATAAATAAATAAATTTTAAAAAGTATTCTTACTCTAGACAAGGACAGAATTCTAGAAATACGGTACCCAGATTCCTCAGCTTTATAGGAAAATGTAGAAGAGGAAAAATATTGCAATGGAGAAATTATACAATCATAGTAAGGAAACATAAATCTGTGAGTTTCTGTCACTGATAGTAATCATTGTTAAACAGTAGCAGTAATTGGAAAAGGCATATTTTCTTAACAAAATGTCTTGGGATGACTTTATGATGCTGTATCCCCTATGGCCTGCTCTATGCCCAGACAGGAATCCTGTGCCTTTCTGTGTCTTTAAGGCACCCCAGAGAGAGAGGTGGGGGAAGGTGGTGGAATTCCTTTGGTGGCTGTGTTCAAAAACACAGATAACTTGCTCACTTCTCCTCAGCTCTCGGCTCTCTGCAGCAGGGAAGAGGGTTGCATTCTCTTGATTTTTAACTATCTTCTTGTTCATCAGCTGAAGCAAGGAGTTTTCTGGGACTTTGGCTTCTTCTTCTTTTCTTCTGGACTGTTCAGCAACACCAGAACATCACTGGGAGGCTTTACACCCCAGCCCGAGGGGGTCCAAGCCCCACCCCTACTCCGGAGAGGGCAGAGCCATCACCTACAAAGAGCTCTGAAACTACCCAGGTTTTCTTCACAGCAAGAGGTTTTCTTATTTAACTTTTTTTTTTTTT
>VZRF01003378.1:604251-614691 GCA_013396875.1 Vireo altiloquus | reverse complement strand
GTTTTCTTCATTGTTTTGTTTTGTTTAGCTGGGGGGGAAGTTTTGTTGTCTTTTTTATTTGTTTGTTTTTCACAGGAAAGAGGACCTGGTCTTCCAGGTTTCTCAGCCTTTCAAGACTGACATGTGAAATAATAACAACTATTAGCTACAACACTCCCAACACTTGGGTCTTGACTATATTTCAGTTCTGCCATTTATATTCTGCTTTCCCAAACAATCCCTACAGATTCATTCAGGACTGCCAGGAAGCACCAATAAAGATTATTAGACAGTTCCTGTGACTGTGGTTCAGTGCCATGGAGACCAATCCCTGCACGTCAGTTGTAAACCATCTGGGGATCCTTTGAGTTGAAAAGCAGGGTGTGAATTGAAAATTATTTTCATTATTATTGCTGTAAGGAGACTGGGCTATCTGTGGTAACATTCACTCTGTCAACACCTAGACCAGCAGTTATTTTAATATTGCCTCTTTATTTTCAATGTGTAGAAGATTTTGCATGTTTTCGGGAAGTCTGTTTTTATGAAAGATTGCATCAAATTACACCAAATACCCATTCAGTCTGCCAATCTCCAAATTATATGCTAGAAAAATTGTGAAAAAATAGGCACCTGTAACAAACAGATATGCTGTTGTTGCTTCAGTTCCTAACACAAATTTTACAGGAGCAGCAACGAATTTAGACACCTGTGTGGTTTTGTAAAACCTGTCACTGAACAAAACTAGGATCTCTAATTCTTATCTTTTCAGAACTGTCTCAGGTGCTCTAAATCAGCTGACAACCTGACTTGGAATATTAAAAACAAAAATACAGCCCTACCAGGTTAGACCAAAGGTTCATTGAACTCTGTGTCCTATATCCAGCTCACTATGATATCTCAATCACAGCCCAAAACCAGATGTTAATAAAATGCTAAAGAGGCTAAAAATGATCAAGAAGAAGGTGGGCTGTGGTGATGCTAGAGGTCCAGTTAGTCAGTGTATTAAATAGGCTGGTGTTTGCATATACTGGGATACCAGATTTTGATTTGAGACCTTCTATTAAGATGCCAAATCATGCTGCAGCCCACTAGATAGAGATGTGATTATCAACCTAATTATCAACAAAACAATGTAATCAATGATCAAAAGAGATCAAACCCTCGAAGAGGGAAACTGGAGATCACAGCCATTTATTTTGAGGTTCAACTGAATGTGACCTGAGGCTTGCCTGGGATCTTGGCTTGACTTTAGTCAGAAAAATTTCCTGTAAACGGAGCAAACTAAAATGAGCAAGATAAGCAAATAAAAAAGCCCCAACAAAACCCAAAGAAAGAACCTGTGGAGTCAGAAACAGTCATGTAAATATTTCAGAGTAACAGCAAGAAAAAAAGGTTTAAATTCCTCACAGAAATGCAGAGGGTCAGAAGATTGACACCTGGTAATATCAAGGATTGACCCGCTCCCAGACACAGTAGGCAGTACTTCATACCTGCATTGGGCTGGTGAGCACAGAAATGCTCAGCCCAGCCATCCACTCTGTGGCTTAGCCAGCAAGGAGGATCACTGTCTTAAACATGGCTGCAAACCATGTATGCTCCTGCTTTCCAGTAACTGCACGTGGCTAAGGATACACATTAAAAGCGACCTGAAGAGCTGAGGTTTTCAAACACAAAGCATTCCTGCTCTCACATCTTTTTCACCTTGCAAAGCACACGCAGACCTCATTCCTACTTATCCTACGAAACCCAGCTATCAGCCTCATTAAGTTCTTTGCAGATTCCAAGTAAACTTTCTGCTGTAATTACTCCATGTGATGAGTTTGAAAGGGGGCACAAAAAGCTTAACTTCTACTGTAAAAAAGCAATATACTCAAACAAGAAAAGTATACTTCTTTTTATTTTTTGGGTGGGGGGTATGGGAGTGTGGGTGGACAGTGAATATGACAATTTCATTGCTGCAGGAAATAAAAGGTTGTAACATGCGGGACCCCCAACACTGCCATTACTTGGACTCACTTCGAGGAGACAAGTGCGGCCTTGAATACGCTTCAGTCCAAGCTCTTTACATTGTCAAAGCTGGACTTATGCCCTGGTTCTCTTTCCTGAACTGATATCCCAGCTACAAGCACTGCCAACGAGGCTGTCCCGCTACCAAAGCTTTACCACCAACCTGCACAGACCTACCGCGGCCACCACCTCAGTATAAGCCAACGCACAGAATTCCTCATCAATTCGCCTGCGCGCAAAAGACTAAAAACTCCCGGTTTGCCGGATGCTCCCCGTCCTCCTCCCCTCCCGCGGAGCTTCAGCACCGCGGACAGCGGCGGCCACCGAGAGGGTCCCGCGGGGGTCCCGGTACCAGCCCCCCCCAGAGCTAGCATCTCGGCCGGGCTAGCATCCAGCTGGCGGAGCGAGTTAGCAAACTACAGTCTGATAGCCCACTTGTCCTTTGTGTCTGGAAAAAATCCTCTCCTTTCCCAAACAGTTCTGTTCCTCAGTGCTCACTGCTTTGCTCTCCTCTTGTGCCCTTAAAAAGACACCCAGAAGCACTGCAAAGCTGACTTAACAAGCTGTGAATGGGAATTTCCCTCTGCCATTGTTCAATTTTTTGTTCCTGTCTCCTGTCTCTACCTGTCTTTTCTTCTTGATTTTTCATGCAGGGAAGTCAGTTTCAGCACAAAGTAGCAAGTTAGGTTAAAAATGCTTCACTCTCCAGGGATGTCACTTAAAGAGGAAGGACTTTTCACAAGCATGAGAAGAAGGGACTGGAAATTAAAAGTATTAGCCTTCCTTATAGAAAATCCTCATCTCTCCATTTTCATCAGTTTCCATGGGTGGGAAAGTTCTACTTAAATTCATTTGAAAAAACATAGTATACTTAAAATTGAAGTAGTAAGTATTAGTGATGTACACCATTGCAGGATTGAAATTCAGGCATAAAGTTTTAAGAAATGCAAGGCAATTTGATGGTCCAACGTGAAGCCGAATTAGACACAGGCACCGTATTTGCATCTTTATCTGTATGATCCTATGTGTGTTTTTTATTTCCTCATGGAAACCCCAGCAGGCTTGAAATGCGGGATTTCCACACAGTCCCTTCAGGCATCTACACACCCCTCCTACACAGGCCGTGCTCAAACAGCCAAAGAATAACACAAAATTTGTTCCCAAGCTGGACCATCTCAGACTTTAAGCAGGCACATGACAAATACTCCGTTTTGATGAATCATGAGCTAAAAACCACCTTACAATCATGAGGCCAATGTAACAGCAGGTAGTGTAATGACAATACTATCACAGATGGTTGACTGCCTCCTTTCCTGGCTCATCTACCAAAACAAGGGTCTCCTCCCAGAGATGCCAGGTGAGGTGAGGCTGGGCAGGAGGCAGGCAGGATTTTGAAGAAAGAACTGTTTTCAACCACAGTCAGAGGGTAAGAAGACCAAGAGAAAAGAGAGGATGTACTGCAGGACTCTTTCTTGTTTTTCAAAGTGTAAATGCCTAACATTTCCAAGCCTACACGTGACTGATTTTAGATGCTTTTCTTGCTCACCCACAATCCACCTGAGAATATTGACCACAAATCAGTAGCAGCTACCACCCACAGAATGAGGTGAGAGAGCAATATGCTTTCTTATGGAAATAAGCATAAAAACAGTTACGCCACCTGTATTCACATACAGGCAAAATGTGGCTGAAGTCTGTAGAATTACAGAGGGTCACTCTTACTGCAGTGCTCTGGCAAAAGGCTCTGAAAAGGAAAATGGAAACCACTGGAGCAACAGTCACATAAATGTAGTGTACAGTTCTGCAGGTTTGCAGGGGAAAATTCAGACTTGCCTGTATTCCAGTACCTTTAAGCTGCACAGGGGTGAATCTGAATCAGGACAAATTGCAGAAGCCTTTCCAAGGCTTTCACACTGGCAGTTTCTCAGCAGCTTTGTCACTGCTGATACCCAAAGCAGTGAGCTTGGGTATGCCCATATGGGCTGGAACAGCAGCTCTGGATAGCAGGGAGGGAATTCTCATGGCAATAATAATTCTCATGGCAATTCTCATGGCTCCTAGTTTGGAAAACTGTACGTATATGAGAAAAGTGGATGTCAGCTAGATAACGTAATTATTTAAGAATTTAAGATTTCAGGACTTATGCCTTGATTTTCTTTGAAAGCAGAAGACCAAGAGGAAGCATCTCTTGGTGTTTTTACTCCTGAATAAAAGCTAGAAGCAACACAGGAATGACATGGCTTTTAAACATATAATCTACAACAAACTGCATATGCAAATCTGTGCTTAGGAGAAAAATACACTACGTTGAGCGTTTACAGCATAAGAAAGTAAGAGCATCTTGGAAAATAATGCAATGCTAATTAGAAAATAAACATATCTCCCAGTTCAAGGAGTCTAGTTCTGATTTGCTATAAATAGAAGGAATTTTTGACCTATAATAGTGCATGTTTTGTTACTCAGCTTTAGTCAGTGGTGGAAGAGAGAGAATGAGGACTTCTAATCTTCCTTTGTAACCCTTTTAAAAGATTTTTCATGAAGGAAGTGCTGAGCATCTAACTGAATCTCAAGGAGACCATGTCCTAACTACAGTTCTGGAAAATGATGTTTCAGTAACAACCATGAGTTACGCTGATATGTTTTCTTTCTGGAAAACAGCTGCTTCCTGAAGTTCCTGGAAATCTCAGGGCGGATAGTTCAAAATCACAAATTTTAATAAAAGAATTATAAAAGTGGGTTTCCCATGGCCCCACAAGCTCCCCCACCCTTGACTCCCACGCAGGACAGTCTGAGATGGAAAAGCCATACCATCTTGTGCCAGCTATCCACAGCAGTTTTTGTTAGGAAGTTTTTCACAGATGTAACCTGGAACAGACCATAGAGAGCCAGGTCAGTCTTAAACCTCTTGTATCATCCTCCTGGATAAAAAAATGGGCTCTTTACAGGTGACAGCCTGGAAGGCCTGTGCTTTCACATGTCAGCTGAAAGCTGGGAGATACTTACCTTTGCCAAGCGGAGTGAGTACCACACAGAATAGATGTCCAAAGGACAACATCCTCCCCCTCAGGCCAGAATCTGTTCCTGCTCCTAATCCTATCTGCTTCCTGCTCTCACCTTGCCTCAGAAAGTTCTCAGCTTTCTGCTGGGTCTTAAAACCAAACTTAAACGACCCTGTTTAAGGGTTAAGCAAAGAGCTGGAATGATTCCTGACTCGCACTATGCCCTCAAGCCCCAACAACACTGCAACAGTTTCCAATGCCAGGGGTCAACGCAGCAACTGTTTCCTGCAGCATTCCCAGAATGGGGAACTGGGAGAGCAATTTCCCAGGCCCTTCACTCCAACTTGCTCTTTGACACTGGCACCTTGTGACCAACTGTGCATATGACACCACACCTGCTCTGATGGAGATGGGACCCTCATTTCAAGGGGATGCTCATTCCATGTTATATCCCCTTCTTTTTTTCCTGTAGGATCAGTGGATCTCTTCACAGGCCAAAGGATGAGAGTAAACATAAACTAAGACCAGAGACAAATCCCCTCAGGTGCTGAAATGTAAACACACGAAGCTCAGAAATCTGCATTTCCATGTTTCCACCAATCCCCCCAAACAACCTCAAAATGAAACCACTGTTTCTAGTGACTGCACAGCGCCATTAGCACAACTGCTCCTCCACATGCCCCTCTGCAGCACCTTTGCTGAGAAAAACAGTTCCTCTTCTTCTCTGCCGCTTGCTCAAGATGCATCATTCAGTAGTTGCCTCTCAAAGCCAGCAATTAGAGCCAGCAATGCACTGAACTTCACCATGTTTAATTGTCCTTTACAGGAGCCAGGACATTCTGTCATCTCTACAAAAAGTGAAAAATAATTTTTGAAAAAGTAAGGTGCTGTAGCAGTCACTATCACCCTGTTACATGAAAGCTATCAGCACCCTGTAGGGCTGGCACTGGTAAGACTGGGTTTGCATCTAGAAAGCACGAGATTGTGACTTTGCTGAAAGTTCTGAAGTTTATTCCATGTTCATTTACCAGTAAACTCCATGAAAGTGTTCTATACATATATATTTCATCTGAAGGAAAAAAATAGATATAAACTACAGTTTAGATATGAGCTTCACTTACAGAGCTATATTGGATTGGTGGTCATCCAAACTTCTGATGTAACTTCACACTCATTACTCATTGTTTCTGACAATGTAGAACTCCAAGAAAAATGTTGTAAGGGTCAGCATTTAGGCCACTTACCTTAGTGAGTACATACTTTCCTACATGTTCTCTGCTATTCTCGGCACCACCTTACAAATCACTGAACTACCGTGAATCAGATGTGTCTGGGGTATTCCTAGGCACTCAGGCCAACCAATGTGGAGATGCCTGTATCTATGCTAATACATTCTCTCATTCTCCAAGCAGGCTGGCTGCACACAAACAGCTTCCAAGAACATGCCAGCTCCAGGAGAATGTTCTGAAGTCCTTGGAAGTGCTCTGCTTGGTACAGGGCAGCATCGTGCCAGCCAGCATCTCAGTTTACCGAGAGTAGGTAATCACATTCCTTTGCCTGGGCACTGGATAACTCACTACCACAAATGCTGCCCAAATCCTCCCAGCAGGAAGTGTCCAAATACACTTGATATGTCAGAAGGACAAGGGATGCTATCCAGAGGGATTCCCTTACTTTGCTCTGGTGAGGCTTCTCCTAAAATACTGAGTCTGGCTCTGGAATCCTGCTCCTTTCTTGAAGCACAAAAAAAGACATGGACCTGTTGCAGCAATTCTGGAGAAGGGCAACAGGAATGAGAGGACTGAAACATCTCTCCTCTGAAGAAAGGCTGAGAGTTGGAATTTTTCAGCCTGGAAAAGTCTCCAGGTACACTTATTGCAGCCTTTTAACATATGAAGGGGTCTTGTAAGAAAGGAAGAGAGAGAATTTTTACCAAGCCTGTTAGCGACAGAACAAGGAGCAACAGAGAACCAAGAACTAAGAAGCAGGTCCCTGGAAAAAAAAAAGGCAAAAGAAGAAGTCATCCAGATACTCAAAATCATTGCAGCAAAACAAGAGGGTAATACAGGAATCAACAGTATTTACATTACTGTGACTTACCATATTTCATTAACTTGCAAGAATTTAGTAGTATTGAAGTGGAATATTTTCATATCAAACTTTCTATAGTCTTCCTACAATGATGACTGAATATTATTGAAGGGTATTTTAAAATAAGCATCATAGTACAGGAATCAACCACTGAGCCAAAAATGATGAGTTCTACAAGTGTCTCTCTTGCTCTAAATTGGTTTTAGATTTAGGTGAAATGCAAATCAGGATGGATATTTTAAGCATTGTTTCAAGGTTCACTGAAGTAATTTACTTGAAGATTATGTGCAAGGCAACTCACATCATGTGAAATGTAGCTGTTATGCAAACAAGACAACTGAGGCTAACAAGAAGACTACCAGAAAATTCATTCAAAATACCTGTGTGACACTGTGCCACTGTAAACCTTACATTTTTACCTCAGAGTTTACCTCTTTGAGTTCTTGCTGTGAGTTTGTTGTTGTCTCAGCTGCCTGCCTATGTCGGCTCACACACCATGAAAAGCTAAGTAGGTCCAAATTTACTTTTGAGATTGTAATGTTTTAATAGCAGAAGTTAGACCTATGTAGCTTAGTCTGACATGCCTTACAATGTTCATGATTTTTGTGAAAGAACATAGGATTTTTATTTTTTTTTTATATTTACTGCTGAATATGGATTTTCTAAGACCAAAAAGCGTACCCCACAGAATGTGCAGAATGATGTACAGTGTCTAGGCCACCTTTTGAAGGAGAAAAGTACAGTGTGATACAAAGAGAGATTTCCACAGTCCACCACTTAATGATGTTGGAGAACAGAGGTAGAACCTGTGAAGACTTTGAGGTAGCCAGTGGCAACTTAAACCAACAGGAAAGACACTTACTGAATACAGTTCTTCTCAGGAACATTTAAGAACTACAACTGTGTGCCTGTTGCTGAGGAAGGCAGGTCTGCCAATAGTGATGCTAACACCTTATCAGGATGTGAAAACACAGTATGCACAAAATGCAATCACTTTCAAATAACCAGAGTGCACAAATACCAGTATATTTCTGCAGCACAGCAGATGTTATCAGGTAGAAATGCCTTTTACCCAGAAACTACACCATAGGTGCTCTCTGAGGCCTCATGCTTTCCAGGCGCTCCAGTGTGCCTTGGGATGAGGGATTTGTATGGCCAATTTCTAACAATCAGACAAGCTGCAAGAGATCTGTACCATTCACTTTTTCATGCATGTAACCCATAGATGACCCTATACTAGACTGTGTTCCACCTACCTTCTGCCTAGAGACCCTCCTGGCAAAGAGGAGAGTGTTCCTGTTATTAACTTACATAAGGAATAAGCGCTTTGGCAAAAGGCAGCAGCGCTCTTACCAGTAGTGCTTAGCCCAGAGGATTTTCAGCTTCACATGGTCAGTCCCACAGGTAAGTAGGCCTTCAGAGAGCAGGAAGGAATCCCTTGGAAGAGCTGTACAACTGGAACACTTTTCCAAGTGCCCAGTGTATTTCACAATTGCATGGAGCTTGCAACCCCAGCTGGTCTGCGATGAACCACGTGTCTGCTTGGTGCACCGTTTGCAACTCTATATTCGCTGTGCCATCCTGTGCAACCCTCATCTGGGAAAACAGGCCCAGCCCTGCTGGTTTGAAGACAGACCAGACCATGGTCTTTTGCCAAGGCCCTGTTTGTCTAGTGGGACGTGCCAAAGATCCATCCGGGCTACCAGTGTTGTAACTACCCACACAATGAACTGACAATTCAGCAAATCTCTCAGTCAGGCTGCCCTTGGCTGAACAGGGATCACAGGGGTTCTGCCATCCAGGCTTTCTTCTGCAGTTCAAATAAGTAATAATAAACCCACCTTCCCTATACTTGTACTATTTGCACTTTCTTTCCACTGTCTGGCAGGATGTCGGTACTTGGCACCTTTGATTGCCTAGCAAATTTTCTGATCTCGTTTTTCAATTGGTTAACCTGTTTAGACAGAAACCACAAAAACCATAAAACTCATCATGAAAGAAAAAGCATTTAATCCAGTATTTCACATTCTAACAGACAAAAGCAATACTGACACCACTTCCCCATTTTACATGCTCACCTTTTCTCCAAGCTACTTTAACCAGTTTTGCAATGGCCTGGACAACGTCTGTCATGAAGTATTAGGCCTGACAGCACTCTACCTTAACAGGCCAGTCAGTTGGAAAATCTCCAACATGAATCAGAAAAAAATGAATTACAATAGCCACTATCTCTCATATAAACTTGGAGGACAAAGACAGTAAGTATTTCACACACCAAGATGATATTAAAATCACCGGTTGTGTTAAACAGTGAACAAGACTGTAAATAAAAGCCTTCCATGCTCTTAATTTTTCCCACTAAGAACATGGAGTGCCCAATCTGATTATGTGCTATCATCAAATTACTGAATATTAATGTTAATCAAACTAATATTTATTGACATATATATTAATTAATTAGTTAATCAAACTAATATATATTATACCAAAACCAGGCAGGATCAGGATCACAATTTTGTCAGGATACAGACAGCTTTAACTTGGTTCAGATCAGGTTTCACTCCATTCTAGCGGTGAGTCAAGTAAGTTAAAAGCTGCTCCTGTATCAGCTGCTGTATTTTCAAGATAACTTGTTTTGCAGCTGAGTTGAGGAACAGCACTGAGTTCCAGGCTATAACTTAAGAATGTAGAACACAGCAGGCCTTTAATATGGTTTCTTCAACCTACAGACCACTTACAAATACCAAACTGTTGCAACAGTAGCCTTCCACAGCAATGTGATGTCTTAACCCTCTAAAATTGTGGAGTTGTATTTTAAGCTTGCATTTATAAACCTTGAAGATATTTGTTTATTATAAGCTACTGCTACTCTTTTACAGTGTAACTGCCGCACACTGAACTCAGCAGAGCTTTTTGCTTACAACTTACCTAGTCAAAAGTTTTGTAAAAACTAAAATAGTTGTCCCATGAGCCTATGAGCAGCTGCAATTTGCCCAATCGTGAGGCCAGACCGGCAACTCCAGCACCAAAAGCTCAGGTTTTAACACCGTCTATTTGCATCCTAGACGTTTACCAGATAAAGCATTTGGACTACCACCGGCAGAAACTGCGCCGTGACACCTTCCCGTGCAACCACGGCGCTACCGATGGGCTCCCTGCACCACACCGTCCCTGGGTGGGAGCCCCCAGGCGCGACGGCTCCATCCTACCCTTCCCGCCCCAGCACTTTACCCAAATCCTACTCTCACAATGTAAGAATTTAAGAGGCCCCAGCGCTGCCCTCACAGTATCCCCACCTCCCCCCGCCCCCGCACGCGGCGCGTCCTCATAGGCTGCCGCGAGCGCCGGCCCCGCCCCCGGCACC
>VZRF01003378.1:542757-604179 GCA_013396875.1 Vireo altiloquus | reverse complement strand
CCCGAAACCCGCGCACCCCGCGCCGGAGGCCCTCGTGACGGTTGTTGATTGGCGGCCCCGCCAAGCACGTGGTGGAGCAGCAGCCAATCAGCGGGCGCGGCGTGCCGCGCGGGGCGGGGCGGGACGGCCGGAGCGCAGCGCAGGGAGCGGACGGGCCGGGCCGGGAGCGGCAGCGGGATGGGGATGCGCGGGCTGTGGGTGCTGGTGCTGCTGCTGGGGCTTGCTCAGATCGCCCTCCTGGCGCGGGGCGCGGCGGCACACGAGGAGGAGGATGGCGACGGAGGTGAGCGCGGGCAGGGGCCGGGTCGGGCCGGGCGTGCTTGGCTCTCCCCCGCGGGTGGCAGCGGCGCGGCCCCGGCGCTAGGCGCTGCGGGGAGCCCAGGCTGGCGGGGCGGCGCTGGGGCTGGGATGCTCCTCGCAGGCCTCTGTGCATGGCGATGAGCCCAGCCCGTGAAGGCGCTGGAGTCTGTGCGAGCCCCTTGTCCCGGCGCTGCTTGTCTGTCCTGCGCCGTGGGGCGGCTCTGCCTCGCCTCTCCCAAGCGCCAAGTTAACAGCTAGCTAACAATTAGCCATGTTGGCAATCCCCGGCTTTTAAATCGCCAGGAAATTTGCGATTTCGTTATTCCGACTCATATCGGGCAGATTGCTATTTCATTATCCGGAGGGGGACTCTTCATCGGGGACGGGGGTGATAAGACGAGGAGTAATTAGTACAGATTGAAAGAGGAGAAATTTAGGTTCGATATGAGGAAGAAATTTTTTACTGTGAGTGTGGCGAAACACAATGCCCAGAGAGGTTGTGCATATCCCAATCCTGGCAATGTTCAAGACCTTAAGCAGTGGTCTAGTAGGAGGTGTCCCTGCCCATGCCTGGGGAGTTGGGACTATGAGATCTTTAAGGTCCCTTCCAACCCTTAGCATTCTATGATTCTGTGACTGAACATTCTTTTCCTTACTCCTTTGTTCAGGGAATCTGTGTATTCTTCGTGTTTCACTGATTTTTAATTTTTTTTTTCGCAGAAGGAAGGCCCAATGTTACCATCTTCTTGGTGTTTCTTCCCACTGTCTTTGAATTTCACTGACGTGTGTCTCCTCCTTTCCAAAATTAGCTAAAACAAAGCTGCTCAACCTTACTGAGTATAGTGCCTGTATGTAGGAGGCAGACATTTGAAGGTGTTTCTTTTTTTAGTTTTAAGTTTCTTTCTCGTGGATTTTGGTAAATTATGCATCTTTCATATCTCCTACATGAACACTGCTGTATTTTAAGTATTAGAGGGCTTTTAGAGGTTTATGGATGACCTTCTGAACTCATGTCCTGCAAATTCTTGTTCGCTGAACAGGCACTTAAACTTGCAGAAGTGCATTTAAATCAGTTACCCTATTGGTGTAACTAACTGTATGATCTGTAGGATAAGGTTGAAGAGATTTGTTTTAAAGGATATGGCATCTGCAGTAAGGAAATGGGGATACAGAATCTTCCTGTGGAGCTCTTGTCTTTTTTTCTGTTGTAAACTGAAATACAATTCCTATGCCTCTTTCTCTGCTTTGGGCTAGAACATGATTATGGTTTCTTTGTAACATGTGACAAAGCCTAGTACTGATTTCCTGCCACCTTCAAAGGACGAAGTAACACCTGTGATGTTACAGTGTTACCTGTGTCTGGCAGCAGTGGCTCAGCATCTTGTGGGCCAGGCTCTCATCAGTATTTCCCATGCTTGCTGTTCTTCTCATTATAGGAGTTCTCGGGATCAAAGGTACACAGTGATGGAAGTATCTCCTGCTGTG
The DNA here is from genome assembly GCA_013396875.1 of Vireo altiloquus. NCBI lineage: Eukaryota > Metazoa > Chordata > Aves > Passeriformes > Vireonidae > Vireo > Vireo altiloquus. The sequence continues at coordinate 602,394 of VZRF01003378.1, read as the reverse complement.
TGGAAGCTGAACACTAATCCATTGCCCAACTTGAACTGTTTTCCAGGTTCTATTGTGTATCTTGGATTTGTATATAGATCACGAACTAGGCTTTACAAAGCCTTTGCCTTGAAAGTGCACAGAGTTGGAGATTTCCATTTTTGCCCTTGGAATGCAGACCTGTGTGAAGTGGAATAAATTTACTTTTCGACAAGGAAGTAATCTTATGCACATAGATTGTTGGGGAGATGAAAAGTTCTGATCAAACCCAGGTTGTTGCACTGCATTATTTGGGAAGTGAGGTTTGACCAGGGCAGGGAGGCAAATATGCTTGATGTGAGGTTAGCCTGGCTCATGACCGCTACACCCTTAGCATCGTGATAATGGGAAAGGAGGAATCGCATATAGGATCTACTACAGAAAAGTAGATCCTAAGGGGGACTGGTATTATTGAAAGTCTTTTGAATGCTGTAGCAACAGATGATGAGTCCCAAGTTCTGGGTTTCTGAAAACTGAGCTTACCCAGTTTTATTACCCTACCTGAGGTTAGGGAATAGTGTGCTCCTCAAAAGGAAATTTTCAGGCAGAATTCCCAAGTCACTGATGTCTGGATGCAGCTGTATTGTACAGGATCTACTTTGTTTAAGAAAATGTTACTTGGCTGTATTTCTGATAAACACTGAGTATTCAGTGAAGTTACTGTAAAAATTAATTTCAGAGTAGCTGTCATCCTGAAGACCTGCCAGCCAGCATCGTGTACTTCAAGTCTTAAAATAAGTACCTTCTTGATCACGTTTTTTGACTTGCGTAGTAATGTGTTGAAATTTGTGGATTTTTTTTTTTTTTTTTTGGTGAGTAAAAGGGTGTTATCGATATTTTACCAGAGGGCAGGTTCTAGCCACAGCTGTTGGCTTGTCCACCAGCTTTGCAAGTCACTTTAAGAAACAAAACCACTTCAGTTTGGGGGTAGCTGTTTTATTTTAATGAGTTGGCTTATGTAAGTATTTATTAGCTACTTCTGCCACTTTAGGTGTCACAGAGTCATTCTGTTCTCTTTAAATTGTAAATCTTTAATGCAGAGTGAAGTTTCTTGCTCTTAATGAAAAAAAAAAAAAAGTTCTGCTTGCGTCTCCTGTCCTTGGTTGGGTCCCTGGAACAATTCTTCCAGTCCCAACAGTAAAGGTGTGTCAGAGGTAGCTATGATAGCCCTAGGTGGTGGTGAAGCTGGAAGCTTCAGGAGGTAAGTCTCCACTCTTAAGGACCAATATATAGGTGTGGTTAACTTTTTTTTTTTTAATGCACGCCCTCCTTAAGTCACTTGGGGAAAGGTGGAGTCCTGCTGTTACAGTACTATTGTCCTGCCTCCATCTCCAGGGAGGAGGAAGTGGGTGTGTATAATGCCCATGACAATGTGTCACTGTCATGGATTTGATGTTGGCAGGCTGTACAGCCCCTGGCAGGGAAAGATACAATATTATTTCAGCGAGGGATGGTGGATCTAATAGTTACATTTTCCACCCCTGCACGATGTTTTTGCAGGTGACACCTTGTTTTTTGAAAAACAGGTGCCACTGTAGCTGCGGTGGTCTTTGTCTCTCTTGGGGCTGAGTAGTGAGCAGAGTGAGCGGGGACAAGGGTCACAACCAAATGGACAGTTTGAGGTGCATGAGCAGAGCTGGCCAGCTAGTTTTGCTCACATTCCTTTGTGTCAGGAAAAATCATATCTTGAGCCATTTGCCAGGAATGCAATGGCTGGGAATTCAGGCACAGGCCAACCAGGAACACCCTGCGGTGAAACACAGGCCTCAGAACTGCTGGGCACCCATGTGCGGCAGAAGTTTTGCCTTCTGAAGCCCCCTGAAATCCAGCTGTTTCATTAGGACTGTCCTGCACGTATGTGATGGTTTAGATTCACTCATGGGTGAACAAGTGCTGCAACACAGGAGGCATTGTCTGCTTGCAAATAGTGCTTTTAGCTGCTTCCAAGATCAGGTGAAACACTAGTACTTGTTAAAGAAACCTAATCCAGCTGACTACTGTTGTGGGATAAATGATCTCCTGTGATCTCTCCTCTCATCAGAAGCTTTAATATTTTTGTGGTATGTAAAGTTGACCTCTAGTTAAAATCAACGTATTTTCTTCAATAGCTCATACTGTTTCCTGAGAGCATATAGGCTTGGTTTTGTATACTTTTTTTCTAAAATAAAAATAGCTATTGCAATTTAATGGCATAATTTTATCCATGGTGAGATTGCTCTGCTGTTGGTCTGAGAAAAGTGGGATTTGTTTTGTTCACTTTTTCATACCTGTATAGCGCATATTTATCATTCTTAACTTTCAAGTTCCTAATGAAATGAGAGTATTTTCAGAATACTGCTGCAGTAATTCCTCTCAGCTTAGCCAAAAGCCAGTTAAATAGAAAATAATTTTGAACAAGAAACCTTAATTATTTTTTCCTTTTTTAAATTATTTTTCCATCCTACTCCTGGGACTCCCACTGGTCGAAAGGGACTTACCTTCATTGTTTTATAATTTCATTTGGGATGAGATATTTTCATTACTTGTTCTGTAACTGAAATTCCTTTAAAGTCCTTCAGGAAGGCCTGGTTTCCTTGAAAGATAGCAGTTTAAAAAAAAAAAAAGTTTAAAGGAACATGTGAAAGGTCAGATATTAAAGAAACCATCTCAAATTCCGAGCCAACAAAGAATGAACCAGGAGAAATGTCCAGGCTTCAGCTTTCACATGCTAATTTTGCTTCCATAATTTAACAAATCTGCTTTCTTTTTGAAAGCCCTGTTCTGGACCAGTGATCTTAAATCAAAGGTCTCCCCAAAAGTCCTTTGAAAGAAGCAGCTTCTTTTTTTTTTTAATGAGTACCTGGCATTTGCCAGGTGCATAGGTGTGGGTTTTCTGGGGACTCCTGCNAGAATGAACCAGGAGAAATGTCCACTTACTGGATTTTACACTCACTGCAGCCTGGTGCTGATCCAGAGCAGAGTGATCAATGCTCCTGTGAGTGGGAAGGCTCCTCAATGAATAGCAGACCTGAAATATTGCTGTACTGAAAGCAAGAGTGGCAGAGGTGCATGGAGCTGTCAGGAAAGAAGCACAGTTTTGAAGTGCTGCCTCTAAACCACCCTGATAGTTGGGAAATTGTAACATTTGTGTTTATCGCAAGAGCATCTGTTAGACCTCCAGACAGGTAACACATAGCTATTGTGGTGTTGATGCCTTAAATGGCTACCTAGAAACAAAGACTAGACAGGAATAAAGGAAAAAAGGAGGTATTTATTTGAAAGGCCTTCAGATGTACACTTTTGCACCCCAGAGGGTCCTGCCTCAGTGGATCCTAAAATGGACGACAGGTCACAAGTTCTTCGCACTTTTATATCAGCATAAATTCACCAACCAGAACCTCAGCCAATGATATAATTTCCCCAAGCTTTGCCCCTTCTTCTCAAGGGGGAGAACCATTTCCAAGATGATGGTTTACAGTTCCTGTTCTGGGTGTCCTTGGAGAGCAAGTTACAGAGGCTTTGTTATGTCTATCTTAGCATAGAGAACAGCACTTAACAAGCTACAGGAAACTTCAGAGTTACACCAGCAGTACAGGATTTGAAAAATATAAAAGTTAAAATCTAAGGCATCAGTGTTACAGATCTTGTGAGTAGGGGTACAAGGGAAGCATTAGGGACAGATAACTCCTGCTTTTTGGTATAAGACGCTAATTTTCTCAACCTCAAGTTTGCTACACTTAAAAAACAGCTGTTCTGCTTCATGATGAAGGGGTTCTGTTTGAAGTTAAGTTTCATCTACGTGCCCTTCTTGCCCAGCAAAACATGTCTCACTGCCCACATTTCAACAAGATGTCCAACAAACCTTGGTGGCAACTGTTGCATAGATCTGTGAGTTTTAATTCTTCTTGTGTCCATTTTGTTAGTTCACTCTGAAATGTGAAATTCCTGTTGATACTTTACTGAAACATTAATATCATTAGCTGGTGGAGTGTGGGCAAAATTGAAATGATCAAATATCTGAGTCCAAGCTCTTTGCAAACTGAGATAGCTGTCACTGTATGTGGAGCAGAAACTGACTTGTATGGGTACTTTTCTTAACCACAGGAGATATGTAATCCATCTTTAATCTGGTACTGTCACTTTGATGTTAAACTTGATACAATCTAATCTGTATCATATCCTTACTTTTCCAGAATCTGTTACAAAAGAAGTTGACGATGATGGTGATGATGATGACGATGAAGATGATGATGAAGATGACGACGATTCTGTAGTTAAAGAAGAAAATGGTGTATTAGTCTTGAATGATGCAAACTTCGACACCTTTACTGCAGACAAGGACACTGTGCTGCTGGAGTTCTACGCACCATGGTGGGTTCGCAGCAGCACCTCCTGGGATGCAGTACCAAGAGGGCTTCTCTCCCAGGACACATTCCTAAAAATTGAACTTGGGTCACTGTTTTAAAGATGATATAGCAGTAACTTGCCTGCAGGAGATGCCCTGGACTCTGATGTAGTCCAGGGAAAGAGATGGTTTTGGTAGTGTGGAGCAACCTTTTCTCCTGCCCCTGTTCCATATAATAACCAACAGCCTACTCCTATTCCACAGATGTGGGTCATACTGAGGGATCCCATGCCAAGGGAGGCACAAGCCTGATTCTATCCCTGTTTTATGCTTCTCAGGGAACAGAAATGGCCCCAGTGAGGCCCGGAAAAGTCATGCAGTGTGGTCTTGCAGCCTGCTATTATCCTGTGCCGGTGCTGGATCACTGCGAACTTGTGCACTTGCTCATTTAGATGTAGTAATGAAGGCTTCCCTAGCAGGGGAGTTGCTAGAAGGTTTTTCCTTTCCAAATTCACGTTTCTGTCCTTGCCAGAAGGGTGTGGTGTGATTAGGGACATAGCTTGTTTGTATTATCAATTTTAGCAGTGCCTCATACATCTACCTAATGATGGCAGGTCTTCTGGCATCCCACGGTACACAGCACCACTAGTCTGCTTCAGGGAGCTACAATGGACTTACCTGCATATAACCAAGACAAAGGATTTAGGCCAGAATGTGTCTTCTCTTGCATTCTTACAACAAAAACATTAAGGGTGGGTACTGGGGGAAAACAAGAGTAGAAGATATTTTCAGCAGAGTTGCTGAGTTAGTGTTACAGTCAGAACCTCTTTTCCTTTGTGGCTCAGTGATACAAAAATGACTTAGTCATTAGTCCTTCTCCAGTCTTTGAATAGAGGGGGAATATGATCTTGCTTGAGGTGGAGTTGCTTTTTAACCTGTGCCGTTCTTGTCACAGAGAATCCCATCCCTGCTTGGCTGTAGGCACTAATTCTGCAGCTGTAGTTTGCCTGCATGAAAACTAAACAAGTTTAATTTATCTGAGCAGAAGGATGTGTGTCATCATAGACTAAACACCTCTCCTACTTTTTTACTCCCCCTCCTGCCAGCTGAGAGGCTAAGGAGCAAAGGCTATCTGCCACACACTTCTTTCTGTTTTCACACATTTTCCTGGTTTCATCTTTAGCTTGTCAGGCTATATTTAGCCTTTCTCTGTCACGCCTGCTTTTGCAGCAGGAGCCTCTGTTCTTCCCAGAGAGTTCTGGTATGGCCAGAGAGGGAGCAGATTCTCCCACCATGGTGGATGGGAGATTTCATTAGGCCAACTTAACTACTGGTTCATTTTCTCTTTAATTCAATTTAGGGTGCTAGGGAGAGAGGATGAACCTTGATTAGGGAGAAGCTGAAGTTGAATTGAGACCATATTTAGGAAGGAAGGAAGGAGTATAATACAAGTTTTACAATTTTGTTGTAAAAGCAGTTGTTGAATTTTTTTACAATGGTTTTATAAAGCATATGGCAATACAGTCCATGTTGAATATGTTTTGGTATGAACAAACAGTACTTTAGCTACAGTTGCTCTCTATCTCTCCATGATCTGAACATGTAGCAAGACAAACACTGCTTTATTGGTGATGTGAACATCTGTCAGAAGGCATACTGGAAATACAGAGCAGCGGAATGCCTCTGTGTGTGTTGTGCATTTACGTACCTACTTGTGTCTTCCTCTGACAGGTGCGGGCACTGCAAGCAGTTTGCTCCAGAGTATGAAAAGATAGCCAAAACTCTGAAGGAAAATGATCCTCCTATTCCTGTAGCCAAAATAGATGCTACTGCAGCCACTTCACTATCAAGTCGTTTTGATGTCAGTGGCTACCCAACCATCAAAATCCTGAAAAAAGGTCAAGCTGTTGACTATGATGGGTCTCGGACGGAAGATGGTAAGCACCAGTTCTTTGCAGTTCTCTGTAAGAAAGCAAAGTGGGATATGATCTTTTCTTAATATGTGGCTATTTTGAAGGACTCTGATCTCAAGTTAGTTTATCTTAAGCAGAGTAATATGAACGCTGAAATTTTCCCTGTTTTCTCAACAGGCTGCATGCTAGAGGACAATTTTGCAGGTAGTGGGTAGTGCTGTAACTGACAGAAGGTTTCTAGAAATATGACTTGATTAGAAGAGGAGGCAGTCCCGTGTTTGCTGAAGGATCAGCCAATAAAGATTTGATCTATGTATTGACTGTATCTAAACCTACTTGTATTTTGCTTAATTAATATGCCCAACTCCAGTCAGAGGGGGAAAAACTACCTTTTCTGTCTGTTTTGAGATGGAATTCAGTGCTGCAAAGTACAGATCTGTGCTGTGCATAAAACACTCTATGGTGTGAGGAGAAGACCTTCTTGGCAATTCCAACAAGGAAATAAAGCATAAAGGAGCTTGATTAAGAAAGTGTTCTCATGTAAGCTTGATGTGTAAGCATTGGTCCAAGACCACGCCTGCCATTTTAATTGCAAATTCTTGATACCATCTCTTGCATTTGACATGCTACTGGTATGATAAAATGCATGCTTGCTAATTGGGTTACTGAACTGTATTTCAGCAATTGTGGCCAAAGTCAAGGAGGTTTCTGACCCCAACTGGACCCCTCCACCTGAAGCTACTCTGGTATTGACCCAGGATAATTTTGACGAAGTTGTGAATGATGCTGACATAATCCTGGTGGAGTTCTATGCTCCATGGTAAGCAAGAAGGCAGTCACCTGTATTTGTCTAGCACAGATGGCCTGAACACACTTGGTGAACCTGTGTTCTGTTGTTATGCCTCTTTACACACCTTTGCCTTGCGCAGGTTTGTGTAGCTCTGGTGTACCTCAGTTACAGTCTGCACCTAGGATCACACTGCAAATCACTTGCAGACGAGACTGGATCTATGTCTCAGCAAGGGGTGGTGTCCAGATCTTAACTGGAAGTTCACAATATTTACTAATTTGGGAACACACTGAGATACTGAAAACCAAAGAGAACTGGTCCTTAGTTTAAAAAGGGCCTCTAAAAAGGAAGCTCACTCTAGTAGTGTGAGGCCAGGCACAGAGGCCAGCTTCAGGTTGGAGAGACATGTTTTCCTAAGCTGAGATGTCCTCTGTAGGTTCAATGATGCCATTTCTACTTTCTGCATTCTGGAAGACTTAGCTCTTCTACATCAGAGGTAGAAGGTACCTGCCAGGCTTATTGGCTTGTAAAAAGTGCCCTCTGCTCTCCCTCCCTAGGTGTGGACATTGCAAGAGGCTTGCCCCAGAATACGAGAAGGCTGCCCAGGAGCTCAGCAAGCGCACACCTCCCATCCCCCTGGCTAAAGTCGATGCCACAGCTGAAACTGAGCTTGCAAAGAAGTTTGAGGTTACTGGCTACCCAACTCTCAAAATCTTCCGCAAGGGCAAACCTTATGACTACAGCGGTCCACGGGAAAAATATGGTACTGCAACTTGCACTTTTTTGTATTTTCTTAGGGCTTGACCACCAATATTTTGCAGACTTAATAATGTCGTGGCAGTTGGGAAACCTGACAAGTTGTACTCTCATACCTACAGATGCCAGCAGTTTAAATTAGTCTCTAATCTTTATAACATGTTATGGTGGTAGTGTCTGCTCCTTTCAATATCTAGTAAGTTAAATTCACACGGTGAGGCAGTGGCAGTATGAGTAAATGGGTAGGTTTTAATTGTGTTGGAAGGCACCATGAGGGCTGGCATCATATTACTAATATTAAGTTTTAGTAACAGGGAGGTCTTAAGACTATTCAAGTGGCACTTTGGCTCATAACAGGTTCAGGAGACAGTTAAGGGTCTGGAATTTCAGAAAGGAGCGTTGCTTGCAAGATCAACTAACATACATGGACTGTGTGCTTGGTCACTTCTTCTGAAACCAATCTGAATGGGAATATTCAGAACTGCAGCTTTAAAAGCTTGGACTGAGGTCTTGCTGATTTAAGTTATTGTGGTGGGGCTGCACAGGACAAAAGGTGTCCATGGGAAATGTGGTATTAAGCAATGTTGTAGATGGAATGCTTGAACCTTGCAGTTCAATAAATGTTCTAAGCAACTTTTTGGGGATGGGTTTGTCTCACAGGTATTGTCGACTACATGATTGAACAGGCTGGCCCTCCATCCAAACAGATTCAGGCTACCAAGCAGGTGCAAGAATTTCTGAGGGATGGGGATGATGTCATCATCATTGGTGTCTTTAGTGGAGAGAATGACAAAACCTATCAGCTCTATCAGGAAGCAGGTAAAGAATGTTTTAAAATATTTATTAAATATATGGTTTTTGGGGATTCTGTCTAGGACTTTGGGCATGGAGAGAGCCTTTATTTCTGCTTCTAGTTCAGTAGGGGAGGTTGGAGAAGAAAAGAAGAAGGAGGAAGGGTGATCTTCTACTCAAAAAATAAGCTTACACCAGATTTTGAGACTGTGACTAAAGTGTCAGCCAGTCACCAAATATACCTCCACTTGTTAATTGTGTCCCTAAAAACATGTGGACTAAAGAGAAAGGAAAATTCCTTCCTGAGGAACAAACCACGATTTCTTGGCTTAAAGCCTGGGTATGTTTGCTGTTACTCTTGTTTCATATCTGGCAGTCCAGAGTCAGTCTTCACCAAACTCATTTGGGGTGAGAGGCCTGGAGAAAGAGCCATCATCCACTTCTGAGTCAGTTTATCTAGACCATTCCTGGCAACCTGTCTATATCTGATTCTGGAGCTGTTGTCATTGTTGGATTAGGAGCTGATTTGATGTCTCAGCATGGCAAGATAAAGAACTGTTTCCCAGGCTGCCCTAAAGCAAGTAGTTTGGCTAGCTGACCTATTTGGGGGGAAGCCAAGAGGTAGGAAATTGATAAAGGAATAACTGTTTCGCTGTATGTGTTTTGGAAGCTGTTCAAGGTGTTTGAGTGTGTAGAATAACTCATTGAGTGGATGGGTTGTTGGACAGCATTCAAGTTGTGCTACTGGAATTGCATATATATTCACAGGCTTCTCAGCCCTGGATGAGAGCTGTTGTCCAAGACTGGGTTGTTCTGTGTCACTTTGAGAACATGAAGAGGGTTTCCTTCCAGTTATAGTCTCAAGATCTCAGTTGCTGGCTGTCAGTTTGTTTATGATGACTTTTCCTTCACCCTAACCTAAATTTTTCAGCTAACAGTTTGAGAGAAGATTATAAGTTCCATCACACCTTCAGCAACGAGATTGCAAAACTATTGAAAACGTCTCCAGGAAAACTGGTTGTCATGCAGCCAGAAAAATTTCAATCGAAGCACGAGCCCAAGATGCATGTTCTGAATCTTAAAGTGAGTAGCTGAAAAGTCCAGAGCTAAAAAGTTTGTGTGTGGGATTGAAGGTTCTCATTCTCTGTATTTATGATCAGTTGACATCTTCCTGTTGGAAGTACTCCCACTAGATATTTGAGTCAACCTGTTTGTCCACTGAAACTGTATTGCTTTGTTCAAGAGAATTTTTTGGAATTAGTCCAGATGTTAATTTTTAAATAATAGTTTGTTCTTATGATATTCAGTGGTTAAGGGTTTAAAGAATGTGGTGACAGCCTTGTTTTTATAACATGCTCTTCCCTCTTTTGCATTCATGTGTGTACCAATATTGGTTTTTAGTAATGTGTAACAGAAATGCTGCTTAAATCTGTGTGTTTGAACTTTTTTCACGATTTCTTTAAGCAGGACTCTACAGATGGATCTGAGATTAAAGAGCATGTGCTAAAACATGCTTTACCTCTGGTTGGTCATCGCAAGCCTTCAAATGATGCCAAGAGATACTCCAAGCGTCCTCTAGTGGTTGTCTACTATTCTGTGGACTTCAGTTTCGACTACCGTGTTGGTAAGTTTGCTGCTATTGCACTTCCTCCACTTTGAGAGGAGGCAGGCACTAAATATCTAGAAATTACCAATCCTTCCCTGTTCTGGTTTTTCAGCTACCCAGTACTGGAGAGGCAAAGTCCTGGAAGTGGCTAAAGACTTCCCTGAATATGTGTTTGCCGTTTCTGATGAGGAAGATTATTCTTCCGAAATAAAAGACTTGGGCCTGCTCGAGAGTGGGGAGGATGTCAACGCTGCCATTCTGGATGAAGGTGGCAAGAAGTATGCCATGGAGCCAGAAGAGTTTGACTCTGATGTGCTCAGGCAGTTTGTGCTGGCATTCAAAAAAGGTACAGTTTCTAAAATAGGATTCTCTAAGCTATTTTGTTTACCCTTCCAAGAGTTCTTTCTTGAGGCAATGCCTCCAGTACACTGAGTGTGTTTTACAAGCCTAAAATGTTCCCGTGGCTTCAAAATGTGATCTGGTCATTCATATTTGGGACCACTGTAATAAATCACCCATGAGTACTTTGTGGATGGACAGCCACAAAAAGAGGAGAAGAGTTCTAAGTAATTGCAAAACAAAGTGTTGGCCATATTTCATGAGGTTATTGGGCCAAAAGGTCACCAGTTAACTAGCCTGTGTTTCATGCTGAGGCAAATTTGTTTGCTGGTGCAGTGATTTTTTCCCTGGCAGGAGGATGTACTTCTGCTCTTTCTTAGGGGAGATTGTAAGGGCTGCTCTTACCACATTCTAAAAGTGTTGTGTTTTGCTTCCTTCTAGGAAAACTGAAGCCAATTGTGAAGTCCCAGCCAGTGCCAAAAAATAACAAAGGGCCTGTGAAAGTGGTAGTGGGTAAAACTTTTGATTCCATAGTGATGGATCCAAAGAATGATGTTCTCATAGAGTTCTATGCCCCATGGTGTGGACACTGCAAGAAACTAGAACCAGTGTATAATGAGCTAGGCAAAAAATACAAGAATGAGAAAAATCTGATTATAGCCAAGATGGATGCTACTGCCAACGATGTGACGAATGACCACTACAAAGTGGAGGGATTCCCCACCATCTACTTTGCTCCGAAGGACAAGAAGAACAACCCTATTAAATTTGAAGGCGGGGACAGAGATCTAGAGCATTTGAGCAAATTTATAGAGGAGCATGCAACAAAACTCTCCAGAACAAAAGAAGAGCTTTAGATAAGATGAGGGTGGTGAAGAAAAATTGTTTGTACAATGTAGTTAAAATCAAGTTACTGACAAAACTTTGTGAGAGAAGAATTAAGCAGTTTTGAGCAAAGAGATTCTTGAGCAGTAAGGAAATTGCAGTATGTTTTTTTTTTTATATGCAGACGAGTTTTTTTCTGGACACTGAACTTAATACTCTAATATGAATGTCTTATGTTAGTTACGGTTTTGATCTTTGGAGAAAAATACATCCTTTATTTTTTGTGACTATCTTGAGCTTTATTTTTTGACTCCAATGCAGCTGTTTTTAAGTTACAAGATACTACCAAAAAGAGAGAAGCAGATCCCTCAGACAAGCAGATTTCTCTTTTTTGTTGTTATGGTTACTGGGGGGAGCAGCCTTTTTTCACCTAGTCTTTTCTGTTATGTTTCTGTGTACCTATTCATGTGACTCTATCACTGTATTCATAGCTGAAGATAAGAATGGAGGTTTTCTAAAGTGTGGATGAATTATTTGGTCCTACTGAAAAAAGACGCAGGGACTTGCTAACTAAATATGCTCTAGACCTGTTTTAGCTTTGTGCCTCTCTGTAGAGAAGGTGATGCTAAAAGAGCAAGTTTTTCTAATGTACCTCTCTTTACTAGTTTGTATTGACCCATTTACATCTTAGTCTTCCTAAATATGTTTTGGAGTAATTGGAGGATGGCAGAAAAAGAACATCTAGTGGGGGGAAATGCTGGGATTCTGGTGTTACTGTCTCCTTTCCTTTTGCAGAGGGGAAAGTTTGATAGTGATTCTTCTTTGAACAAGCAGACTGAGACCTTCTAATGGCCTTTATTCCTCTAGCAGGTACTGCAGGTACAAAGGGTGTTCACATCTTCTCTGTGCTTCCCTTGGGAGTATATGCATTTAAAAGTGGGTTTTTATTTTGAATGGCCCAGATTAGATATGTCCATAGATTTATGAGCCATGTTGAGGTTGCAGACTTACATACTCTAGGAGCACTGTCTGCCTCTTCTCACAGCTGTGATGCTGTAGTGTGTGTGACTTGAGTGACCCTGAGGCAGTTTTAATTCACATTTCGCTTTTCAGGTAGTGCTTCTAGCAGCATTGTTTTCTGTCTTGCAAAATATCACCAGTCTTCCTTCAGTAATTGTTTGTTGCATTAGTTTTTAGCTTTTTGGAGGGTGTGCAAATCTAAAACCACTACCAAATCTTTGTTTTTTCTTCTGGGGAGATGCAGTCTTCTGTGTAGCAAACATAAACCCATGTCCAGGTGGTGGCTGTTCAGGTAGAGTCTGAGGACCCAAAAGGGACTGCAAGGGGTTATGCAGTCCTTACGCTTTCCTACTGCACTTGGCATCCCTGTTGAATGGATGTGTTTCCCTTCCGCCTTAATAGGGGACTGTCCCCCACTGTTAACAACCCACACAGCAAAGCATAACTATCAGATTATTCTTGCAGAGGTGTATGGGACTGCAGGAAGGCTTTCCCTTAACTAATGGTTTAGCCAAAGCTAGTGAACAAAGCTCACCAGCAGATTATGAATGAGAGGAACAGTATCAAATCTCCTGGGAGTGGTGGGGTGTGCCTGAATGCTATTCAGCTCCTGTTGTTTATCAGCAAAGGCTGGGAAATGCTAAGCAACTAGGTGTTGAAGCAGTGTCATAATTTACCTCAGGCCCTGGCATTGTCTATTTCCTCTTTTCACATTAGAGGGCATTTCACATTTTTTTCTGCTGTCCTTAAGTGTACAGATGCCTGTTAAGCTTAGGCAGTATTTCATTTAGAAGACTCTTAACAGGTAAAGTGCATTATGTTCCCATCTACTGCCATTTCTGTTTGCAGCTCTTCTGTAGAGCTTTTAAAAACTATAATCTATTCTAAATGTGTTGTGCAGGCAACAGGAGCGAGATCAGATTTAGCTGAGCACCAGAGGCAATTTTTTTCAGCTTTAGAAAATATACATACAAGCCAAGTAACAAGTTCTGTCCTATCAGCCAGTGTTACCCACTCACTGAAGACTCAGTTCTTCATAAGAGTAGGGACAGGCTTTTTGTATCAGTTCTTAAAACATTGTTCAGGTTCTGTCCCTAAGCAAATACCTCACACAATGCAGTGGGGAAATAAATTGCTTCTCCTTGTTAGTTAGTTGCAAACTTAAAAGAGTTTTATTCCACAACAGATGCTGCCTAACTAACAGGAGGATATGGATAGATACAGAACATGTAGAAGGGAGCACGAGGAGTCCCTTATTGGTGGTGAGGGCTACAGTCAGGGCTGAAGCACCATTCTCCTTGGGAGAGTAAGGGTTAAAGTTGAGCATGAGCGTTTCTCGCCTGTCTGCGGACAGATGCTGAATTATTAACATTGTCATTGCCAATGCTATACTGTTTCTTTAAATTTTTTCCTCCCGGCAACAGCCAACACCTCTCTGGGTTGAAACCTCTACAGCCTCCAGGGAGCCCCTGTGGCAATAAAAGGCACAAGGCCCAGGGGAGTGTCCTAGATGTGCTTGCTCAGTGCTCCTGCCACCTCTCGCTCTCTTCCCTGCCTCTACAGGTGGAGGCAACGTGGTACATAAACAGTTACTTCAGTACTGTGCTGAAACACCTGAACCTTGTCCTGGAGCAGTCGTTTTTAAGTCAGAGCTGAATAAGGAACAGGAATACAGTAGCTACAGTACTGCTTACAGTTTCTTGACAACTGGGAGCTGCAAGAGCAGGCAAGTAGATTATGGGTTTAGGTTATGAACAGTAGAGGGAATGAGGATTTGTTCCATCCTTACGCTAGTGTCTCCTGACCACATTTCCTCTGAGTCCTTGGCTATGCCACACACCTTGGCATCTACATGTCATAATAAATGCATTTATCACTTCCCAGCAAGATGAGGGTACTGTTGCCTCTAAGCTTTGGGCAGAATCATACTGGAAAGCAAACAGCTTTCCTTAGTTCCAGAATCCTATCCTTTGCTGTGTGCACTATCAACATCACACCAACTTTCTGTGAAACTCACTGGACTGGATACATCATGAGGTCTGTTATCTCTGTACAGAAAGTGATATTAATGTGGCTGATGCATTCTAAGGAGAACAGGTCATACCATCTTTTGGAATTTGTTAAATGCATTATGCATGCCTGCTCTTCCTTTCCTGATGCATTAGGATGCTTTTGTAAACATCCTAAATTCTTTTTAATAAAGAGTTACCTAGGTGCTGCCTATTAGCATTGGTCTTCTCTTCTTACAGAAGGAAAAATAAAAATGCATGGTGCAGGAGAATAAGGGAGCTCCCCTCACTTGCTCTTAGCCACAGCTGCAGGAGCATATGGCATAATTTCTGATCATGGTTCCAGGTGGAAGAGTTTCTTCAGTTCATGCTTCAGCACAGGACTGATTTGTGTGATATTAACAGTCTATGGAGCCTGGCCTGGTGTGTCTCCCATACGTGCATCCTCTCAAAAACAAACTTATTTCTGTAAACTGTAGTACATCTTAAAGTAGTGAGACTTGAGACTTTTTCAGGGTCAGCTCCCTTCCATGAAAGGTCAAAATCTAAGGTAGGCAGCAACTGTAGCACAGCTGGTGCTCCTTGAGGAATGAGTCTGTACTGTGTCTGACTATTTACTGACAGTAAATACTAGCCTGGGATCTTGATACTGCATTAAGTGCTAGGTTTTTTGGTACTGAAAGAGATTTGTTAACAATGGAGGGTTTGCAATCAAGGTTATTGCCTGGTTTCTCTTCTGAGCAATTTTGAATGTCCAAATGTTAGTGCCTGGATATGGCCCAGGATTTGGCTGGTGGCAAGCAAGCAAGGCACTGCAGAGCTGGTGCCACAAAGTTTTATCTGCCCTCTTGTGCATGAGGCTGTGCATTGAGGAAACAGGCTACTGGAAAGTAGAACATTAATAAATGATACAGGTTTAAAGGCTTCTCAGAAAGCAGCATTTTCTGTAGTGATCAGACTGCTGTCCTTTCTTTTTTGGTAGGCAAAAGAGGCCACTGCAAACTGTTCATGGTCCAAAAGGCTGTTTGCTGACAGCCTGCATTGGTAGTGGACACTGGTCGGAGGGCTGAGCCTTGCAGTCTGTATGCTCAGCCCTTGATGTGGGTAGTGAGTAAGTCAGGCCCTGTGCAAACTGTGCAATCTGCTTGCTGGTATAGAGCCTTGTATTTGTTATGCAATTTGGCTTTGGTTTACTGTGCTTGAGTTGCAAAACTCCCTTTGTCAGTGCAGATCAGGGATCCACGAGCAAGCCTAGCCAAATTAAGTGCTGTAGCATCTTGGCTCAGTTGCCAGGCATTTCTGAGACTTCAGCACAGCTTGAAGTGTCACAGGAATCACTGCACATCACTGCAGTGCATTTGCCAGGGGAGGGCTCTCAGCTGCTGACCATGATGGGCTCCCCTATTTTCCTGCCTGGACCCATGGTAGGTTGTGTGAAGCCATGCAACCACGGGCAGAAGAAATCTTCTCCCACCATGCACAACCTGTCTTGATTTCTGCCCAGAACTCCACTCACAAGTCATGTGTTTTCCTTCACCATCCTTGGAGGTTGTTTTGCACTGAAGCCAGTTCCTTAAGACACAGCCCTGCCTGCTCTCACGCCACAGACTGATATCATGTTAACGTTAGTGCTGGATTTTCTGTGTCAGGAGCAGCTGGTTTTATGTGAAGCCATTGTGCTGTAATCTGTCTGAACAAGCTCTCTATGTACTGTGAAAACTAAATTATCATGTCTTTGCAGAGGCTAGATGAGACTGCTTGGGTCCTCAAGGACATGACCACTCTCCAGTTTCATTTTTGCATCTAGAGAGAAAGGGATCTGATGAATGAACTACTCCAAATCCTTACATTAGAAAGGTGGGAGTTTCAGTTTCAGAAATGGTGTTCACTTCTCAAGCTGTGTGTGGCTTGGTTAACAGAAACATAAAGGAGATAATTATATTTAATCCAACCATGCAAATAAAACCCTTATCACAATCAGTAACCCAATCCTCTGAAGGATTTCCACAGGCTGGGGTTCTGAACAGCTAGTTGTTTCTTCATAGTGAAAGCTGACACTTGTCAGCCTGGCCTGCATTAATACCCTCCTGCTTGCCTTTGTCTAAGTTATAGTGGCCTTCCTGAAATCTAGTATGTTTTGCCTTACAATGGGAGAGAACTGTTCTGCAAGACAGCCTGGTAAAATGCTGCTCAGAATGGTAAAAGCAGAGTAAAAGAAAAATACCGCAGAAGGTGATCCCAGGGGCAGGGAAAAAGGTAAACGATAAATTTCCCTAAAGTTAGAGAAATCAAGGCAAGACAGGGCCATGTACTCAGCTAATCTTGTTGGTTTACGTATCAGACCACAAGTTCTCAGCTGTTTGCTTTCCATATTCAGCCTAATAACTTGCATTTAACCTGTGGGCCAGTTCCAAATGCAAGTTTGGAACAACACAAACAAAGCTCCACAGCTCTGCTAAGTGCTGCCACTGTACTGACTTCTGAACCACAGAATGCATTCAGGAAATGAGACATGCCACTAGAAATTGGTACTACTGCTTTGAGTAAGGAAGGCAGTTTTGCATTCACTTGCCGTGTGAAGTATTCCATATGTAACTTGTGCTGATGCCTTTAAACAGTGGACTTTAGTGATGTATTTTCATGTGGGGGTTGGCTCTTCTTTTGTGATTTTGGGTTGGATTTGGTCTTTTTCAGTCTCAAGATTATATAAATACTAAAAGACAGAAAGTAAAACTCCACTAGTTTAATCAAGCTGTACCTTTTCCCAGCCAGCAGATCTTCACAGAGGGCCTAGTGACAGGTGGGTTGAGCTTCATTTAAGCTCCTTTCCCTGAGCCTGAAGGAGCAGTAGTAGAGCACTTCAGATGCAAATCAAGAGACCTGTTTAGTGGTGTACTAATGAGTCCATGAAACTGTAAGTGGCCTTACTATAATCTGCCTGCCTCTTTATTTTTCTCAGAGATTGCCCTTAATGTTCAATTTAGACAAACCAGCCAATCTTTAAATAGAAAAATCACATCTTAAATAAAAAAAAAGGGTCACAGTGGGCTTTGTTCTTTCATTCTTTCACTTCCAAGATGCACCATAAATGTTAATGATCTCCTTGAAGCATACTTGTTTCCCATAGCCACACAGCAGTGGGTATAAGGGTAGTGCTTCCTCATACAGGAGAATGTCCAAAAGAGCTGGTAAGGATCAAGAAATCTTTCTTTCATCACAGTACTGTGGTGACAACTTCAGTGGTAGGACAAATCAGTGCTTCTTTGGAGTTTTTTTCCTGACAATGCAGCTCATTTTACTGAGAATTGTAGGAATGGTCAAACTTCATTGTCATGAGACATCCAGTACTTAAACACTTCAGCCTGAAGAGGAGCTGTTGATATATAAGGAGCAAGTAATCCTCGTGTCTGTGAAGCACTGCACTTTGAAAGGCCACACCTAAGTTACTGATGGAAAACATACTGCTTGGAAAGGAAAGAGGAAATTAGGACAATGCATGAAGATCACTACACATATGTACCAGACCATACAGCCAATCACCTCTATTTGCCACTAGTAAATACAAATCAATAACTATATGAGAGCAAAAAAACATGAGAAAACATTTAGTGTGAGACACACGTCAGCTCAGATATAAAATAAGTAGAACTGTACAAAGATGTTCTAGTGGCAATTGTAGATCTTGGACTACTGTTTGGAGGGAAAAAAATAACATTGCCACAAAACTGTTTTGGTTTGAAACCTTACTTGTTTCCATCTTGTGACTGGCTGAAATCAATAACTAATTTAGACCATGTACTTTAATAGTGATAAAAGAATGAATGAACATTTCCTGACTCTAAAGAGTCTAACAGCAAAATTTCATGTCTTCAGACAATTTGACTTCAGAGAATCCATCAAATGCATTCAAAAATATCCTACTGTAGTCATTTGTTTGCCACAAGAAAGAAGTGGTTATTACACGGCTCTCTGCTGTCTATGACCTTTCCTTTTCCACAGGTCAACTTTTCTTTCTTCTATTAAATTGAATCAAGCGTTATGGAGGCAACAAAAATTTTCCTCATCCCAAACTATGAATTATTAAATCCAGTAGAAGATTCAGTATCAAAATTTAGGTGCCTGGTACCTGCACTGGAATGTAAAGCCTGCAGTTTGGTATCTGGGATGCTCCTGCAGTGGAAAAATCTGCCTGGAGCGGGAGGATGAGACAAGATCCAAAACAAACAGGATGGTGAGTGAAGCCCAGTGAAGCTCCAGCCAGCAGAAAAGCCACCTCTCTTTCACACTTAGGCAGATTTCTTGAGATCACAGAACAGTACTTGCAGTCTGTGGCGGTCATCAGCATAAAATTCCCTCTGGAAAGCAGGTGCCTGACATGCTCCATCAAAGAATTTATCTTTGAGCAAGAGATGTGACCCTCCATGATTTTACAACAGTGGTTAGACCTTCTGCTCAAGGCCAAGGAGACACCTCTCTCTTCCTAAAAATGCTTTAGCTCTCTACCCATCAGAGATAGCTAGGCCATCCCTTCTGCCACCTTAGTTCTGCTGCACCTGTCTGACCAAGTGCAGTTTCAAAAATGAGGTTCCTATACTGCTTCTCAAAAATACTTAGCAACACTTTTAATTGTGCTAAGTAGTATGTATATATAAATGCATTTGTATTCATAAAAAAGTAAGAGTAAATTTTCAAGAACAAATTAACTATTTCACATATTTCATTTGTCCTCAGAAATCCTTTGAGTTTTTTCTTTTTTTCCTGAGGAAGAACAGACAGTTCTCTTCCTATTATTTCAAAATTTAAAAAAACAGACCCCCCCAAAAAACAGCTACATTACATCTGTAGTTCTTTGTGCTACCTTGCCTTTCTCCAAACCTCCTCAGTTTAGAAATGCCCTGAATTCTTCAGTAGGCAGCTGTCCTGAGGTGTCTGTCGTACCTGAGCCCAGGTTTTGGATCATATAGAAATTTTCTCTTCCAACAAAAACCTCACAGATCTTCCTAACAAACCTGATGCTCTTGGGCTTCCCCTGGAGCTCTAAACCTCTGCATGTTAAACCCTTTACACGCAGTCAAGCCTGATTTGGCACCAGCACTACACGCTCGATTTGCCTCTCTCGTTTCCCCACTTGCAGCTCTGGGCAAAGGGGTGCAGAGGCCACTGGGTGTTTTGGGTCCTGTACTCTGCTAAAAACGGGGCAGTGACTGCAGGAAATGCACAGGGCCTTCAGGGCTGAGCACTCTCCATCCTCTCTGTCACCCTGCTCTCCAGAGGGGCAGGAGTGATGCTGGCCCCTGTGCATTGCCCTTGTCCATCCCAACACATCTGGGAGCTGTAAGATGCCTCATGTAGCCAGTCCTATCTCTATGGGCCACCTCTGCTCAGAGCACCCTGCTGTGCTTTTGGCGTGTCACCAAAATTTAGTTACTCTAAATTAGCTGGGTTATGTTCGGTGCTTTGAGGGTCGCAGGCAGCACCTAGCAAGCTGAGCCACCAAGAATTTGGCTGGAAGTGTGAATATTGAGATGTTATAAACACAAAAGTTTTTTGGTTTTTTTTTTTTGTGCGCCTCTACGTGTGCTTTTCCTTGCACTAAAACTGAGAGGCTGGTGTTGCATGGTAGTGATGACGAACAGAAGCTGCGGGGGGGTCTGCTCGTGGTGCAAAAGACTAGTCAAGTGCAGTAGTGGGAAGGGGGGAAAGAGAGAACGAGGAGATCAATCTGTAACTGACTGTGAACAATCAATTGAGATACCCCACTACCTTCGGACCAGCCGAAGCCTAGCTCTCACCCTAAAGGCATTTATATCTCGGTTAGAAAGCCACCCTAGAGGTTATGGCGACTTGCGGAACAGTGTCCCTTCTTTTACCCTGCCCAGGCGTTCGGGTCTCTAATCCCGACAGCGCGGTGAAAGCTCCGGTCGCAAAAACACGCCTTTTAGTGCAGGAACAACCCTTTTCTTCCCGCTGGGAGGCCCCGCCGCATCCTGGGAAAGCAGTATGGAAATCACTAGTCCCTCCCCTGCTCCCAGCACCGCCTCCCCCCGCCTTTCCCTAGGAACGGCGTCGCTCCGGAGAGTTTCCCCGTGAGCCTCCTCAGAGCTGGATTTCCACCCCCCCCGCCCCTCCACCTCTTACTGTGTTTTCCGAAGAAAATTGAGCTTCCAGTGTACTGCAATGTACACAGTTTGTACAATGTACAATTACAAGCAGTAATGCATACAATTACTGCTTGTTTGCATCTCCCTGCTTCGCATCCCGACGGAGAGGAGCTCTGCAGTTTCCAAACGAGGTGTTTCAAAGAATAGCTTGTGAACAGGCTTCATTGATTCTATGTATTCGTGCTTCCGGCCAATGCTGAAAATATGTATCAGCTCACGGAGAAACTTGCTGAGCACTAGAGGCAGCCTAAGGAGAGCAGCGGCAGCACACGTTTAGGATAAGCTGGGAAGTGGGTGCATCCCCACCTGCCAGAAGCAAGCTCTGCTTCAGAAAAGAACTTCATGTTTGAGACTTTCCCTTCAGCCTATTTTTCAGCTTTTTCTGTATGTAATGAATGCAGACACTAATAAGCACTGATAAATCTGATTTATCTTCCTGTGGAATTCTCTGTCCTTTCTCAAGAGGGCTGCTTTTGGTATGGGAATTCATAGTGAAATGAATTCACTGTCTGGTGAAACCCTGACCCAGGCACAGTGGCATTCTCTCCTTAGGTAATAAGCACAAGGAACTGATAGTTAATCTCTCTGATTGCTCCCTTTTTCCTTCCCCAAAGGAAATTTACTTGTCATTACTGAAAGAAGATAGGCTTCCCTGGACTTGGAGGAATTCTTGTGTTTTCTCTCAAGGCCTGTGGGTACTCGTCTCCACTGCTGTTTGTGTAATTCTTCATTGGAAGTGTTTCCACAATTGACTTCGAGGAATGCTTTGCAGCTCAGTCTCTCTTCTAACTCCTGAAAGTTCCCTTGAGTATCAACATACACACTGGGGAAAATCTGTCCTTGTTAAATAATTAGCAGGAGAACATAGAGTTTTATCCCCATAGTCCTGCTTTGGTGAGCGTACAGTGAAATGTAACATGCCTATGCTGTGCGGGACTTAAATGCTCACCACAGAAAAGACACAAGAATTTGGTTCTTGAGTTTCAAATACATATGCAGGAGGGAACTATCCATCTCTCACCTACTGCTATGTTTCCACCATGTCTCCTCCTTAACCCCTCCCAGAGACAGGGCAACAGGTGCTCTTTTACTTCTGTGGCCTTGCAAACTGCTGCTATAATTGCTATCGTGTGACCCATAGTGAGGAGCCCCAAAGAGAAGTAGGCTGTGAAAGAAACTGGTGGCTCCTTGGATCTGCAGTGACGTGTGATTATGAAACCTGAGATAGGTAAAAGTGGCTGTAACAGGAAGGAAATTCATTACTCTGTCACAAAGACAGCTTTCAGAATGGTTCTGTGTCACATACAGAAATCAGCTAGATGAACTATCTCAGCAGCATGTTCTGAAATACAGATTATGTTAAAGCAGAGAGAAATCCTCCAAGGGCTGCACTTGCTGTATTTTTCATGGAATCATATGATAAATGTTCCCTGTATTTTCTCATGGATGTTCATTTTTCGTAATGTTGAAGATATCCATCTGTAAAGAGAAGTAGTGAAGGGGTGGGGATTAACAAAGGATAGGTGCTTAAATGTTTGGGTGGATTGCTGGTAGCAATGTTTTGACCATTTTTGTTTTGTTTTGTTTTGTTTTTTTAAAGCAGGAACAGCAGCATTATTAGTTACCCAAAACCTCAAACCTTCATATCTGACCTTAACCTTGCATTTTCAGAGGATGGGTGACAATTAAATGTAGTCACAGATGATCACTGAGATGTTAAACTCCTGCACTTTAATATCAATTCATTCTCTCTTCTTTTCCTCTATCAAACTTTTATTATATGTCACTACTACAAATTGAGTAAATTCTGGTCTGTTTGATTTAGCCTGAGTTTCTTTTTTATTTTTTCACTAGAAGATCATGAACAGATTTTTGTCTGACCAGCTTTCTCTTTTGGAATCTATTACAGAAACACAAATAAGACTTGTTGCCTAGTCCTCCTACTTAGGGTGAGAACTCTAGAACAGCAGGAAGTATTAAAACTTATTTGGAGGTCATGGTGCCGTTCATTGTGGCTATAGAAATTTCCATGAAAAAACAATGGTTTGCAAAATGGTTTATTTTATCCGTACTGTTTGACTTCTCTAAAACTTGGGGATTTTTTTCAAGGGGGTGTTCTACTGTACTGTAGCTGTTTTATTCTAGCTAGCCTGTATGATAAGTTTCCGTTCCATTTTATTTTTATGCCTGCTGATAATTAGGTCCATGCCTTCAGTGAGTGTAAAAGAGTATTGCTTCATTCATATCAGTTGCTGTTAGCTCTTATTGACATCGAGAGTGCACCCACACGTCTCAACAAAACCAACTCCCCCTCTGACAGATGACAGTGCCAACAGCATGCAAGAGACACTTCCCTGCAAGCTCCTTAAGGCACAGAATTAATGCATTCTGATTTACAGCAGCTACGGTCCTGAGAGTATTCATAGGGCTAGGACAGTGACAGGGAATGATACACATTATTGCAGCACGTTCTGAAAGCATCTCTCCTTTAGATGTGTAACCTGACATTGTTTTAGATTGGTGAGGAACAACTTCTTAAATTATAGATCTGTGTTTTCAAGACAACAGAGAAAATTGTTTCATGTGACACTGTTAGCAGCACTTCCTTCTGAGGGCAAGTGAGACGTGGTTTTCTCCTTCTTGGGCTATCAGTCCTAAGAGGGATAACCTGTATCACTGTGAAAACATTTTGTGTTTTCTGGGGTCGAAAAAACAGTGAAGTATCTGAAATTACGCACCATGCCTTTTTTCTTCCTGCAGATCTTCCATACAATTTAGAGATTGGGAAGACTCTCTACCCCTTGGGAATTAATTAAAATTCCCTTGGGAATTAATTAAAGTTACTTTATTTAATCTCTGCGGACTATAGGTATTTGTATATTCAGTCTTCTAACATCCCTCCCTAGGGAATGCTTGCTAAAGAAACAGCTTTTTCAGCAGAGGTTACAATGTTGCATATGTGCAATTATTATTTCTTACACGAAGCATCTAAGTTAATACTTCCAGAATTCAGCTTAAACAACAAAACAAACTTCTAGTGAAAGGATAACTTTGCCTAGAGAGAAGGTACTTTCTTTAACTGTACTTTGAGCTGTGTTCTCTTCAAAATGTTTGTTTTGCTTTAATGAGAGAATGTTGCAATCTGTTAGCCTTACAGTACTTTTGTAAAATTCAGCTAAAAGAAATTGAGCAAATTTCACAAGAAACTTGGTCATGTTGCAAGGAAGATTATTTTTATGTATTTTCTTTTATCACGTTTGACTCTTGCAAGTTTATGGTGTAGATGTGGCCAAAATGATTGTGATTGGAGTCTAAGGACTTTGGTGTCTAAAGATGTGGGAGCTGGGAAGCAGTTTTCCTTTGCAGCTTATTTTGGGGACGATCCTTTTCCCCCCTGCATGGGTGTAGAAAACCTTTTGGCAGAAACATAGCACTGTTTCTGTGATACTGTCCAGCAGAAGGCAAAGGTACCATGCCAGGTGCAGCAGGTGCCACACCTGTGCAGGGGGACAGGGATGGATGGAAAGCATCAGCTGTAGGTCTGAGGAGCCCCTGCACATGGCCCTACACAGTGGCTTCCCCCAGTGAGTTCCTGTCCCAGCAGGCAGAGAGGTGCTGCTGCAGCATGGTGCGACTCCCTGGTGCTGCAGGAGGGAGGATATTTCCTTTTCTCCGGAGGGAAGGAGCTCTCTGACATGCACCACTGGGACTAGTTGCTGATGACTGGATTTTGTATTCCCTGCGGGAATTTCATTGGTCTTGATTAAGTTACCTTAACCTTTCTTTCTTGGTCTGCTGAACTCCATGAGCCTGAGATGTAGATAAACAGTGGCTCCATAAATAAGCTGCTCTGATCATAAAAAGAACTATGAGCCTGGGAGAAGTGATTAAAAATTCCTAATGAAAATTCCACTTGGGAGATCAAACCAAGAGCAGATGATTGCTATCACTGTCACTGACCTTTCTATCACATTCATTTGCGTGAGACTTAGCTGTTGCAGTTCATTCCACAGTAATAAAAAATTCACTAGAATTTGCTTTACGATGTTCTAGTAACTAATATTCTATTAATTGATACCCTGGATGATTAATAAAACCAGCCTGTAAAATTCCATTTGAAAGCTAGCACCCAGATACAAATTTTGCAGGTTCAAAAGAGTATGAAGACAAGGAATTTTCTAGAAAAGAAATCACCACTCATGTATAAAAGTCACTTGATGTAATTTTTACTTCCTCACATAAGGTACAGTGTTTTAAAACATATCTTGAGAGGAGAGTTGTATTTAGTAGGAATTTATCTACTGATATAGTGACTGCAAAGCCAACCAGGAGATGTAATCAGCAGAGCTAGCTGAAGTATTCTTAGTGGACTCCCAAATACTTCAAGTCAGACAGTCTGCTGCATCTTGTTTATTTAGAAGATTTCTTTTAAAATGACTGTGCTTGCCTAGAGGATGCAGCAAGTGATAGGAAGAAGTGGTTAGAAAACAGAATCAAGATTGTGTTTCCAAAGTGGGAAAACCAAGAGAAAACCCGTCATGAAAGCAGAGTGGATTAGGGTCCTATACTGTAAAATAATAGGAAAATACAAATGCATCCGGATGCAGTGATAAGTAATGCAGGTGTCTTTCCTGCAGGACTGTGGGGAGGAAGGCAGCACCCCAGCTTGGGACAGGCTCCAGTCAGGGACAAAAGAGTGGCTGAAAGCTGGGATGAGGCAGGGAAGAGAAAATGTCATTGAGGCCTGACTGCCCAAGAGCAACGGGGCTGCCAGCAGGACAGGTGGGCTGGTGGCACAAGCAGGGAGGAGGCATGATCGTGAAAAAAGCCAGTGCCAAAAAAGAGATGGATGCTTCCTGCCCCTCACAGAGAGGCCCTTCAGCTCCTGGCTGCCCACATGTGGGCCTGGCCATTGGGCCATGGCTGCTGGCAGTGCCAGCTAACGGAGCCTGGCATGAGGGCAAGGAGGGGCTTTCCCTGGGCATTTGCAGCCCTTTCTCCTCAGAAAGGTGTTATTGAGTTTGGAACCAGCTTCACAACCAGTGCCTGCTTGGCAAAACACCTTCCAGGACACCTGTTAGGCAAAGGCGGATGTCTCAACATGGAGGGAACAGGCAGGCTCTCTGCTGGGATACCAGCAGGAATATGTGATGAACGGCTTAGTGGAGATATGCTTGACATATTAACTCTCATAATTTAACCCAGCTCTCAGCATTATCCCTGATGTGCCTATCCCTTGGGATTTAGAAGGGCTGTGTCCCTGCAGCAGGGATGGGAGGGCTCATTCTATGTTTCAGACTGAGCTGAGTGTTTGCCACCACCACGCCCACTGAGAGGAAAGGGAGCACATTTGGGAAAGGAAAGGGAAAGGGAGCACAATTCTTGCCACAGTGATTAACCGTGTTAAATATTAATATGTGACAAAGGAGTGTTACTGGAAGGTTATCTTTAGCACTTGTTACGAAAAATGCTCCACACCCTTAGAGAAGTTTTGAAGTAGCATACCTGTGACAGGGAGACTTGGAACTGGCAAAGAAAATCATGAAGGTGAGGAAAAAAAAGGAATTAAATCTACGATCGCATGCAGGTTTCTAGCGGCATATTCATGTCATTTGGGTTTACGGAGAGGTAGATGGCTCTCAACTTCCAGAGCTGTGCCTGCAGATCTTGAGGTGCAGTCGCAGTGTGTGAGCACAAGAGAGCTGTCACCACCTTTGCGAGTTCCGCCTGTGGACAGGGCTGGAGGCAGGTTGTGGAGGTGGTGATAGGAGTACATGGTACAACTTTGCCTCTGCAGCTCAGTCCACAAAAGGAGCCTTTTGTTCCACAGGCTATGTGTTTGTGGGGCTGTCAGGCGTTTATGAGGTAGCTGTAGCTGAAAGGGCAGCTGTGGAAAAAACCCAAAGGGAAATGGAAGGGAAAGGTCAACAGGAACAATAGTATTTTAGCCAGAAGTATTTAATAATTAAAAAATAGATGCAGATTTCAATACAATGATAAATGCTTAAAGAACCTACAGGAAAATGAATCTCTGAGATGGCTGAGGATATATTCCTCTCAGCAACTTACATCTCACAGCAGACTTTAAAAAATCCCCTGCACATTTGCCCAGTCTAGAAAGAGAGGCCTAAGATGGCTCAAGAAAATAAGCTTTGAGCCACCACCTGTGTGAGTGATCACTAAAGAAATATTTCAGGCTCACAACAACCAAAAATTAAGCACCTTTCTGCACAAAACAAGGACCTCCACCTTGTTCAGTTGCCGTATTCTCTGGTAATCAAATGGCATGTCGGCCTGTAGGGCCTAGAGCAGAAATTTTTGTGTTTTGTAGGTGAAAGGTTTAGGCAGTCATCACTTGTTTCTGCTATTTATCCTTTTGACTATTTCATTAATCTGTGAAAAGCGTGCTGTGTGTTAGAAATGAAAACCATATAATTAAAGCAGAATCTCAGGTAAGTGACTCCTCTTTCCACCTCTGCCCCCAACAGTGAGTAACACTTTCAGCTGCTGTTGCACAAATGCCTTTGAAGCACAGTGCCTGTGTTGTTAACAGTGACAAAAATCAAGTAAGTAGCAGGTACTGGCTGTTCCCTGAGGGATTAAGATTAAAATATATACACTTGACTTGATCCTTATTTATTCCAGAAAATCAGAGGCTGTCAGCTTGCAAATTAAAGGGAATATTAAAAAAATTAGGACCTTCAGCAACAAAAGACCAGTCAAATGCAGCAGTGGGTGTGGAGAAAGAACAAAGAAATCTGTAACTGACTGTGATCAATTATAAATACCACTGCCATCGGACCAGCCGAAGAGCACTGTGGCATGATAGGTATTTATAGCTCTGAGAAGGGAATACTCTCTGGTTACGACGGCATTGCTAATATCCCGGTCTCGCGAAATCGAAAGGTTGTGGGTTTCCCTTTCAAGAACAGCACGCTGAATCTCTCCTAAAGTGCCATATATGTTATATTTCGTGCGGGCATTCTCTTGAAAGCATCCCCGGGCGCCGCTGCATGCCGGGTAGGCGCTATGCAGATGAGCCGTGGGCTGGGAGCTGCTGGGAGCTGCTGGCTGTGCTGCAGCCCTTCTCGGCAGCGCAGCCGGCGTCGCAGGTCACCTCTGATGCGAGAAAAAAGGCAGCTCGCAGATAATCTTTAACAAGTGAAGCGTGCGGAGTTTACTGTGTGAGTTTACTATGTGGGCAGAGACAAACAAGCAGCCTCACAGGTATAGCTGAACTATTGTATCCTTT
The DNA here is from genome assembly GCA_013396875.1 of Vireo altiloquus. Classification (NCBI taxonomy): domain Eukaryota; kingdom Metazoa; phylum Chordata; class Aves; order Passeriformes; family Vireonidae; genus Vireo; species Vireo altiloquus. The sequence goes on along the minus strand of VZRF01003378.1, from coordinate 574,589 downwards.
CAGCTGCGTCTGCTGCGGCTCGTAACAAAGAGCGCACGCCTTTCTCTGCTCAAGAGGGGCTGCCGAAGCCTCGGCTCTCTGCTCCACACCTCATCAGGGTTGCGAATAAGGAGATGGAGAGGCCGGGAGCAAATGGGCGTGGGTGGGAACCGGATCTCAACAGCTACTAAGAAACTATTGTTGCCAAATAGAACTTTTATACAAGGGGTAAAACAAACACCTGAAAAAAACCCCGTCGCGGCGAGGTTTTTTTGTTTTGGGATTGATTTTTTGTTTGTTTGTTTGTTTTTTTCTCTTTTCTGACGAATGTTAGAGCCAAAGGGCATCTGTGAAAAAAAGCAAATCCAAAAGGTAGCGTTTCAGTGAAATGCTCTCCTTGCAAACAAAATCAGCTAAAGTAGACTCCTCCTCCTGCCCGGGGCATTCCCACCTTAACCTGCCCCTCAGCAGCTACTTCTGCAGCAAACCCTCACACAGTGGGAGAAAGTGGTCTCAGCTTTGCAAGCCAAAAACCCCATGTGGTATGTGGAGGGTCCTGGTTAGTGCAGACCAGCTCAGCCACGCAGTTTAAAGTCCAAAAGAGCACAACCGTGAGGGCAATGCACCGCAGCACTGCACTAAAGGTTTTGAGTGAGGTAGAGTTGATTTTATTCCTAGCAGCTGATACACTGCTGTATTTTGGATTTAGCATGAGGCTAACACTGAACAGCACACTGATGCTTTAGTTGTTGCTGTCCAGCACTTACTCTAAGTCAAGGACTATTCAGTTTCCCTTGCTCTGTCAGGGAGTAGGTGCACAAGACTCTGTGAGGGAGTATGAACACCACAGCTGACCCAAACTGGCCCAGGGGATATTCCGCAGCAGAGAATCTTGTGCCTAGTATTTAAACTGGGGGGAGTTGGCAGGGAGCTGCTGATTGCTGCTGGGGGGTGGGCCAAGCATCAGTTAGCAGGGCATGAGCAATTATGTTGAGCATCACTTCTTTCTCTCGAAAAAGTCTTTTTCCTCTCTCTCTTCTTCTCATTATTATTAACTTTATTTCAATTATTAATTGGTTCTTACCTCAACCTATGTGTTTTATTTTTCCCATTGTCCCCATCCCAGCAGAGGGGTGGAAGGTTGAGGAGTGAACCAGCGGTTTTGCAGTACTCACCTGGGGTCTGGGGTTAAACCACGGCGCTGGGACAGGAGTTCTTCCACCTTCCAAAATCAACATCTCGTTGACTGATTCTTTATTGTGCTGCAGTTCTTTTCATGTCCCCTTTCTGGTCACCTCACAAAGGAGAGCTTCAGGCAGCTCTACGGCCTCTTCTGCTGACCTACCAGTCTGAGCTCCTGAGGTCACACCTTTGGCTCCTGTTTTCCCACCCGCAGTCCCACCCTCTCCCTTGTAGGGACGCATCTAGCCTTGGAAAGCGATACAGTAGCAAATAGGAGTTCAAATGTTACCTTCTCAGCCCGAGAGTGCACAGCAGCAGCGAATAAAGAAGGAATTGCCCTGGAAAATCTTCAGGAGCCTGATTTTAGATTGTTTTCAAATGGCTGTGTGCGCAGTAGCTCACTGTCTCACCTCAGGAGTAGGTTTAATAATCCTAAAGAGTAAACATCACCCCTAGTGATTTCAGAGAGACTGGTTTAAAATATTCCAAAGACTCAATTCAGCTTGATGTCTGTGATCTATCAGGCTTCTTCGGGCTATAAAAAGTGAAAATATAGTCATTCCTTGCTCCAAAAGGAGAATAGAAAATGAAGTTATTTTCAAAAATGTGGAATAATGTCTGAATATCAAAATTTGAGCTGTTCGGCCTCTGCATTTGTAGCATTATGCTGGAACCAGAAAAAAGTATTAGATTGGGGTTTTCTTGTAGTAGGATACTGATATCCTGATGGCACCATAATTAATAGATTAATTTTTTTCAGAACAGTGCTGTGCTTTCATTCCAATATCCATTAAGTGCCAGAATTTGTATATTCTGAAACCAGATAAACCAGGAAGTGGAGAGTCAAAGCATCATCCAATATGTTCTTTTTGAAGGCATAACGTTCTGTTGTGCTTGAGACCCAGCAGGTTCAACCTGCGTCTGAGCAAGCTTAAAATAAAACAAGTAGGGGCACCAGAGCAGTGTCTCTTTCATGGGAAAGCAGTTTCCAGCCAGCAATAACAGCCAAGACTGTTGTTTGGTCTTCCTCCTTAAACTGAAGACATTATAACCTTTCCTGATTTATCAAAAAATCAAAAGTGGTGGGTTTTTGTTTTGGTCAATTTTTCTTTTTTTTTTTTTTTTTTTTTTTGTTGTTCGGTTTTTTGGTTGGTTTGGGGTTTTTTTTTTTGTTTAATTTTTTTTTTTTTTTTTTTTTTTTTTTTTTGGTTGGTCGGTTCGTTGGTTGGTTTGGGGTTTTTTGTTTTTTGTTTTTTTTAAGTCCTGCAGAGTTCTTTTTGGCTACATAAACCTACTAAGCATAAAGGGAAGCAGGGGAAAAAAAAAAAAGAGCATGACATTGTAGAAAATCAGTTAAAATGCAATGCAAGGGATGCACACACAATTTGGAACGATTCCTGAGATTATTTGCTACCTCTCGTTTTTGTCAAATACTTTGGTAATGCTGCAAATATGTTTGGTTAAGGATTTGTTTATGCAACACAGTCTGTTTGCACATGTTTTATATCAGTAATATTGTATCCAGGCTTTTTCAAACAAGTTTCTAATCTGACAACAACTTTTTGGACTTTGTCACAGTTGGAATCCATGTCACTTGCTACTACTTCAAAATCTGTGGGGTTTTTTTTTTGTGGAATTAATTTTCTCAAAAAAAGTTGCAAAATTGGGCCACTCAGCTGTCTCTCAATACTTTTGTGCCATTGTTACAGCAGGCTCCTGCAAGTGAATATGCATTGGAAGTTATCTCTTTTCCCCCTTAAAAGGGATTATGTATTTTCCTTGAGTTTTCATACGCTTTTCTCATGTGTATTGTCTACAGAGCCCTACACACCTTCACAGATACATCTTTTACCTGTTGGAGAGATTTACAAGGGATGAAATCCTTGCATCTTAATAATCCCTTGTTGTGGAAAACCCCCAAAAAATTTGGAGGTAATTTTGGGAAAATTGGAAGAAAATGGGAACCTTAAATCAGCCCACAGGGTTGTTATGAGGGCTTCGTCTTTGCCCTCCTTCCAGCCACATCCCCCAGGCCCCAAATCTCGTATTATTTTATCACACTAATTAGATACTCAGCAGCATGAACTGGGCTTCAGTGCTAAATTTTGGGATATGTGTCATCTTCTATACCACCTTTTTGAATGCACATTTGAAAATAGAGGCTGGAGCCTTGCTACATGTTCCAGAAGGGCCCATCTACAGTGGAGACCCACTCTGAATGTAATAAGACAGGTTTTTTTTTATTAAGAGCTCAAGAAGATTTCTATATGTGGCTTGTGTTAACTTGCTTGCTGTGAAACACTGCTCTTCTGACTAGCCCTGTTTAATGCTGACTTCCTGTCTCTTGTGACCCACTACATCTGTGTTTAGCTCTGTCTTTAGAGACTTAACACACAGTCAAAATATTTGACCTGTTAGGTCAGAGGGTTCATGTTGCTACAGGAATCCTTATGAGTACTTCTGTAAGGTTATTTTTAATTAATTTTTACAGACTGAAAAAAAAGGTGACGAAGATTCTACAATGTGCTTCAAATACAGTGTGCTACACAGCACTTAGAAATCTAATGTTAGTGATGGTATTCACTATAGTGATTTCAGGTGGCATTTCAACACATACTGTAGGCAACTTTCCTAAGAAGGTTTGAGGAACGCAAAAGGATGCAGAATTCAAGCAGCATCTTCACATCACCTTTACATCTGCCAATATAAAGAATGAGAGGTGTCTCCTTCTACTGTGTAGGAAAAGTAACTTATGTTAGTCAAAGCATTTTTCTCACGAAAAGTAAATTCTTGAAAAGAAATGCTTAATGAATTTTGCTGATTTTAGCAAACAGTAGTATAACTGGTATCTCAGAAAGGAATTTTTTTGATCAGGATACTTATTCAACACACTGAGAACTAAAAATTCCTTGATTTCCATATAGCTCCAATCTATTTGAAGAAAATAATGGAGGAGAACGACCCTGCCAAGGGATTTATTCTGCATTTTTCCAAGTGAACTAATCTGGTAATAGGGTTGCACTGGGTGGAGATAAGGTGCCAAAACCATCTCTTTTCTCCTTTACCTTATAATTCCTAAGAGAAAGATGGTTTGGAGGGGGATGTTTTTGGTGGGTTTTATATTTTTTTCCTCGATACTCCTGGATTCATAAAGTTTTAAAAAGCTTCGTAAGTGTAGCCAAGAACAACTAGTAAAACTAGTGTTTGGTGATGAAAATTTCCCACTGATGGCTGAACTTCCTGGCCAAAATGAACTAAATATTACAGCATGGCATTCATTTTCTTTGAAATAACTTCTTTTTGTTCTCTGTGACATAAGCTCTCTAATTCACTGCAGACTTGCAAGTGTCCACTGAAGACAAAGTGATTTACTGAATAACTTAATTTCTTGCTAGTGTATACTGCTTCTGCCTTCTTCCCAGGAGTTTCAGTAAGACCATAACACTACAGAATTATCAGGAGCCATATGTAGCAGCAGAACAATGGCTCTGCTGTTCTGCTTTTGCTTTGTGTCTATGAATGCAGTAGTAAATGGCAGGATATTTCAGAGATTGAAGAAACAATCAGAAAGGGACATGATGAATTGGGCAGGGAGTTTTTCTTGTTTCACCTAAGGGAAAAGCCTATTAATTGGCATTTATGTAATTAGAAATTTGAATATTACTTTTCAAGCTTTTCCAGACATGGGGAAAAGTCATTTTCTAATTTCTCTCTTTCTGTTTTAGAGGTACAGCATAATTTAAAAAGGTGAGTAAGCTAAATGTTGTAATTTATTGAGAGTATTAAATGGAGCAACAAGTTTTCCCACCTCTACAGGCAAGAGATCACATGCAAAATATTTAGACTTGTGATGTTCATGACTGTTAGCTACTTGAAAATGATCTTCTCAAGGATTAAACCTAATTTTATTTGCTTCTGTCCAGACAACTTTAGGAAATGTCGCCTGAGAATTGATTTCTATCAATTTCAAATAAGAAAATGATTTTGCTCTTTATTTCCTTCTGACAGACCTGGCCAAGTCCACTCAGAAATTTTTATTGCCTTTTAAACTGCTTACCAAGAAGTCTCTTGATAGTCTACTTCATCTTTCTAATCCAACTTGTTCCTCCAAAGCTAAATTGATATTGCAATTTCCTAATTTATGATGTCATGTCATCTTATTCAGGATCCAACAGATGCTGAAATCTTAATGCAGTAGTAATGTTATGCCCTGTATAAACTGGTTCATCAATTACATTTGTCATTTGGAACATCTCAGCCAAATTGCTTTGGATGGGTATGATCAGGGAATAAGATTCTGTTGTGGTGAGAACAGGAATTTAAATATAAAAATTAAAGTGATTGGCAGGGATGCCAAAACAACCATGTTGCAAAATATCTCTGTTCCAGCTAATAAAGGTTTAGGACTGTCCTTGAGAAGTGCTTAGTATATCATGGTTCTATCTTAGTGTTTCAAATAATTTTCACTATCAGTACTTGGCACTCAGCTGGCTTTCAAGTAAAAGAGAAAAAAAAAAAGGATGCCTCTTTGCATTTATCATTTATTTCTTTATTTACTGTTTTATTTACACTACATGTTCTTATTAAAGTTGCCACCTTTTATGATACCAGCAGTTTATGACCGTAAGCAAACAGTTCAGTGACTTATGGCAAAGCATTGCTTAATCAAATCTCATTTAGCAACAGTGTCAGCTGAAGTCCTCATCCAGCAAAATATTTAAATATTGGCAGTACTGTAAGCATGCAGTTATTCCTTCCAGTTGTGAAAATACTGTGCCTGAGCTTAATCCTGAATCAAGGCCTAATAATGTTTAATCTGTGCTGGTTGTCTAGGCTCTGTTACAGATGTTTTCCTGCGAAGGTTTTGGCATGTTGCACATTTGGGCAACAAGTGGAAGCCAGTCCTCCTCTTGTTGTTTTCACAGCATCCCCCTCCAGAACCACAGTCTTAGGAAAGGCCCAGGTTTAGAGACACAAGAAAATTAGGATAATTCAGTCCTCAGTTAGCAGATGTGGAGCACTTCCTAAATTTTTTATGCCTAAATGTCTGCTAAAGTGGGTCCTAATGAGTTCCTGGGTGGCTGTAATGTAAACGAAAAAAACCCAGCTCTTATTTCTCCTTTCCTCTTATCTCACCTGCAGCTTAGATTTATTGTTGACATCAAAAATAAGACATCTGGTATTCTAGAAACCTAAATAATAGCTACTTTCTACACTTCAAGAGAGCACTATGGAACATGAAAGCAGTTTATTTTGACAGACTGCAGTGCACTAGCAAGGAAGGATTCAGATTTTAAAAAGATACTAATGTATTTTTTTATCAGGGAAAAATAATAATCAATATGTTACCATTAAAAGAATGGCTTAATTTAAAAGTTTTTATTCTAAGGAGTCAGTCAAGGCTAATACGGAAATTTAACATTTAGCTGAAGGTCCCTGAGAAAGATAAAGTTACGTGATCCTTGAGAAAATACTTTAATAAGGAATTGAATAGCATTGGGCAAGCACATACACACACGTTACTGCATATATTCAAGCACAAGTAATGTTTATGTTGCTACAACACTCAGGAATGACCTAAGGAGGCCTCATTTGGATTAAGTTTACTTTTATACTAATATAGACTGTTATCCAAGTTTGAGCCAGAGATTCTTATTCTGAAGGTTTTCCTTCCAGACTTTCTTTCCTTGTATTGTAAATATTTTTTTTTCCAGATAAGTTACATTAAATTGAATGAGAAATTGAATTTCCTTCTGAGTTTCAGGGTTGTGATTTCTGCTGTCTTGCACCACAGTTGCAAGGGGAAAAAAAAGCCCCCAAAACTTTGAGATATTGGATATGGTTTAGACTAACTCTGAATAATTTTCCTTTATGTGTTTGTATTTCATTTTCCCCCCTACCTAGCAAATGCTATCTGACCCTCAACTGCTGTGAGGACAACCAGGTTAATTAAATGAATATACTCAGCTCATTCTACTCACAGATGGATGTTTTCATTAATTTTACACAGTGGTCTCTGAATCTTCCTGACTTCTGGAGAACAATGTAAGGAATTCTTACATTCTTAAATTCTTACAGTTTGAGGAATTCTCCAACTAAAATCACTGGAAAAGATCAAAATGTGTCTGAGAAAACAAAGATATTGAGACAAAAGCAGAATTTTTCTCAGAGATCTGCAGAGAACATTTATCTGGTATGATAACTCCTAACCCAGGCAAATAATATAGAGATCAGTTCCTACAGAAGTAGGCAAGAATCTCTAATCAATAAAAAGAATTTTTTTCCAATCATCAACCTTTTGTTGTTGTATAAAAAAAACTTGTCTTCTGTGCAAGATAATTACCCACATAAATGTCACATCAGTATTGTACTCCTGATTATACTTTGGTCAAAGCCAGATTTATCATCTCTATTTTTATGTAGTCTCCTTTATTGACTATTACGATCCAAGTACCTAGAATCATGGAGTTATTACTTCTGCCAAAGATCCATAGAAACTTGGAAATTCAGTTCTCCTTACACTATATGTAGAACTTTCATTCATTTTTGTTGCAGAGGCAAATGTACCACGTAGTGACTTTTTACATTGTGTAAAAATCACACTGTTTGGTGAGAATCAAGAGCTGCAGCTGAGAGTTTACCTGGGAAGCTACAGTCTCAGGAAAACTACAGATTGATGGACGTGACCAGCTGCTGTCAACCTGTTAGGAAGAGCAGGTCTCTAGGAGGGTTTAAAAAGACCAGTCAAGGTCAGCAGTGGGGCGGAACATAGAAAGGTTAGCGTAACTAACAGTAATGATTTCTGTACCCACTACCATCGGACCAGCCGCTGCTGAGCCTGCCCTGGTGTTTATATAACTCTCTCACATCGCTGTTCCACTCTGGTTAGGGTGAACTCATCGACTCAACGCGAGTAAAGAAGATGATTAACGGAGAGTATATACTTTGTGTCATGAGCACCTGTAAACCACCTCCCTGTACCCTCTCCACATTTCTTAGGCGATTCAGAGAGCAGAACTAGTTCTCGGCTTGCAACAAATTTGCATGATGGGAAATATAAGCAAATTACTGAGTCATAAACTCTCCTGTCTGTGCTGTGAAAAGATCGTTTGAGTTGGGCGAGTACCGAGAGAGAGGTTTAGTTACCGAGTCAAAAAGGGTACAGGCGGCTCTGAAACTGCTGCGGAGAGACGGATTTTGTGGGGCTCCTTCTGCTTTCTGAGCTCTTCCGCGTACGGTTAAGAAAAGAAACTAACTCCACGAGCCTGCTGACGAAATGCAGCAGATGGCAGCAATGCACAAAGGAAACATGTTCCTCGGCTTATCTTGGGATTACTCCGAGCACATAGGCTTCACCCTTCCTCACACCGTCCGCCTGGCCCTAAAGCTACTAAGTGTCTCCATTTTACGGGTCTGGATTTCAGCTCGCTCTAGTCTATTTGTCAACGAGTGTTTTAAATCAAGAGTCAGACAGGAAGACTCAAAACTGCATGCCTTTACAAGTTCAAAAGAACGTCACTGAGAAGTTGTTGTTATTATAAATAAATAACCTGAAAAAAAAGAGCTGCTGATATTAAGACACACCTACTCAGAAAAAGAATGTCATCTTGGCTTCATTTAAGTAATAATTTTAAAGCACCTGTTCCAGTAATTAAAAGGCTGAAGCAGATAAATTCAATTTTATGGCTTTTAAAAAGCTGTACTTCATGGATTCATGCCTATTTGGAAAAGAGCAGTGCAGCTCTCATCCATGCTGTCAGTGACAGAATTTCATCACATATTTCCTGCAAAAAAGTATAATAATTTTCAGCAAAATAGGGCAAGCCTTACAGAGAAACATAAAGTATTATTGACATGTGTTGGGAGATTATAACATAATTTTTAGAAATATTTGACTAAAAATGAAGGGAGAAAAAAGAATTCCTCCTTTTGATGCCACTCAAAAGACTTTCAGCAGAGAGGTGCCCAAAGTCATTCCCACTCCTGGTTTCCATGTTGTCCCTGCTCAGTCTGTGTTCTGCCAGATTGATAACTCTGTGCTCCAACTCACAGCTTGCACTGGAGCAGTGCATGACCCAGCTTTGTGTCACAGACAGATTTAGAAGAATTAGCTGAATGGTGCTGCATCTGATTTTCAGTCACTGCTGAAGTATGTATCAAACGTGAGATCAGCGATGCTCTGCGTTTAAATGTTGGGCTGTGACCTGTGACAGGAGGGTTGTGGCCACCCTGGTGGTTTGTCTGCGGAGTGGAGAGAGCCAGCACAGCCAGAGGTGATGAGCTGCAAGGTGGCTTTGACGTGAGTTGTCAGGAATCATGAATTATGGGATTATGGGTGCTCAGATTTCAGCCACTCTGTAGCTGCCTTTTCAACTGCCCATGATTTACACCCTGGCAAATCTCACTGCATCACTATGATCTCATTGCACATGGAGGCATTTGCTTTCAGCGCAGCAGTGCCTGAAATTCCCCATGGAGGGATCCCTGTGGCCAGTCCCAGAAATAAAAATATCANAGTTATATACAGTCCGACCTCTTTGGCACTCCTGATTTTATCTGTGTTAGGGATGGAAACAAACTGTTGTGAGTTGGCAAAGCCCAGGTAGCACCTAATGGAGAATACTGAAGCTCCCTCACTTCTCCCCAGTTGGATTTGCCCTTGATTTTAACCAAGAGGTCAAGAAATGAGCTTTAAACGAAAAGGCAGATGAGATACACTGTTAATTGCAGCTAATTACAAAGAACACACGAGGAGTTAATTTTCTCTCCTAGCCTCTCTTCAGTGTTCCTGCGGCCCAACTGCAGGTTTTGCTTTGACTTTCCTCTCTCTCAGGAATGCCATCAGTTACCAGTGTTTGAGTAAAGTGCCTTAACACCTGGAACTGAAAACAGTTTTTGTTACTGTATTTCTTGAGAAGGTTTTTTTTTCCCTTAAGGTACAGTGATTCTTCTTTCTCTTTTTTCAGTGGCCAGGCAAGTAAATAAATAGAAAACAAATGAACTGTAAATAAAAGCTTAGTTTCTTTTGCTTTTTAAAATGACATCCAGATTTTTTGCTCAGCTAGCCAGCTCCATTGCAAAATAGACAAATTAATTAGAATCCGTAGATGATAACACTCATCTCCTGCAAGTCAGTGGCAACTAAGATATGCTAACAGAAACTACACTGCAGGTAAAACTTATGAGTATAGAGCCGGTATTCATTTGGTCTATCAAAGCCTGTAGGTGCAATACTTAGTATTAAGTCTAGGCAAAAATAATTCGATAAAGAGAAGCTGATCTGGAATAGTCCTGCAGAATTCAATGCTATTCAGAAGGGAACCAAGCAGAGCCCAGTCCCAAAAACTCCAGCATAGAAAACCATGTGTCTTTTCTGTCTGTCTGGCATCAGATCAACTCACTGACAGTTCAGCTCATTGTGGAGTGTGCCACTTTCCTTTTCACAATTAAAAAAAAAGGCGTTCTTAAAATGAGTCTTACTTTTCATATATCTACATATTGGTTGCAGTTTGTCAGAAAAGCAATTTCTGGAACAAACTAGTCAATGAAAATGAAAGTAATTATTTCATGACTCTAACAATAACCTGGAGGCCAGCCTGCTGGCATCCCATCTAATTACTTCATATAACATCTTTTATTCTTCAGAGGTTATTTGCTTAAAAATTTCACTGTAATGTTATTCACATTAAGAGAGAAGCAAAGGTTTAATTTCTGCCACTATTGTGATGTATGTAAAGCAATACTACTGTCTGTGAAATAAATTAATCGAAATTATGTACTGTCTTGTTCAGATCTGTATTCAGAATTAATATCTAAGCATTTATGTAAAATCATCTACAGGCTTCACATTAAATAAAACAACAACTCTTTAGCCTTTACAAGAAAGATGTAACTATAACATGCTTATCAAGCAAACACAGAGAAGATACGAAGATTAGTTACATAAGGTCAGTTGTCTTGGATGTGTCCCTAAAATAAAATTTAATCATCCCATTTATCCCAGCCAGTGAGGCATATAGAGTATGATCTGCTGCTGCTGGGTGGAATACTGAGGTACATCTGTGTTAAGAGAAAGTACTTTTCCCATATTTTGGGGATTTTAATTTCAAGTTATGCCTGTCACTTAACTTTAGTGTCCTTTTACAGCCTATTTTTTATTTTTATGAGGAATATTACATGATGTTTTCTCAAAACCCCAAACCAATTATATTCAAAGAAATATCTGAGACAAATTCATAGTCTTAATGCTTTCATTTTTTTTTGAATAAAAATTTCTTAATTTTAGCTTTCCTTTGAATATGGTAAAGCAGAAATGATCTGCCAGTGATTAGCCATATGGCAGAGTAGGTTCTCTGGGTCATTTGGTGTGTAAAAAATATGGCAGTGCTCAATTTCCTCTGCAGATGAATGCAGAGATATTAGAAAGGATAATTACAAGAAATGGTGACTCAAAGAGGGAGAATATATTCTCTTAAATACAGCAAAATACCAAAAGGACACAAAAAACCCCAAACAATGAAACAACAAATGTCAAGTTAAAAAAAAAAAAATCCTAAAGTATGTGGTCTTCTTGTATTTAAAATTATTTATTCCTTCTCTGCAGGAAGCAGGGAAAGAAAATAAAAACCAGGAAATACATTGCCTTACAAGAGTTTTTTCTGTGGGTGTAAAAGATATGCATCATACGGAAATTTTACCTTCTTATTTTATTACTGTTTTAACTGTTTTACTTTAAACCATTGCATGTACTATTTATACAGGCTTAAACAGAATATTAATTAGAAGTGACGGTTAAGCCTGAATATAAATCAAGATGTTAAGTGAGTAGTCTCAGTGGACATTTATAATTAGCATTTGAATGTATAAGTAGATATTAATCGCAAGCGAAGAGCTGTAGAAAAATCTATAGTTTTGAGTATGCAGGGGGTTGGATTTTACATGACTGCGTTCACTCACGCAACACATTGGGATAAACATGGATTCTCTCGACTCACAGTCTCCCCGAGCCCACAGCGGAGCAGATTTTCTTCGTGTTCGTCAAGACAATGACTGGGGAGGTTTTTGTTTTTTTGTTTTTTTTTCCTCCGTCGAAAGGAATGTGGCTGGGATTCCCTTGACCCCGGGATGCTGGGTGGGCTTTTTACAAGCGCCGCGCAGAGCGCAGCTGTGGGATGGGAGCTGCGCGTTCCGGGAGCGCTCCGCTGCCTGCGCCCCGAGCAGCACCTGGCCCCAGCCTCACAGCGTCCCTGTCACCCTGTCACCCCACGGCCCTGCCCAGCGCCGCCCGACAGGGACCCCCGCACTCCCCCTGCTTCACCTATCGCCGCTGGCAGGGAAGGAAGTGGAATTTAAATCGTGATTTCATTAGGGATTCATAAGTCTCAGTAAAGCCCAGCTGATTCTCCATCAGCTCTGCAGCTCTGTAAGTGCTAACAAGTAGTTAAGGGTACAGTTTTGTCAGCAGTACAAGTATGCAAAATTCAGGGAGAGATGAGACACCTCATGTAGTAAAATAACATTTTTTAATATTTTGAAAACAAATACTTAAAATCCTTTATATTGTCTAAATAGCTATTTTATAAATACAGTATTCTAAACCTCATATTTTAGTTAAAAATACAAGCATTTTAACTGCATTTTTTTCCTAAACGATTATTTTTTAAAGTAGAAACCTTCTTCCCAATCAATTTTTTAACACTGTTTTTGTCTGCACTAACAGAACTCAAACCAGAAAATAACACTATTATTAATTTAATTGCTTGTCATTATTATCTCTGCATAACTTGCAGTAAGTCACCATATATGCTAAAAATTCTACCTAGGATAGAAGGAATAGATTATAATATTCAGCTTAATTTTCCTGCATAAACCAGTAACCAAAATTTATATTAAGTCAGTTTGAGTGTTTTGCATTCTGTCATATATCTAAATTTTACTTTCATTAAAAAGAGATAAAAGTAACAATAGGAAACAAATTTAAGTGCAGTGAGCTGTGAATTTTCATCATCATCATTGCTGTTATTATTACTACTACTACTACTAGTACTACTAGTACTATTTTTGTAGGGGATATCTTGTATTAAAAAATCATGTTGGAAAACTAAAATAACTTTTTAGCTAATAGTTAGGCTAATTTTAAAGCTAATTATATTTCTGATGTTCTGCCAGCAAAGATTTGTGAGGTTTTTTACGAAAGTCTGCATTTTGTCTGTATTCTCTGGTAAAAAAAAAATAAAGAGGTGTAAAAACTGTGAATTGCTCCAAAAACCAAATATGTCTGGGAAAGTGAAGAATAAACCCAAAGCCTCCTGACTTGCATCCATCTCCTTTGTTGTGTCAGCACTGAAACAGAGCACCAGTGAGAGACAAAAAGGATATGTAGGCTTTACATTTCTGAGAGTGGATTTGAACGGGAGGTAAGAGTCAGAGAGTGCTGGAACTTATTTTCTTTATGCTTGGTAGATAACCAGGTGGATTTCCTAAAGCCCATCAACACAGACATATTATCAATCAGAGAAAATGAGACCAAAATCAAAGAGAAAATAATCAAGCAGTGCTATACCCCACAAAGTAATCCCCTAAAGACTAAAGCGCTGCTAAGATGCTTTATTTAGGACAGAAATCTTCAAGGTATTTTCTAGCTCATCAAGTCTAACAGTGGCTACCACATGCACTACATCTTGTAATTTATATTTAAACCATAGCTGACTCCATAATGCTTTCTCTTTTTGCTTATTTGCAGCCTACTCAACATCTCAATGCCTTCCGCTCCCCTTTTTGTGCATACCCCCTTTTCTCTGGTTTTCGCAGGTTTGCACTCAGATGTTTGTATTTCCTTCTTCTTTTCCACACTGACTTCCTGACAGAGGTGTAGAGAAATCCCTCCCTTCCTCCTGCTGCTTACTTCTCTCTTTTGTCCTTAGCCCTTTTTGGTTGCACCAGGGCAGCTCCATCTCAGGGAAAGCTCTGCATAACATTAAACACTTCAATGTATTTGAGGAACACCAGAGTCCCTTAAAAATGCGGAAACAAACTGAAATGCTGGAAACCCCCAGTTACATAGTTGATTCTTAACTGTGTATTGGTACTAGACAAAATTTACCTCAGGTGGCTTTCCTTGCACACCTTGCAGCTGAACTGACATCCTCACTTATCTATGGGCTCACTAAAATAGAGGTTACTCTACATTTACCTCAGAATAGAGTCTTACGATTTATTAAATGAATTAATTTACTGCAAAATAGAGTTTTATTCCACCAGTTAAAGACAGATTTTATTTAGAATTTGTTTGCATTCATACTAAATTAGAAACTGAACTGCTAGTTTATCCACTAACTATAAAAACAGGGCCTATAATAAATGCCCTTTTCTGTTTATACTTTCACTGATTTATACAGGTACACAAAAGCATGGCTTCTGCTAAAAATAATTTCTCACTGACATTAAGACCCAAGTTTTGATATTGTTTCCTGATCCCCTACAAGTATGCAACATTCCTGTCTTCTCCTGATCAGCTTGAAACTAGCAGAGATCTGGGCAGGTCTCAGCATCTGGAGCCCAAAGTCAGGACATGTGAGTAAGGTACTGGTTGGCTCTTCCAATAAAACAGATCAAGGCAAAAAATCGTGATTCTGTAACTTAGAGAGAAAATCAAATGGTAAATACCTCGTTCACTTTCCAGCAAAATCTGACAGTCTACAACTGTTTTAAACCTGCTACACAGTAAATGTGTGCTTTATGCTGCAAATAATCATTACAGTTCATACACTTTCTAAAATATCAGAGTTGACCAGATGTTTGTATTACAAACATCTCCAACCCTTTCTGGTCTATTATGCATTTTATTGCATATTTTGAATGTTTATGCAACATATGGTAACAAGAAATAGCTGTTGGTTCCTTGTTTCAGGCCATAGTGTAATCACATCCTTGTGTTCCTGAAGCTCTTGTTGACTTGCTAAGCCTCCAGTGCTCAGGAGCTATTGTGAGGATACTCAGGCAAGAGACAAAAGATAATGCGTGGATTCATCTGTGGTCAAGTAAGCTGAAGTAAAACACATTAGAAAACAAAATGGAGGAGAAGTAACTTTTTCTAGAAAGGATAGAAAGGACAGTAATTCAATAAAATAATTAAACAGTGAAAAGCATCAGTACTTCTAAAACTCTATCATCCTCATTTAACCGTAGAATGAAATACTTCATGAGAGCATCATACAATCTGACAGCCATAGCTTTTGAAGTTTCAGACCAGACTGGTTTTGTAAATTTTATTTTTAAGGATAAATGCTGTTCCTCTGGACTCTTCCTGCAGTACAAAGCAAAGCGTGTGTGTGATTTGCGCAGGTATGAAAAACCTGCCAGGAAATGGGTCTAACAGTGTAAAAGCGCTTGAAGAGATTAGTATACGAAAAAAATTGGTAAATGCTGCTAAAAATATTTTTATTTGTAACTCGGAAGACATTATTGCTTACTATTCAAAAAGCCTAAATTTGTTAATACTTACAAAACAGGTGTAGGTATTAGCACAAACCACTTAGCCAATAAACCCACGAAATTCTTGGATGAAGTGTCATATTCTTACAATATAAAAATTCCAATGAAATATCAGGGAAGACAAATATTTTATATTGGACATAGTATGTTTGTCATTTTGCAAATTTTGACATTTCAGCTGGTTGATCTCCTTCAAAAACTGGGGCATTTGGAAAAAATCCAGAAAATTATTAGGATTGTTCCATTTACACAATGTTATGGTTTTATTGAAGCAAGGCAGATATCAATAATTAAATTAAATTTTGAAAGATGCTGAACCAAACTGCTGCATCTATTACTGTTTTCCAGTAATAAGGAGGTGCACAGTCCTTTCCAGAGTTTCTCTTGGTGTCTTGGACCAACAAATTATTGCTTTCTTTTTTTTTTAATAGGTTCTGTAGTTAGAAATAAGCTGCCCCTTTTCTTACAAAGATGTGTATGCTTACAGAAAATATTATTGTCCTCAAGGATAGAAAACATGCATCATTTTTGGTTATTCCCAGCGTTAACATTTTGGCCTAATCCATTTTAGATCTCTGGCAGACATTTTTTCCCAAATCAGGACACGAGCAGCTTATGAGGTAGGATCCCATCTCACTGCCACATGCAATACAAAATGAATTTAAAATCAGGCTGTGATTTTATGGCAGCATAAACTTGAATTTAACATTTAGACCAGCACTGCATGAGAACCACAACGGCCATTGCAATTTGGAACACCAACCCAGTACAAACTCTCTCAATGTTTCAGGTGTCAATGTCCTCGGATGAAGAAGTTTGCAGTGGCAGGCTTTAGTGTCGGAGCAGGGAGTCCCTCTCTGAACTACTCTGACCTTGAGGTGCCTTATGGAGCCTCTGTTTCACCATGGCTGATGCAGAGCCTGCATAGAAAGCAGTGTCAGAATAGGCACAGCCAACAGCAGGTGATCACTGGCCTGTTCCCCTGGGTTGAGCACATGCTCGTGGGGGCAGAGCAGTGAACTGATGAGAGAGTGATGGCTGGGGAGCCACCAAAAAATATACTCAGTTCAACAGCTGCTACTCAATAAGATTACCATCTTAAGTGTTTGCAAGTCTTTCTGTGGCCTCTGTCAAAAGATTGCAGTGCTAGGGAAAAAAATAATTTGTTTAGGCATTTTTACATATAGAGAGGAAAAAAAACAAGGCTAAAAACCCACAATTTGTCTTGAGTTAAATTTTTCAGGGCAGATGTTCTCTGTCCTCCTTGGTTTTCAGTCATGACAAACAGATTTTAATATAACAGAAAAATGGAAAAATATCCTGTAAAACTGCATACTTCTTTCTGCAGGCCTACACTATCTCTGTGTTGCATATATTACATACGTCTAATGTGGCAGATGATTCATAAAGAAGTCATGACAAGGACATCTATAATTTTTCATTTACATCCAACTATCCACTTTTATAGTCATATTTGATATTGTGTATATATATTATTGATTTTGTATGGTACTGGGACTAAGTCTGAGCATTTTCCAACCTACCAAAGTAGCCTCTAATGATAATATGTTCTGAATTTTGGCTACTCAAAAACTGGGACAAAATCCTCTTCTGATCCCTCATTCTCCTACTCTATGGTAAGGAAGAGCATAGGCTTTAGTTTTCTTTTCTTTCAATAAGTGTGAATTCTAGATGCTCTTCCTCAGGGAAGATAAGATTAAAAAAAGGATCAGATTTCTGAAATGAAACAGAAAAAAATTTATTGTTATTGGTAAATTGGTGTATTCCATAGCTTACATGCATTATAAAAAGGAACTAACTCCTTTACACACACATCATGTTTTGAAACATACATGTAATTAAAACTTCAGAAACTATAGAATGATGCATAGATTGAAAATAAAGTGATGTTGTACAAATTCTTACATTACTCATCCCATGGGAAATGATCAGTGTTCATAAACATTTTTACTGCCATTAATTAAGGACAATGAATACTGAATGGCCAAATAACAGCTACTCAAGGTCTCCACTTGCTTCTGCAACCTGCATTTTTCTTTACTCAGCACCACAGCAAACTTACACAAGAAGCTTGGGACTAGCTGTTAATTTGAAACCTTCACATTTTCAAGACAGGCTTATTTGCAAGCTAGGTTGCAAATCCAGCTCTAACATACGACTTTTTCTTCTAAACAGATCAAAATTATGTGATTCTTGGCAGACTTGACTTCAGCTAGAAGACAGGACTGTAAGTAGGTTTTGGGATCAGCAGAGCTGTGTTTATCCTAATTTAATTGGGGAGTTTTTTGTACCTGCTATTTCTATTGGTCCTTTCAGTAAAATGAAATACCCACTATCAAATTCAAAATAGTAGTAAACAGTTAACTTTCAGAGGTTTCCTCTCTTAAAAAAAAATAAAAAAAAAACAAGAGCCACACTCCCCCGGGGGCCACCCTCCCCCAGTATCTTCTTATAAAATATACACTGGACTAAACCAGTTGAAGTCAAATTGTTTGTATATTAGGCATTGTAAAATATTGGTGATCAATCATATTATAAACATGCTTCAGACAGATTGTTAACCAGTTAACTAAGGTCTCAAACATTTATTTATACATTATTGTGTTTGAAAAATCGTGCAGAAAATAAATTGCCAAATACCATATAATTTTTAATGAAGAACATACTAAATAATAAATATATTTCAGCAGTCCTTAGAAGGATATATATTTTGAAGCTTCTTCAGCAGCGAGGTGTTGGAATTCCTCTCTTTGTTAGTAACTTGCTGGAACTTGTTGTTCGCTTTGGGCTCATGAGTAGAAGATAATTAAAAAACTGGTCTCTGACAGCAAAAAATTGTTCTCTATTCACTAATCCAGGATGTTAGCAACCACAAAATGCAAAGATCAAGCTTCTACAATAATATTAATTTGGTCACAATGTACATTTGGTTTTTTTTACAGCACACATTAAACAGTAGAAGTATAGCAATTAATGTATTCAGGTTATTTTCCTAGAGTTTTATTTTACTATTAAGCAAAGGCTTAATCACATTTTTCTAAACAAGTGTGGGCAGTTTACTTGGTTTGATGCAGATGTTAGTATCTTTTTCTCAAAAATTGTGAGGTTCCTGAGGTTTGAGAGGGGCCACAATCTTGAATAAATGTAACAAGGAAAACAAGAGGAGAAAACTGTCTCCATTCAGTGCAGCATTGCTGACATAAGAATATTAACTTTTGCATTTCCTGGCTTCTTACATTTTAACTAGGTAAGTCTATGTGCGTGTGAATGTAGGGCTTCATTTATTTACTTTTGCATGCAATTACCTAAGTTTGATGTTTTTTTAAATAAGAAGGAAAGCTAATAAAAACACAAAGCCTTCTGTTTATGCAGTCTAATGAAGCTGATTTGGTGCTTTTGATGTGGTATTCTCTGTGTGCTGGGTAAGGTACACAAGGATAAGTGTTTCTCAGCTGCGCAGTTTAGAAAAGCTCTCTGAAGAGCCAGCATCCCAGGATTAATAAAGTTCCTCTTTACCTGCCTTCATACAGTTTCTTAGGAAAACCCTGTACATACAATAAATAATTGAGCTGCAGCTCTGAGAACATGCAAAAAAGCTTGGATCTGGAGCTGTTCACGCTGGACATTCCTGCAGCATTGTACAAACGGGCTTTAATGTTGCAGCTTCTGTAGCAGTTTTCTTGTCTCTTGAGTCTATGCACAGAGAATGGCAGCAAAAGCTGGTGAAATAAATTTGGATACTCATAATATGTGTCAATGAGCAGCTGTCATATGACAGCAGTTCTTTATTATTGATCCTCTCTATCTTCACAGTGATGTGAACTTCTTGACCTGCGAGAGACACTTTGTGAAAGAGGGGCTGCGAGAGAGGATGTGATGTGCAAAGCCTACGCATTCAACTTCCACGCTTTGAGGGAGCACGAGGAGAATTCTGAATAGGTTACATGAAGTATGGGCTAAGAAGGTGGAAAAGTGCAGCACTTCCAGATAGTAGTCCATTACCTTTAGTGACCTCATGCACAAAAGTATTCATCAGGTTCTCCTTTTGTGCAGCCAATATTATAAGGCCAAATATAAAATACAGAATTAATCATTCCGATTTTGATTTATTTTTGTCTATTAGTCTAGTTTAAGAAACAGAGTGCAATCTGATAGCTTGTCACCAGAGGAGGAAGTAACATGTGCTGAAGAGTCCCCACTGCATAATAAATTATCAGAAAGAGAGAAGCAAAATGCCCTGTTTGCTGATGGGTCCTGTCGTATTGTAGGGAAGCATCAGAGATGGAAAGCGGTTGCAGAGAGTTCCCTGTGACAAGTCACAGAAAGTGCTGAAGGAGAAGGTTTGCAGGTGTGAAAGCTATCCAGCTGGCTTTAGGCATTGCTGAATGAGAGAACTGGCCAGCATTTTATCTCTACTCTGACTCGTGGGTATTGAAAAATGTCCTGTGGGAGTGATGGAAGCAGAGTAACTGGCAGCATCACCATTGCGGCATTGACACTGCTGTGGCAAGATACTGCTGCCTGGGTGGAGAACCCGGGTTTGAAAATATATCATGCAGATGCTCAAGTATCCAAGAGCTGGGTCACTGAACAAAGTCAGAATAACCAGAACATGAATTAGGCTGCTAAGATTAAAGTGTCTCAGGTAGATCTGTATTGGCAGCATNTGAAAGCTATCCAGCTGGCTTTAGGCATTGCTGAATGAGAGAACTGGCCAGCATTTTATCTCTACTCTGACTCGTGGGTATTGAAAAATGTCCTGTGGGAGTGATGGAAGCAGAGTAACTGGCAGCATCACCATTGCGGCATTGACACTGCTGTGGCAAGATACTGCTGCCTGGGTGGAGAACCCGGGTTTGAAAATATATCATGCAGATGCTCAAGTATCCAAGAGCTGGGTCACTGAACAAAGTCAGAATAACCAGAACATGAATTAGGCTGCTAAGATTAAAGTGTCTCAGGTAGATCTGTATTGGCAGCATAAGTGTGAATTATTTCTAGCTCAGTGAGCCCATGATGCCTTGGGCCATCAAGGAAGGGATGTAACACACAGATGAGCTCATGACCGAGGGGTGGAACTTTCCCATGGACACTCTCACAAAGGTTATCCATGAATGTGAAACATGAGCTGCAATCAAGCAGGACAAGCTTGTGTGGAGGATGGTGTCTGCAGTATAAACATGGGAGGGCCTGGCAGATTGGCTTTAACACACTCCCAAAACCCATCAGGGCCAGGGCCATGTGCTTGCAGTGGTGGAAGCAGCCCCTGGATGGCTGGACAGAGATCCTTTGTCCCATGCTGCTGCCCAGAACATTATCCTGGGCCTTGAGAAGCAAGGCTTATGGTGACATGATACCCCAGAAAAAAAAGTGAGTAAGAAAATGGGACTCATTTCTGAAACAACTTCATAGGCACCTGGCCTAAAGAACATGGCATGGAGTGGCTGTGTCACATTCTCTTTAATGCACCAGCCTCCAGGAAAATCTACTGATACATAGAACTGTTAAAGATGAAACAGAACAATGGGTGGTGGGACCTTCAAACATTGAGAGACACTGATCACTGCTGGGAGATGGGCTGGGCATCAAGCAACAGGGGATGAGCAAATATGTTGTGCAGTATTTGTTTCTCTTGGGTTTTATTCCCCATTTCTCTCCTTTTCAATATGATTATTATCATTATTAATGTTATTATTGTCATCACCATTATTATCAACTTTATTTCAATTATTTAATTGTTATTAACCCATGGAGTTTACCTTTTTTTTCCACTTCTCCCCATCCCACCAGAGAGGCAAGGGAGAGTGACCGAGCCTCTGTGTGGCATTTAGTTGCTGGCTGAGGTTAAACCATGACATAACTTTATGAAGAAAACGCTCTTCAGTTAACCTCCATGATCTGTGGTAGATGTCAAGCCACAGCCTGACTGCGACTTTTTGAAGATCTGCAAGAATTATATGCAGACAAGCATTTCCTCACTCTATGGTGTAATTTTTCCCCTTTCTTATCTGAAAAGTTAATCCAGGTGTGGGCAAGGTTTCTCTCACCATGTATTTGGTTGCCCAAAATAAATATGGCATGATTTAACTCCTACTTATCTTCCAATACTGTATTTCGATATTGCATTCAAATTGTCCAATACAGAATGTACTTTGAAAATAATTTAAATGTTTCACAAGTAAGTTTCCACTCTAACAATCATATCCTGAGATCTAAAGCCTCCTTTTCTCTTGGCATGAAAGCTCTTTATAAACATTCATTAATCCCGTCATCATCTTGAAAATGTGAGAATTAGCACATGCAAATATAGTTGCAAAAAACTGCCAAATAAACTAAAGGAAGAGTAAATCACATCTGTTAGCTGGACCATCTTCTCCTCACATCGCAAGCTCTCAGCAATTAATCCTATACTGAAGAACTAGACTGAAATAATCCACAAACCTTCTCCTTTGAAACAGTACATTTCATAGAAATGTTGTTCAGCCTTCTCTATTCAGTAGTAGTGTTTGGAATCGGTAGGAGACTCAGTCTCAGAAAAACAACAGCCAATTTTCAGTTCTTAATAAATTGGCTGCTAATGGTAGCCTTAGATCAGGACACACGTGTTGATTGAAGGAGATTTTTACCCTTTATTGATCAGTTTAAAATACAGACTAATAATTCACTGTTTTCTATAAAACAGTTTTGCCATTTAAAACTTTTTCAATAATTTTAACTTTTGTTTGGTCCTGAGTTTGATCATTTTTGTCATGAGACCTAAGTTTGATCATTTTGTCATGAGAATGAAATCCTACCCTAGTTTTACCACTGCCTGGATAACTAAGACATATGCGACTTCCATCAGGGCATAAGTCACAAATTTTTACCTTTGGCATTGGGCTTGAGCACACATCAGTGACAATTTTGCTTGTAAAGTCAGATAACTCTTTTGGCTAGAAAAACCCAAGAGAATCTTGGTAGCAGAAAAACTGCTACTCTCTGTAAAGTTAGCCACATAGTCTAAGGCATTCAAATTCAGACCAAATACACCTGGAAAAGATGGCAGCATATGCAGAACATCAGCCTTTTACTAAATCATTTTGTTTGCCAAATCATGTCCTTCTCTGGAGGACTGCCATCCAAACCTGGAGGATGAAAAAGCAAAGGATTTGTGCTTTTTAAAGAATAGCAAAATGTTGTCTGATCATAAGATATATGAAAAAATACTGCCAGCTGCTCAATTTACTGAAACATTCTGAGAGAGTGTAGTGCAGATGAGAGGGCAGAAATTGGCTTAGGATCAGGAAATATCTTGTTCTGGAACAATCAGCCAACATACAAGAAAGAATCTGAAAAAACTGTAGGATTAATTATGTAATATACATATGTTTCCCATAAACTTGACTTTCAAATTCAGAATAATTTACAATAATTAAAAGCATTCTCCAGCTCAGGTCAAGACATCAGAGTTGTTGAAATGCTAGTAATGACTAACACTTGATATATTTTCTTTGACCGTTTCTACTACAGGAAGTTGATTTTATTTTTATTTAAAATTTTTTTAAAAACTCTTTTTAATATTTTTTTGAAAGAAAAGGAAAGATAAGCCAGACTTCAGAAAAAAAAAAAAAAAAAAAGCCATAGGAGGGAAAAAACGGTAAGTTTTTCAAAATTCTATACCGCTTCTTTATATCCCTGCATCATACCTATACGATTTGATTGAATTTTAGCATAGTGTTGACTCCTGTTCTCTTAATTGCATGCAGCTATTGAATGAAAAGTGACAACAGAACATGATTTATATATGACATAATAGAACAAGGTTTTATTCTGCTTCTGTTTGTGCTATTTGAAGGAATAAGATTTTAGGGTGCCAAAATTATTGCTAGCCTTGTTAACTACTTTGGAAGCAAAACAGTCGACATAAGGATAGCCAAATCTGTTCTTTTATGAAAGTGTAATAAGACAGAAAATCATTTCATTGTCAGATAATGCTTCAGTTTATATGACACAATTAGATTTGCAATAAACTACAAACAGATTTGATAATGTCACTTACAACAACAGTCCTGGAAGAAGCAATAGTGAAGCATTCAGCTCCCTGACGCCAACGAGCTGGAAGCAACCTGCCAGGGAGCAGCTGATTACTCAATGCAGAGTTACTTGTATGAAGCCAAAACTAGACTTTGACAGGCTATGGATTATATTTTTTTAAATTTGTCTCCCAACTGCATAACAAGTTTAGCTCCAGTCTACATGCATTAATATTCCAAACACTTGGCTCATTAGTCTAATCAAGGGATGGGAAGACCACACAAATGTATGGATTGTTCAGCAACCCTGACCCCACTCATTCACACACATGTAATAGCCCTGCCATTCACTCATGCATAGAAATGATCACAAAAGCAAACAATGCCGTGCTCACTCATTCACTTAATTAGTTAGTCACTGTTTCACTCACTTGGTTGACTCAGTCCTTCATACTTACAGCCTTAGAATCTCATCTCACTTTCCCAGTGAGTAATGCCAATTAAAATTCACTTAAGGCCCACATAGATTGAGAAAATCAGAATTACACCCTCAGTCTGACAGATACTAAACTTCATGAAGCAATTCCTCAATGTGACTTGGAGTATTTCAAGATTTTAAGTAGAAATTTAGTGCTGCACAGGCCTTGCCTAGCCTTCTCTTTTTCTCCTCTTATCTCTCTTTCTTTGAAAGCAAAAGATGGGTTTCTGCCCTTGGTATTATTTAAGTAAGCATTATTGAGAGCAAAATCTGGCTTTTTGTATGTAAATTATAGACAAGGTTTCAACACTTATGTAGTTGTCAGCCATCTATGCTTCAAAAAACATTTCCCAGCATCGGTCTGAGCAGACACTCAGTTATTTCATAATTTTCTTGGCTAAGGTCCAGTTCCCTTCATTTCTCTTAATTGTATGTTTCATACCCAGCATGAAGGCTTCAGAGAGGAAAGTGATATGTAACATTTTTAAATTGTTAAACCAACAACATTTTTTATTCTATGAAACCAGTTGGATACAAATTCAAATTAGTCATTCTTTCCATTCTTTCCATATATCTGACCAGCATATTCAGCTGACACCTAAAATGTAATGGTGTCTGTCAGTCTCATGACCAAGTCTTGCATCACCACATGACAGAGTTTAATGTACAGGTCTGTCTATATTTGTACATACACATAAATCACTGCAATGGTGATCCTTTCGTAAAGCATGTTCACAAAGAATGAAAAGCTTATTGTTTTCTGATTTTAGAAACAGATTGTTTTCCCAGTAAAAGCTTTCTCACATCAGCAGCAGAGTATACTTTTTTTACCATTTTGATCTTCAGAGATGTGTATTTTACAAAGAACTGCATAATTGGCAAAAATAATTAGAAATAACTAGAAATACTTATACCTAGGAAATAAACTAATTGGCACAATGTCACAATAGTGAATTGGTCTATGTAATCCCTTTTATAAATTTGCATTGATTTGTGGATGTTTTTATTGAGGGTTAAGACTGGAAAAGAAAAAGTCTGGGGTGTGAATGGGATAGATATTTTGTACTTTGAACATCTCCATAAACTTTTGTGAACATCTTATTTTTATGGCTTGCATTAGTTTATTTAATGGGTGGATGAGTATCATTATCCTTTTACTTTCACTGTAAAGTCTTTACCATACATTTTCTTAAACTAATTTTTGACAATATAGCTTACCAGTCCTGGCTAGATTTAACAGTTTTTCAAACCCACTTTCAAACTATAGGTTTTCCTAGTCTTCTCTCATAAAGGTAAGAAGACTGGGTGTTTTTCATTCAGTTTAATCAAGTTTATGTTGATAAACATTTTCATTTTTACATTTATGAATTTACAAACCTGCATATGTCAGATCTCCTGTATATATACATTCCATAATATGCATTACTTTAAAACAGGCAGGTAGGATTGGCATAACTACAAATACTTCCTACTATTTTAGATGTCAGGATTAGGTAATTCTAGGACAGAAGAGGACAGGGCAGTACCTTTACAAAGTAGGAGATGAAAGTAGACATGACATAAATATCAAAGAGAGAACGAGGAGGGGTAAATGATGCTAAAAATGGAGTCATATGAATGGCAAATGCACAGGGATGGAAGGGTGGTTACATTTGAAGGTAATCCTTTGGAAGTGAGATGGTGAACAGAGGAAAGAGATTTCACAACTGCATTTGATTTTGCAAACAGTCTGACTTATCACTACATGTACATTGCACGTGGCTGTCTGAAGAAGTACCTTCTGCAGCCAAACATGAAGATTTGATTCTAGTCAGGGAACTCTGTCCATCTGCTAGGGTAATTTAGCCACTGCCACTGGAGAACTTTAACACATCAGAAACACAACATTCAAACAGAGCTCAGGCCTTTAATCTTGGATTTGGCCTTATGGGAGATCATCATCCATCAACATTCATTGAATACACACTCAAACCTTTAAATTTGCAGCAAAATTCTCCCCTATGAGTGGGACACTCAGCAGTATCATACAGCTACACTGCCAAAACCACCTGGAAATGGGGCCAGGGCTTTGCAATTTAATTCTCAGGCATATGTCCCTGTGGCAATTTTGTGATATGATACCATTTAGACCTATAAGTTGTTTGAACATAACAGTAAATGCAGGTCAGGAATAAAAAGAAAAGGAAATGCAAGCAGACAAGGATGAGAAAGTATTTTTTCACACAATGCAGCTTCTATGATCACAAAATAATCAGAAGCAGATTCTTTGAGGTAAAGAATTTCCTATAGATAAAGACAAATTTATTTCCAACTGAAGGCAGGCAAAGCCAATTTCACAAATTGAAATGGATGATCACAAGCAATAAGCTTCATCTCTGTGTATTAAAGAAAGTTAACAGAAAATCACTTACGCTACTTCAGTTGTTGTATAAAAACAACACTGGAGCTTTCCTTTCAGCAACATTTCTCCTTAGCCAAAAGGTACTCTCCTATGTTTAATAGAGTGCCACAGTTTGAGTTAGTCATTTGCACCACACTTGCTTCCACCCTTATTTGTCTTACATCCCCAGTAAAATTTCCTTGAATACAGTATGACAGAGCTGAGGTGGCCCAGCAAATTGAAAACTCTTATACCCAGTATAAAGTATATTGCATGACAATATATGGCACATGAGGCAAACATTCAGTGAAAGATCAGGTAGCTTTCTGTTACTTGGGGGTGTGTGTGAGATGTGTGTGTGACTGATGCGTTTGCAGATCTAGGAAGCAGCTGCATGTGATACCATTCACAGCATCAGATGCAGGCAGCCCATAAATGGCACAGAAATCTGTGTATTTTCTATAACAGCACTGCATCAAATCCTGGCTATGTTTAGCAACATACTCCCTGTTACACCTTTTTTTCATGTGTGCAGTCTCTTTAATTGTTGTGGTGCTCCAGTGTCAGTAAGCCCACACCTGCCACTGAACACGTTTTGCACCTAGACTGAGAACATCTCCTTTGCTTGGGTGAGTTTCCAGGTACTGGCTCTTGTGACAAGTACATCAAGTGAATCGGCAGCCACTCCTTTAGTTGCACAGCAGGCAAAGAGTCCACACCAGGAGAAACTTCTGCTAGCAGGGACCCTTAGAGCACGGTGTGGTGCTTCTTTTGGGGGCATGCCTTGGCAGTGGCTCTGTGCTGCTGTCCTTTCCAGGCCCCAGGCCCTGTGCCTTCAGGATACAGCACTCTACTTTCAAGTGTGAGGGAAGCCAGGAAGGACAGTGCAGGACCCTCAAGCACCACTCCTGAGACGTGGCAGGTCTGACAGACACTGGTGTGTGTGTTATACATTGCAGTGTCTTGCCTCCTCCTCATTTACCCTAATGAACACCATACCCAAAGTTATGTTGGCCTATTTTCTGATTATTAAATTCAATTCTGCAGAGAAGCATATGGCAAATGGGGAAAAAAAAAGAGGTCAGAAAGGGTGTGCGAAACAGTTCATAAGGCTGCATTTCTTTCAGGGCAATTGGTCCATAAGTACCATTAAGATGTTAATGGAAAAACATTTTAAAATATAGCTGATCTCAAAGTGGCTAGTTGCAAAACACAATCATTAATTGCTTGTTAAAAGTTAATACAACCCCCCTGCTTTTTTATAATAATGTTACAGGAGGCCAATTCTTAAAAAAAGGGTAGGTTATGTGCTGATTTCTGTGTAATCATTGCTGTACATAAGGGATAAATGTTATTACAGATTTAGACTGTACTTACTTTAGGTTTTAGACTGTACTTACATTTCCATGTATGTAAACATTTTGTAAAATCTCATCAAATTCACATGGAACAAAATGCAGAATTTCAGTTACACAACCAGCTGGGGTATCAGGAAAAGTACAGTTAGGAAATGAATGATTAATGTATGGATGGCACTTTTTGAGTAAATAAGATCTATTAAAAAAAACCAAGACACGAAGAAACAAAGATCATGCTCCTTAAACGTACTGCTGGATGAAATACTACTTGCAGCGCTACCGGCTTTGATTGTAGGGGTAGGTGTAACCAGGACAGGGTGTGCACCCTCCTTCCCTCCCCTCCGCCGAGCAAGGGACCTCAAACACAAGGAGGCTGAACCTCTCGCGGCTGTGTGACTAATCCGTGGAGCCCACCAGCCCGCGCCACAGAGGAGACCCAGCCCAAAGCTGCACACCGCTTTGTTATGCTGCCATTCCGGAGCACAAAGGAAAGCGACGCTGCCATCAGCAAGTCACCAGCTTATCTACAAGAATTACGGATGCAGCTACCGGCGCGTCTGCTCCGGGCTGCTGGTGCTGGGGGCAGCCTTGCTGTGTCCCTCCTGAACGGAACCGGGTGGGCAAGGGGAAGACTGGCCAACATCTCTTGTCATTCCAGGCCAAGGTAGTTTCCAGACAGGTCTTGCTTGGTTTCCCCAGCCAGATGGAAAAAATACCCTCTGATTCTGACTACAAGGAATTCTTAGGATAATAGTGCATAAAGAATAACCTATGCTTTGGAAACACCACCTTATTTAAGATGTTAAAAATATCTAAAAGAAACCAGTTAATTGTTAATTTTGCTTTGCTGCAAAATTTTGTTCATATCTTTTTTTTTTCCTGGACTCAAATGCCACTCTTTAAAGGGTGAAAAGAAGTACATAAGTATCCCCCCATGGAAGCAATCATAGTTAGGAACATCCTCTGATGCTGTCAAGCAATAATTTTTATGTCTAATTGATGCTGGTGATCTAGCACCAACAAATCCTTATTCTACTATTTAGTCATACATACAATATGATTGTACATGTTACATTCATGTGCTGGGAACATGGAAAAAGCTCTTCTACAGTGTGTTAGCTGTAAAAAAAGGGCAAATGCTTTCAACAGTTCCAGAAGGGTCTAAAACGGATACTTTTTTCTTGAGCCTGATTTTATTTCATTGTCACGTAACACATGTATCGTTCTTCAATGTTAGTCACTTTTCTCAAAAGCACTGTTCCATGCTGCCACCAGAATTCACTCCTTTCAGAACGGCTTCTCAAAATACCAGGTTTTGTAATTCATTCAAAAATTGTTGCACTATTTTTGCCTAAAGATTCAATCTGAATGTCGCTGCATAACACAGATCCTTGTTCAAATAGTTGTTCATTAATCACAAAAATACAGTAGAAACAGAAAACCACTTGGGTGGTTTACTCTGTGAAAACAGAAAGTCTGTTTGGAGCTCGTTGCAGCATTAAACCCCTGTGTAGAGAACCGAACAGTTGCTAAAATTCTCCTGGATTTTTGGGACAGTCTGAACTATGGATCAGGAAACCAGCACCTCATGGTGTTTCTTGACAGGAGTTCATCAATTTTAGTGTCTAGAATGGACCCTTGGTGGAAAGGTTGTTTTGCTACAGTGCAAAGGAGAAAGAGTAACTCAGTTGAAAACATGCTAACTTTTCTAGTTTCAGGTAGAGCAGATGAATAACCTTCTGTGCAGGAGAGGAAAAGGACGTGATCAGTGCTGAGGTCTAGTTCACAGGGTAGGTTCTATAACGCAGATTTTTCCACCTTATGACTGAGTGTACTTGTTACAATAAGTTACCTCACGCTTATTTAGCGATTGTTATTTTTCTTGCTGACTAAAACCAGATCACATGAAGTGCAACTTGAAGGATCAAAATAAATTACAAAACCTAAGTTGAGAATGGCTGGGTAGCCATTTTGGTGGCGGCAGCCATCTTGGGGCAGAATAGATTTAAAATATTTGAATTTCCAGAAATTACTAATATTTTTCAGAAGTAATATTTTAAAGACAATTTTCCCAACTGTCCGCCACTCCACTAGGATTAGAAGAAGGTT
The DNA here is from genome assembly GCA_013396875.1 of Vireo altiloquus. NCBI lineage: Eukaryota > Metazoa > Chordata > Aves > Passeriformes > Vireonidae > Vireo > Vireo altiloquus. The sequence goes on along the minus strand of VZRF01003378.1, from coordinate 544,577 downwards.
ATAACTATCTACCACACTATGACATGTAACAGTAACAGGAAATAATTTCTGCTGCACGTTTTTTCTCATAACTCATGAAACCCCAGAGATTTTAAAAAAATTAAAATGAGCTATTATTAGAAAACCCTTTTAAAGGCCATGAGGTAAACCAAGAATGTACAGTGCAGGAATGCCCACACTTGCGATCTCGCTCCAAGTTTGATACACAATGAAGTCTGGAAATTTTAAGTATTTACACACAGAGACTACAAAAACACGAGCATATTGCCTTTAAGTAGAAGAACACTGAGCCTCACTTGACACATAAGCCAACTGCATTATTTGCGAATGAAGGTGCATTTGTGATTTATTTCCCCCGCAAGAGACTTTCATCACTCAGGACCACATTACAGTGACCACCGCTCACTTTTGGAGCTTTGACCCTATAGAAGCACCAAGGTATTCACAAGCAAAAGGGGAGCTGATATTTGGTGAGGAAGGACGATGGAAGCAAGGACGTGTCGACCGCTCCAGTGCAGGTCGGAAGTGACACTCGATGTGGGACGCATCGGAAAGGTCGCGAGGGAGGTGCAAAGTGCCCGTTAGAAAACTTATCTTGGCATTTTTAGTTTTCTCTGCTGAAGAGGAATAAAGGGTGGAGAGACCGGAAAGCAGGACGACAGCAGAGTAAAGGCGCACGAATCCTCAAGGTGTAAATACAACCTCGGCAATAAGATTGATGAGCATGGTTCGCGGATTAGAAAGGAGGGAAAACGATAGCAACCTTAAAGGCTGGAGACAGCACGTAGCGAGCAACAGGATCCGAGCCTGGTGCGGAGCGAGCACTTTGCTGCTGCCGCTGCGATTTATGACATCCCCCCACGACAGGAGGAAATCGCGCTGGATGTGGAGCAGCGAGGGAGGGGAAGCTGCCGGTGCCACACACGAAAGGAGGGCTGGTGACGGTAAAGTTTGGGCAAGCAAAGGTCAAACACACGGACACGAGGCAGCAGCGCTGCAAAGTGACTCAGTCGGCCGAGACATCCGCCGGGGAGAGGCGGGGCTGCCCCGCGGGCGTGTGCGGGGGTGCGCGGGCTGTCCCCAGCCTCCACGGCTGACACATCCTCCTTCTCCCTCGTTTCTAATCTGTGAGCCACGCTCGCAGATCTGACACGTAAGCCTACGGCACGATTTGGGAATGAGGGCGCATTTGTGATTTATTTCCTCCGCGAGAGACTTTTACCAGTCAGGAGCCCCTTACAGTGGCCGCTGCTCATTTCTGCCCCTGAAGATGCTCTGAGGTAGCCACAAGGAAGAGGGGAGGTGATATTTGCTAAGGAAGGATGACGGGACTCGTGGAGGCAAGGATGCGGCGATTGCTCCAGCGCATCTCGGAAGCAGCAGCCGATGCGGGACGCATCGGAAAGGGACGTGGCCACAAGGGAAGGGCAAAGTACCCGCTAGGAAAACTTATCTCGGCAATTTGATTTCTCCCTGCTGAAGGCGGAGAAAGGCTGGAGTGACCTCCAGCGGCTGAGCTCCCGCGCCGGGAGAGCAACAGGCGGAGCGGCGGCGGGGCCGGGGGGCCCGCTGCGGGCATTCCCGCCCCTCGGGACCGTTACGGCCGTTACGCCTCTCCCGCTCTCGGACCGATTCAAACTCGGCAGCGGCGCCGAGCGGGAGCGGGAGCGCGGCCCCTCCCGGTGCCCGCCAATCCTCTCGCCCGCCTCCCTCCCCTTTCCCCTCCCTCTCCCCCTTCTCCACGTGAGGCGGCCGGAGAGTTTCAAGCCTCCCCGGCGCGGCGCAGCCCCGGGCCCGGCCCCGCCGCGCGGCGCGGGGGG
>VZRF01003378.1:436404-542356 GCA_013396875.1 Vireo altiloquus | reverse complement strand
GAGACACGCGCGCTCCCGGCCGGTGACAGCTGGAGGGGGGAGACATGGAGTCTGGAGTGCCCTTTGTCTAAGTTGGCTCCGTCCAGCCCGGCCGGCGGCTCCGATCCCCGCCTGGCGGGGCGCAGACCCGGGCTGGGGGCGAGCTCGCCGCCACTCCTGCGAAGGGCGGGGGGCGGCGGGCGGGTGGCGAGTGGGAGAACGGAGGGGAGAGCCGGCGATTCCCCTCCTCTCCGCTCCAGCCGGCGGCACGCGGCGGCGGCTCCGGCGCGGAGAGGGAGGTGTGTGTGAGCCCGGCGCACGCCGGGCAGGGGAAATCCGTGTGCCCGCCGTGGGCAGCGCGGCACGCAGCTCGTTCCTCTCCTCCCGGGAGGCTGGGACAAGTCCACCCGGGCTCCCGGAAGCCGGGGCGAGCCGGGCGGGGAGGCTGAGCGCGCCCCGGGCCGCCCGCCCGCACCCGCACCCGCGGGCCGGCGGGGCTGTGCTGGGGACGGCCGCCCCTGCCTTTGGGGGGCTCAGCCAGGCGGCTCAGGAGGGGCCAGGCGGTAACTCAGGCTGGCGGCCGCTCCGGAGAACTTCCTAATCGTGAAGAACACCGTGCGATCCCGATCTTCCGGAGCGCCGCAAGAAAGTTAATAAATAGCTGAAAATTCTGGGGGTTTGGGTCTAATGTCGCCAAGCACGGCGGCGATACGGAGCGCTGTCTGAAACTAGGGTGTCTGGGGAGGTGCGAAGGAGGGCACTGGGCTGAGCCGTCCCTGAGCAACAAATGGTTGGCTAAAGAAATCGGTGTGTTGTGCCATCACGCACATGTATTTAACATTACCAGGTTTTCGTGGTGATTCAAAAATTGTTACTCATACACAAAGGAAAATGAGTGCGTGCATAGATGTGCGGCAGGAATGAGATAACAAACTTGTACATTACTCGAGATACTTATTTCTGACTTACAAAGCACCACACTGCTTTTATTGGAGCAAGAGAAAAGTTTTTGTAATTTTAAAGCTGGAAGTTCAGATTCTTGGTCTTTCCGATAAGAAGCATTTAACAGTTTAGAGAATGTAGTTTAATTCTAGCAGGATAGGTTTGTCTTTGCTTGAGTCTAGCAACTCTAGTTTCAGCTATTATGAGTTTGGTTCTTACTAATACAGATTTCAGTGAAGAGTTTTTACCACCACATTTAGTGTAATCTTCACTTCTAAGTGGGGACTTTTCTCATTGATAGGTTAATATTTTTTTAGGGATTGGCACATTCAGATTCTTTATGCAATTTATAAAAATTTAAAGGTCGTTCTTTGTTTGTCCCCAGTGTCTATATCAAATTGAGAGTCCGGGGAATGTTTATTTGTGGTAACAATAAAGCATCTTCAGAAGGGTGAGTATTACTTGTACGTAGTGAACTCTAACTAATCTCACTAGTGACTATTAAAATGTGAATATTTGAAAGCTGCAAAGTCTTTCAGAAAACATGCGTAATTCCAGTATTTTAGGAGATATGACTCAAAAGTTTTCTGTGATGTGTTAAATGTTTTTAAGAGCTAGTACTTTATGAAGTAAGGAAAAATATTTTTCTCCTTCCTCCGTCTCCATGAGAAATGAAAGTAACAATTTAACAACCTGTGGAGAAATCTGTGACAATACAATATTCCATGAGGTGCCAACTGCTATTTTTGTCTGGAACTTTAGAAGGATTCAAGACTTTAATTTAGGAGAAAAATTGGGAAAAACTTTTGGGTTCTTTCATAGATTTTTTAAATATGTAATTTCACCTTGAAAAGTGGCAGACACTGGAAATCTGCACCTTCAAAAAGTCATAAAATGTCACTGCTCAGTTAAAAATGAGCTAAAGTGGTGAGTAAACTTAGGCCAGAGACTTGAAATTCAAGCTCAATCTTTTTGCCCCCTGCTGTGTTTTTTTCCTTTCTTGCTAAAATTGCCAACAAGCTGAAATATGATGATTTCTTTGAAGATATGCTTTCAAATTGGTTTTTGTTTGTTCTGTAACATTGCGACCAACCTTCATAGGTGAAATGTAAATATTCCTGCACCACTTCTTACCTGCAAAGAAACTTTGGCTTAGGGAGAATGGAATTTTTGTAGTGCATTATTGAATGCATGAGCTGTATTAGATATAGGGAGAGTGCAAACCCTTTTCTGTAAAGCAGCTTATGTCGGAGTAAGCTACATCTAGAATCCAGTGCAGGCCAACAGTGCTCCCAGGAAAGTTGGTGCACTCTAAAATTCCTCTTGCAATTAGTCAAAAGGAAGTGTTCTGTCAGCATTCACAAGACAGTTCAGCTTCCTTAGCCATATAGATCATGGATGCGTTTTAATAAGTTCACAGCTGTAATGTTAAAACTGAAGAACAATTTTAGATGACAGTTCTATATTCATGTGATTGAACAGTGAGAGTTATTTTTATAAATGGCTGCAATAGTGACAGAAGGCACATTTAATAAATGTATGCTTTACGTTGTGTTTGATCAAAAGTGCTGTGGAAAAACTTTAGTGTTGGCTGTAATCTGGAAGTTCTGTAATTCTACTATTAGTACTTACAGATGGATCTTAGCTGACTTGAGGAAAAATATCTGTGAAGCTTTAGGAGGAATAACGTTTTCCCCAGCAGGGATGCTGAAAATCTCAGGAACAGAACCTGGCCTTTGCTAAGCAAGGAAGTTCACTGTGTCGAGAAAGTAATTTTGGCAGTATTACTTATCCAAGCAAAATTCACTTTACCAGATTTTTTAAAGAGTAAAGGAAATGGGCTGCATACTGTAAATACAATTCTTAATGAGTTGATGGAGGTGTTTACGTAATACTTACATTAACAAACAAGACCACTGTTAACAGAAGCTGTGGGACGGTAACAGGAGGTTTATTTTAATGTTAAAGCTGCTTCCAACCTTCTGTTCCTTCCGTCAGCAAGGTCCATGGAGAGCTGTGCTGGGCCTGTTGAAGTGGTGTCTGATTGAAGACAGCATCTGTAAATGTATCTATCTATAAATGTATCTACACATTTAACACCTAAGTGTATGACTTGTACAACTGTTCTGGAGTGGCTAAGTCAGTCTTTAAGTCAGCCTCTTGCACTGACATAGTTTAAGGAATAATTTTAGTTAAAGTAGCTGTGTCCCTGAGGAAAACAGTGAGGCAAACTAAAATATTGTATAAAATGTACCTAAACTAGCAAAATCTTGTATAAAACATATGCAGAAGAGAGAGGGGTGCTTCACAGGGAGATGATGAAAACACTTGTTACAAGTTAGTCAAATGCTCAGGTTTGTTTTTCAGCTCTGAGTATATGCCCAGGGGTTTTGTTGAGCTAAAGATTAAAAGGAAAACAACGTACAGAATTACTAAGTAGGTATCCTATCTGTTCTCGCAGAGATCAGTTAAAGACTTTGGGATGATGCTTTGTATGTCTATTTGTGGATGAGGTGAAACTAAAAATGAAATTTATTGAGGGACAGTTCTATTGAGCTCCAAGCAAGAAACAGGGAAGTTTTCTAAAACGTGCTGCTTTCTGTAAGTGATAGTAGTAGGTGGTTTGACTGTCACAGTCTTTTTCTAATTGTACACCTTGATTTCCACTAAGATGGGTCAGACTGTGGACTTGGTTCTGAATTAAGGTGTAAAATAACACTGGTAAACTTGAGTAGAGGCAGCTCTTTAGAAGAAGAATGAAAAGTATAATTTGCATATAAAATTGGCAAATTAAGCTTCTCTTAAAAATACAAAAAAAAAGGAATTTTTAGATATATAATGAATTATTTAGCCACAGGTTTGTAAATTGATTATAATTTAAAAATATTGAGAGAGAAGAGGATGTTTATTAATGTCCCTGCTGTGTCCAGAAAAAAAATGTAAACAAACAGCGCTCACACCCAGATTAGTGTGGATCACACTCGTATTTAGGAAACCTTTTGGCTACCTGGCTGAAGCTTGGATATAGGATTTTTCATTTATTGTGCCTCTGTTCTGTTTGTGAAAACTGCTTGGAATGATTTATAATGCATTCTGTCCTTCCTATCTAGTGGTAAAATCAGTAGTACTCTTAAGGTAAGAAGGCCATTTGGACATTTAGATAGATACTGCGCGTGATCTGAACGCTGTGGTGGATATAAATAACAGTGTAATGATGTGAGTGGATCAGCACAGTGTTGTCATTTGGTTGAAAATGTGATGTAGTACTTCCAAAGCTTCTAATTGGGATATATATGATTTCATTAGCAAATGAGGTAAAACTGGTGTCTTACTGTGTGCAAATAAAGACTTCCTTGATACACAATTAGAGAATACTCCAGAATTTGCTATTAGTTTTCTTTTTTTGTGTGTACATATGGTGCCTGCTTAAATAACGTTGTATGTGTAATTATGCGAGCAAAGTAGTACAAATTGCCGTCCACATCCTAGGCTTTCTTAGATATGAACTGAAAATAAATCTTTACAGGAGGGTATGATTTCTTTATATTTTTAAATTGTTTTTTGATCTAGAACCAGGCCTATTTCCCCTGTCAATATTTTGTTGTATCTGGCTCCTTTCCATTCTGCCTTTTACATGGTTAGTTCAGTTTTTCCTGCCATGCATTCTCTTTTCACAGCCTGCATGTTCGGTTTAAATCCCACAGCCATCAGATGTAATTTAAAGAAACAAAGTATTTGAAAGGAAGGAAACTCAAATCTTACAACTCATATATAATTCCAATTTTTTTAATGTGTGCTGGTTTCCTTTCCATGTTTCTTAGCGTGAGTGGATCTGGCAAGCTTTATATTTTTGGAGTGTAGTCTGATTTTGTTTTTACTAATAAGATAAAAAATTTGAGAGCTGGAATTCATTTTGCTGCTTCTGTCAGAAGTTGTATGGATGTGTGTTATAGACACATGATTTACCCACGGAACTGTGCCGTGGCAAATGGATTAAAGTCATTATTATAATCTCTTTTTTAGTATTATGGTATACAACCAGGACAGTGTAGTTTCTGTCCTTTGTGATGACTTCTTCCTGTTGTATGTCCACTACTTTGGGCCATGTTTCTAGTGAGTGCTTATTGCCAATGTGTTTAGTGCAAAGCTAAATCCAGTAATTATTGGAAGGAGAGATCGACATATGTTGTTTTATTCTTAATGTAGTTTAACCATTACTGGTGTTCAGTACATGGTTGCTTTGAAACTGGGAGACTTAAGGTCCCAAGACCTTACTTAGTATTTGCAGTTCTCTTCCACAGCCTAAGTGAGATGTTTTCTTTTTCACTGGAGGGTGGTGGATTTTTTGGTGTGTGCGTGTTGGCTTTTTTTTTGGTTTTTTTTTTGGCTTTTTGTTTTCAAGAATAAACTGTTTTTTCAAGATAAACTGCTTCTAATTAGTTTTCTGCATTAAGTCAAGCTTGTGGAAAAGTAGTATCTGTGTTTTTTTTCCTTTTTAAGCAACATCTTTAATATAATGTGCAGGTGGATTAATTGCCATATTCCTTACAGAATAGGGATGCCATACATTAAACACAGTTATTTTGTGAAATTTAAAATGATAATTTTTTGAATAACTCTTACGGTTACTTTAATCCTTTAAAGCTCATTTTGGAGTTATTCAGGCAAACGGCACATACAAGTTCAGCTTTAAATTTGCCAGGCTGCTCTACAGTAAATTCTGCATACGTGGAAGTGTAATGTCTTTCAAAGTTTAAGCTATTTGCCTATGCAGGTCAAAAGTATGGAATAACTACTGAACCTGAATTGTTGTGCATCAGAGTTTTTCCTGTATGGAGTGTGTCTTGCTTTTGCAAGTATGGATTGAACAGAAGAACCTGTGGCTATTTGAGTTTTTAGATTATAAAAGATTTGTCCAGAAAACAAATTCAGAAGGAATAGTCTGTGCTCTTCAAATTCACATCATAGATTATTTTGCCTGTGGAGACATGTCTTAAGTGTTCCTAGCAAGTGTTACTTTTTTCTGCCAGATTTATCCAGGATATCAAAAAGCTAAATTTTTAAGAGATGGAGGTGTTAGGCAACAGAGGTTAATTGGAATGTGTGTGGGAGTCATCTAACTCCTCTGGGTGTCTGTGAATGAGTGTGAAGAGAGAAATGCCAGAGGTACGCATTTGAGCAACTCAAAGGTGAAGCTCAAGTTTTATGCATAAAACTCTGCTTTCTCCTGACAAATAGCCTGGCTTGGTCTGCTGTGAGGAACGTGGTATGGTTTTAATTGTGACTTGTAAAAAGTATGATCAAATTGGAGCTTGAAATTTTTTGTTGCTGTGGTGCTGCTTGGAGTTTTACAAGGTTTTATTTGTTTTTTGAGCCAAATAGTCTTACTCATGCATGCAAATGTTAGAAGTTTTTATAGATGCAGATACCCAAGTGAAAAGTGAATTACCCACTGCACGGCGTTCGGCTCATGTTGCCCAAAGTGAAGTGAGATGTCAGTCAGTTTCAGTTACTGCCAATTTGGTTTAGTCTTTAATATAAAATACTTGGTTCTGATCTCCCTGTTCCCTCTTCTCCTTTCCCCCATCCAAGTGGACGAGTACTTGAGCTTCTTATTTTTATTTCCAAACCTGTATTTTTCTGAAAGTATCAAATGTTGAAATGTGCTGGAAGAAAGTGGTAATGTAGGAAATTTCGAATTTTTTTTCTTTGGAATGGGTTACTCCTACTTCTTAAGTGGTGTTCAGTAATGATTTAATGTCTGTTTTTATTTCTCTAAATCCTGAAGTAGGAACACAGAAAGATTCTTTTGAAGGGAAAAATAGCTTTGAAAGTTGCAGGCATGCTTATACAGGTAGACATAACACTGCAGTACGGATTTATCTTTTTCTTTTAAGGGCTGTCTGAGAACAGATTATGCCGTGTTACTTTTTATATTCTACTGTTGTATTTGTTTAAGGAAATGTATGGAAAAACTACTTATTTGTATTGAAATCTTGTTTCCTTATAAACAGACATAACATTTTTATTTTTCTCTACTGAAGAGAATGAAACTCAGAAGCATCCATACCACTGTTTCTTGATGAGTAAATATTCTAAGTGAAGAACTCCCAGAAAATGAGATAATGTCAAAATAAATCCAAAGGCAGTGTGCTATTAGGAAAAAAGTCATAAAACTGACGCCCTCCTTTTTTGTCTCACAGAAAATCTGAAATAGTCTTGATTTCTAGAACAGTGCTGTTGTGGGATCTTGCTCAGGTACTTAATGTTTAATCAACTTATAATTAGTTCCAAAAACTTTTAGAATTATTGGGGGGTTTTGTCATGATCAGGGGAGTTCTTGTGGGGTTTTAAAGTAATTATTGTTGTTTAAACTTCTGAAGCAGATTGATTAAAATAATTTTAGAAGTTAAGGAACACGAATTTGACTGTATTTTCTGCAGTGCTTCTGTAAGATCAAGCATTACATATAAACTCTGAACTGCAAAGTTTTTAACATGCTGGCAGATAGAGTAAGGGGTGTTGAATACTGGTATTTGCTTTGCTTTGAATTAGTTTTCTAATGCAGAAAAAGAAAAGATTCTCATTTAAAAAGAGCAAGAAGATAAATTATGATTTCTCATGTTTTTCCAGGAAGCAAAAGGGAGTGAAGCACCATTTCTCTCTGTTTAATGTCCAAGAGCTGCTTGACTCCTCATTCTTTCTTTTCTTTCTTCCTTGTTCATGGGACTTTTTAATATCTGCCTGGTCAGTATATAATAATGGTAGAAACTCCTAAGAAGGATTTCAATGCAACATAGTGTTAAACTATGTATTGTGAATGAACTGTTAGAGGAAAAAGCAAGAAATAAATGCTGTAGGAGGCAAACTAATATTTCTATATAAAAAAAACCAAACAACCAGATGGGGAGCATAACTGAAGAAAATGTGAGTTCTGTGAGCCCTCAAGCTGACATGTTTCCCTCCTATCTTGTATGTCAGTAAGCTGAACTGCTCTGACTTACTAAGTGAGGAGAGCATTTCAAAAAATAAGTGCTATGAACTGAGCACATCCAGAAACTGATCTGCAGATGTAGGCATTTAGTACTGTCACAAGGAGCTGAAAATTGAATGCCTAAGGCCATGGGTCACTGTCTTTAGGTAGGGCCAGAGTGGCTGGATGCTCACTTTCTTCATTCAAAAGCAGCAAGGTGTTTTCAGCCAGAGAACTTCCTTGCTTCTGTCAATGGCTGCAAAAATGCTTTTTCTGTCAGGAGGGAAATGATAGCACAGGTGCAAGTAAAAGTGATTCTTTCTGTAGCAGTGCCAGCATAAAGAAGTCAAAGTCAAAGCTGGCAGTTTTTTGTCTGGTATGTTTGGGCAGTAATGTGGAACAGTGTTTGGAGAGATTACTTTAACTGTTAAAAACAGATTGGGAACAGTAATTGATGAAGGAAAGTAGTGCTGTGATCAAGGCAAGCCAAAGTCAGGAGTTAAATAAACGAAGAGGAAACAGGTGCTCCTACCAAATCTGGACCCAAGGTTAGAATTCCTAATATCTAAGATAGGAGCATTCCCTAGCAACATCTAGGCATACAGTGCAGGATTGTAGCGACTGTAAAATACTGTATGTAATTATGTTACATACTGCAGCAGAGAGCAGTGAGCCTTTGGAATGGTGGCTGCATGCAATGACATTGCTTGGGTAGGGGCTGCTCTCTGTTGACACATCAGTGTCTGCAGCCCTAAGTGGTGTTTCTCCATACTAATTTTCTTTTTAGTGTCTTCCCCAATCTTTATTTTTTAGATTTTTTTATTGAATATATGTTAATGCTGGAGCTTTTCGTAATGCCAGAGCACTCGTAGTCCTTCATGAAACTGTTACAGAACATGTATGTAACTTAGTGGACAGAAAACCATGTCACATTTGGCTCATGTTTGCCATTTCATCCGGAGTTCCTGTAGAGGATGTATGCTGAAGGGTGCATCAGCCTTGTTATCACAGGAAGGCTAAAAATCAGCCATTTAGAGGAAGTTCTGACACACTGCTTAGCTCAGATTCAAGGTATTGCCGATTTTATAATAATTTAGTAACCCCTCCAGTGATAACTAGTTTTAGTTTGGGGAATAATTCTGCAAATAAAAATATAGTCATTACAGTTAGTAAGTCAGTTTAATAGTAGTACTACTACAAATAAGTAGTTTAATTGGATTAAATATATCATGAAACTGTACTCTTAGTTCACTGATAGCCACTTACATACATAGCTGTGAGAGAAAAGGCTTTGCAGTCATTTTGTATATGACAGATGTGATGACCAGGTCTGAATTTGCCACAACATGGGGATTTTTGTTTTTTAAGCCCGTTTTGAAATTAGCTGAAATTCTTACCTAAAATACACAGGAAAGCATCTCATTAGTCTTGAGCATCTTGAAGTATGAATTGGGAGGTATTAACTTACAGAGCTATTGGGATAGTAACAAGGCCCAAAAAAACATTGTGTTTGGGAAGAAATAATTGAGGCATCACATCTTTCAAGGTTTGGGGAAGCAAATCGTAGACTAGTTTGTTATAGTGAACATGGGTACCACTTGACTTGCTTAGTGATTTCTTCTAGAATATGTTTAAATTTAAAAATAAAAAAAAAAGGAAAAAAGCCAAAACAAGCCCCAAACCAAAAGACAATCAATGTTCCAGGGTAGAGGTCTGATTTTTAAGTATGCCAAGTGCAAGCTAAAGCTGTAGTCACTTAAATGGCAAAGTAAAAAGTCTGAAAAGAGTGACACTTCAAAGACACAAAGGTTGGGCTATAAGAGAAGCAGAACCCCATTAGGAGAAGAAGACAACTAATTTGAAAATAACAGCTCTTATACGTGGTCTTTTATTTATTTTAAAGATAATGTTAAGTTTAAACATTCTAGTTAGACTGCTTTCTTAATTAGTGAAGAGCTTTCCAATCTGTCTTTTTTAATTACAGTTTCTAAGAGAGAACGCTGAAAGTTCCAACTGTACTGTTAAGGAAACAATGAACCAATACATGGAATAGTAGTGGGAAGGAGTATATGAGCTAGCTAGTTGATGGAGATGTTAAAGGACACTAATGTTTCCACTGATTATAAAAATCAGTGATTGCAACCAAACTGAGGAGTTTAGTCTGATTAGGCTCTTAAGCATTTTAATTTACAAATTATTGTTCCTTTAATGGTAGTGTTTTTCACATTGTGTCTGTAGTAGATTGAAATACTAAGAGTGTTAGCACTGATTGTTTTCATATTTTGAATATTAACTGAAATTTAAAAGGCAAAAAAACTCTCTAGCATGAGCTTTAGAAATAGCGTGGTCCTTGGTTTTGAGATGGTGGGCCCAGCTGAGAGATGTGTTGACTTCCAGAATAATTTTAGATCTAGAAGTCATCTGATCCAGTCTCCCATTTGGGTTAAGCCAACACTGAAATCGGCCTTTCCAGACCACTTTTAAAATGTTTTCGAGAGTGGAGATTCTAACACCTCTGCGTAACATGTTCCTATGCTGGACCAAACTCACTGGGAAGAATTTTCTTCCAGTAATGAAATGAAATCCCTTGCTGAGCCTTGTCTGTTACCTCTTGTATTTTCCTTTTAGCATAGATTGGAATGTTTCAGAAGAAGAGCTAGAACAGTGCTCCAATTCTGTGATTGTGGAGTTAATTCCATTATGTAGTGGTTGAAATTCTCGGAGGGACTCGTCCAATTTTGATAAGATCCAGAAACAGACAAAATTATGACACGTTCTTAAGAGTGTGTTCAGGAGTTTGGGGAGCTTACATGTGATATTCTAAAGAATATTGTTAAGAATAAATAGAACATGCCTTGAAGCCTTTGACTTGCGCTTATACTCGTTGAGTGGCTGTAGTGGGATGTGGGACGCAGCTTTTCATTTGTCTTGCACTGGCAAGTAATCTAGACACGTTTGCTGCTATTGTTTGCCGCTGACTACATCTTTTCAGAGCAATCTTTAGCTGATCAAGAGATAGCAGGAAACAGCTTCTTGAAAGCTACTCTCACAGAAGTAGTTAACACATTAACTGCATTGATTGTGCAAAGTGCTGTTAAGAACAAAAAACCACGCAGTGTGAATAATATGTTTTACATGGTGTGGAACATAAATGTTCTAGTTTAAGACAAGTGGATGATGTAACGGTTTGCTTGCATTGAAGAGGAGAGGTTTTTTTCTGCTTTCCCTTGACTTTGGTTTCATGGCTCCACTTCTTCCTTGCCATTCTAGATATTTATGATGCCAGCATGAACAGCTTTGGTCCAGTTAGAAAGCTCTGCTTCTTCTGAGTACAGAAAAGATATGATTTGATGTAACTGATCAGCACAATCAAATGTACCATATTTGCTATGTAAAAAGTCTGTCTGAGATGCTAAAGCAGTGTAGAAAAACAATGAAGAGAGGAAATGAATGCCATTTTAAGATCCCACTTCCTTTCCCAGCTCTAGTTGAGAAGTACACTAGGATGTATTTGTCATTGACTTCCAAAAGCAAACAGGTAAATGAATGTGCTGTTTAGTTTTGGGTGAAATGTTGTTCTTCTTAGCAAAATTCTGTTAGGTAATTGCTAATAAGCTAGTAACCATTGATTACATCAGAAAGGAGGAAGTACACTGGCCTTGGATTTAACAGCAGTTCCAGTGGAGGCAAAATCTTCAGGTTGTTGGTACATAAACAGCCCCACAATATTGTAGTGACAGGATATTGTAAAAGGGATTCTACTAATTGAAATGTATATTAGTGTTGCAAATAGTAATTACAAATAAATAGCTGTCACAATAATAGGAGCTTACTTGTAATAAAAGCATGCCTATTTATAGCAGCAAACCTCCTGCTTTTGGAGCTGCCATATTACCTGGAAAGCCTATAGCCACCATCAGTCTGTGTTGGTGTTAGGGCCAACACTAAAATGTCTTGGATGTGGTTGTTACCCACACTGCAGAACAGGTTTTTAATTCTATTTGCAGGCGAGGGATTTTGCTAACTCAAGGCAAAAAAACAGGAAATATTCTGAATTTTCACACACAGTCACTGCTTTTCAGTTTGGGATTGGCATTGGTGTTAAAAACGGGAAGGCACTCCTGTTTCTAAAGTGATTTCAGCGTTTATTGTATGGCCTAAAGCACAGGGAGTTTGCGGGTCGAGTACACACCGATAGTCTGGGGAAAGCAGGGCAGGAGCAGTCCCGGTCACCAAGGAGTGTGGATGGTGCGGAGCGGCGCCGGATCTTCTTCTTTGGAGCAGCTGGTGCTGGGTGTTCGAACGTTGATGCAGTGATGTCCTGGAGATGCTCAAGGTCAAGGAGCACATCTCACTGACCTGGATGCCCCCTTTGTATACTGTTTTTTTGTCCCTTTGGATTTTGGATCCTTCATTTGCATGAAGGTTCAGGTGCTGATTGGTTTTTAGAGTCCTGTCCAGGTTGGCTCGTTTGTTATGGGGGGAGTGGGGGGTGCGCTCTACTTAGGTGTAATACACTAAGTACCATAGTTCTTACAACTATGCTTTTAACTCTTTTTATAATAACCTAACCTTTTAACAGTACATGCATTATTAACATAACGATTTCTGTTTAACAATACTACCACTAACAGTATAACAGTTTCTAACCTATTTTTGACATTGGTACATCTGACGCTGTTAATGGTTCTCCTCCTTCCATCAGATTAAAGTTTATTGTTTTGTCTTTGATAATAGCTTGTAAAAGTTTCCATCTCTTGAGTGATCAAGAACATTCTTGCAGAACATGTACTCTTGTCAGAGCTGATCATGAGTGTTCAGTTAACCTACATCATCCACGACCACTGATGCCTGTCAGAGTGGGGAAGGACAGATGAGTTGTTTAGAGTTACCTGCTTAGATCAATTAACAAACCAATCCTTTTCCTTTAGGTACTACCAAAGAGAACTCAGTACTGGTTAAGCCTTTGTAGGCAAATACAAGCTGCTGGCCTTTATTTGCTCAAAAAGTGGCATAGCTGGCATGGATAGCTTAGTGAATGTTTCGTGCTTCTGGTTTTTAAAAATAATTTTTCTTTACTCAGTAAAACTGAAGGGCAGCATGGTTTAACAAACACTTCTGTTGAAGTCTGAGCTGTAGCCCTCTCCAGCTTTAGTTCTTTGCCTCTTGTTTCTGCCCCAATGTCGTCCCTCTGTCCCTTGTGTGGATTCAAGAATTCATGGCTTGAACAAACTTGAGCAAATCCGTGGCTGCTGAACAAACCAGCATATGGAGCTGATTTTGTTGAAAAACTGTATTTAAAAACTAAGTATGTTCATTTTCTGGGCTGTTCAGACAGACTTTTTTTTTTCCTTCTGACCTAGTTTGATTACAGAATCATAAGCACTTAAGCACTCACAGTAGAGAAGACTGAGTAGAAGTAGAAATGAGCGATCAGTGATACAGTGGACAGATAATGTCTTTTCCAGGTCAAACTGACACCAAATAGCATTTGAGGAAGGTAGTTGAACTGATGGTAGCATTTGATGTAAGTTCTTTCTCAAAATTTTAACTGCCTTTAATGATACAGTACTTCAGCATATGGAATAACAATATAAGATACATTTTAAAGCATATATAAGTATTTTAAGTGTTTCTTGTTTAAAAATAGGTTGAACTGTACTACAAACTTAAAATATCACACTTCTATGATATAAAATAGTAAAAACACACTACAGTTTACTCCCATCTATTTCACTGTTTATTTCTGTAAAGGATTAAATGTGCTGTAGTTGTTTTTGTAATGAAATATTATTAATAAACTATATTCATCTTTCCTATGTTGTATTTCAGAGACAGATTTTTGTTAGTCAGTCTAGTTTGGGATCCGAAATTAGCAAGTAGTCAGTGGCCTTGGGAATATTTTTCTTCCCATGGAAATGAGAATTTGCTATTTTACATAGATAAGTTTGGAAGAAAACCATGTTTTGTTTTGCTTTAGAAAATCCAGAAAGCAGAGTGGCAGCTATAAAACTTGTAGTCATAACTTTTTGTGTGCTTGCTGTTATAGCACAGGCAAAAAGCTCTTTGAGGTTCTGTGAGTGTCATTTTTCCCCCCCATACCTGCAGCTTACTTAACTTTATGTGGAAAGACCTAGCAGCTCTGAAATCACAGCAATGAATGATTTTTTCTTACTTAATCCAAAAGAAGAATATTGAGTTTTGACCATATTTTTTTTTCCTATGAATCTCTCTGTGCTATTAAGAAAAGTTTGGTATAAATGTAGAAGTCAGATCAGGTAGATTAGAGCATTAATTTATAATTAATTTTAAAGTTAGTTTTCTTGAAGTCTGGCAGTATGTATGCGTTTTATTGTTGGGTTTTTTTTTTCAGGTGCTTGACAGCTGTAGTAAGTGCTAGAAACTGCTTACTTTGGAAGGGTTTAGAATAGGTTCATAAACTGTATTATCTTTTGCATTTAGGGTGCACAAAGTAGAATACTAAAAGGAAATTTCTAAGAGTTTCTAAGCAGTAAAATTTAGCTTAACATATCTGAAAAATAGGTAGCTGCAGTTTAACAATAATTTTGTTATATTGTGCTGTGTGTAAAATCCTGTAACAAAAAGATTATATGAGGTAGTTTGGTAAAGTTAACAACTTCAGGTCTAAGCTTAACGCATTGGGTTTAATACCTGAAATGCATTCTTTTTCAGGGCATTTGGTTTTTTGTCTGTTTTTTAGCAAGTAATTTTTCAGGCTTGTGGAAAAATCTTGTTAATTCCTTCTGTTGCTAAAATTCTGCATTTTTGGTTGAATGTGAAAGTTGTCCTAAATTCTGCTGCCCAAGTAAAAACTTTTTTTTAGTTTATGAAAAAATGTAGAAGGGTGTGGTAGGGTATGGTTGGTTTTCTTTGGTTTGTTTTTTTTCTCATTAAGTTCTGTGGATGCTTGAAGGAGTTCTGTGTTGACTGCAGATAGGGTTTATTATATAATAATTTGTCCATTAGTAAGATTGCATAAGCTCAGGCTGCAAGACTTGTATGCTGTCTGGATCTGATAACAGCTTGCAGCTAAAGAGCATGCCTGCCACTCCAGAGCAAAACTGATGTATGAAACCAGTGCCTGTTTGTGATTTCATTGCCTGAGCTAGTTTTTCTCTAGCATTGGTCTGATTTTTTATAAAATTCTTCCTGCTTTATAGTTGTGCAGAGGAAGCCACAGCTATGGATGGGATCATGAAACTCATCTGTATTTCAGAAAACAATTGCAAGAGTGAGATTTTATTTATCGTTGGTCGGTTGAATCCAGTTAATGAGCTGTGCTGGGGTGAAAATAAAGAGTTGGGAAGGATGGGATGATGGTAAAGTGCCATCACTGCTGAGGAAATTACTTTGGTGAGTACCTTCATGATGTAGTATTGTCTTTAAATTAAGTGTATAGTGTTTGAAATGACAACTCCTGAAGCCAGCATAGGTGCAGGCTTTGAGCTTTGCAGTCAGTGGCAGTAGGTCACTGTAGACAGGGCTGTGGGTATGCTGAAGGTGAGCTGGGAGAGAGATCAAGCAGCACTGTGGTATTGTCCATGGAGCAGGGTCCTGCAGTTAAATACATTCCTTTGGACCTCCAGCTTCTGAGAAGCATGTGTGAAAACATTTGGCTTTGTGGGAGGTAGAAGCAGTACTTCTGCCATACCTGCCAGGCCTCAGCTGAATTATTTCATACCTTCATTACTCTAGGCATCAAAAATCTGTGATTACTTATTTCATTATTCCATTTGCATCAGATTTCAAATGCAATTTCTCCACTGGATTTTATATTCTCCTCCAACCTCACTGTCCCCCCACCCCCTGCACTGAAACTGGTGGTTAAGAGTGCTCTGAAGTGCTGTATTGTAGCAGCACATATTTAAAGTATGTGAATAACCTTATGAGTGTGGATTAATTCACAAAAAAAGAACTTACAAATTATATTATACTGTACAAAATATGTTTTAATTCATAAATATCTCCAAACAGGATTCCTGAGTAGTGGGAAGATAATGTAATGTTTCTACAGTTTAAAATATTGTGTAATATTAAGCACAATTACAAGCTAATAGTGTTCTTTCAAAAGGGCAGGCCCCCTCATTTGTTCTCCCATGCTTCTCAGTTGAAAATTTTCATTAATTTATCTTTTTTCCTGAAATTTGGCATGGTAGCCAGAGGAGCTTAAATATAGTTTTTGACAGCCGTATGACTGTTTGAATAGGCTGCCTAATTTAGAGTATTATCTGTGTGCTTGTCTGTCACTGATGGATATTGCCAAAATGATCAAAGAAAAATAGGAGTTTGTCTTTAAATAAGGCTATTTCTATGTTCCGTGGGCAAAACAGGAGCAATTTGAGCTGAAATTGTTCTACACTTCTTTGTCTCATTGTGAATTGTAGATGTATTGTACACAATTTGTCTGCTGAAAGTAAATGTTGCCTAATTTAAGCTTATAGGCATGAATTTTCTTAAATCTTATTGTAAAGAATGTGGGTCTTGTATAGAATTATGAGATACTCAGCATGGTTTCTTTAAAAAAACAAATGCGTATGCTTTAGGACACTGCCATTTTTTGTTTTTGGTTTCCAGCTATGCAAGTATGAGTAGAAACTGAAAAGAACATTTAAGTCTTTTTTTCTATTTTCTTGTAGGTTTTTCTTTTAAATTGGTGTTTAGGTGGCTTTAGTATGTCTCATTCCTAACACCCCTTTATTGTTCTCCTTAAAATGGGTTAGTTTTCTTATTTTTCTTCTGTTGGTGTGGGTCTGGAATAACATTGGTCCTCTCGTTAGTATAATTATCTCCTTTTTTGCTGTGGCATTGAGGTGACTGCCCAGTGTGGAATGAGATAGTCCACAGTGTTCCCTCTTCTGCAAACAGGGTGTGGGGAGTTATGGCAAGGTTTCCCTCCTTACTGTGATGCCAGCTGAGATCTGAGGCTGTTAGCTCAGGTTTTGCATGGAAGTCATTGTGCACGCTGGGAGAAGAGCTTTCTCTAGAAACAGTATCACTGCTTTGGAGTTAGGCTTGCTTTCTTTGTATCTGTGCTGGAGACAGAGTAATCAGCCCATAAAAAACTTAGCTGGCTGCTACATAGTTTCTTTTTTTTTTTCCTCCCTTTTTTTGGATAGAACTTCTCAGGACTTGGCTCTTCGGCAGTTAGAGGGTTTCTCTGGACCATTTTAATCAAAAGGCTTAAAAAAAAGGGGAAAGAATAAGATTTTGAAACAATACAAACAACTATGGGATTCAGAAGGAGAAATGGGGAGGGAGAAGAGGGACAAGGCCTAGGGGCTCTCAGAATCAGACTATTGCACTTGGACAATCAGTATCATGTTTTATTTATTAAATGGAAACTGTTTCAAACTGTGCTGTCTTAAGACAGGCTTAACTATTCTCAGACAGATGGGATTTAGCTTGTGCCACTTTGGCTGCTGCAGGGAATATTCTGAAACTATATGAAAACCAGTTTCTCTGCTCTGCTCTTAAACTCCATACAATGTAGTTTAAGGAAAATGTACAGGTTTTTTGTCTTGTCTAACAAAGCGGGAACTGTGTAGTCTGTTACAGTTCAGAGTACTTTCACCATTTCTGCTGTTTACGTGCATGAGGAAGTGATTTGGGAGAGGTTTGTCTTGCCCGTGGTAATGCTCACTTGGTACTTGTCGTGCGCACTTGGTACTAGGCAAGTAGGGCACTAGTATGCTTGAGGCAGCATCTACAATCCTGAACTTGCCCCCGAGATTATGTTGATGTTTCCCTGAAGTCTTTTAATTCTCCAAATTACTTTTGCTTTCAGGGATGGAAGTAGTGTCCGGCACCCTACTTTCATAGTTCTGTTTCATTTTTTGCTTCCCAACACTGGCTGTCCTTGTCTGTGAAACTTCTTATCCCAGTTTTTCAGGTCTAGTTTCTTAAATTTATAGTTTCGGGGTCAACCTTTGAACTGATATGAGAAATCATCAGTGGCATTTGTCTGTAGTCCTAATATGAGGATGATAGGTCAATTGCACTATGAGAATTAACTCCATGAATATGTTCTTCCTGCCTTGGTTTATTTTTATTCTGTACTTCTGAGACTTGGGACACAAAACCAATTGTCTCCTACCACAGTACATATGTTAGCAACACTGTAATTCTACTTTGGTTATGTTAGACTGCCCAAAAACATACAAACACTGTTTGCTTGGCTCTGGTGCTGAGAGACCATTAATATATTAATTTTGACAATCCCTGAAAATTTTTTATAAACATGCATTCAGGACACTTTTTTTTCCTTGGATATAATTTTTCTATAGTCTGTTTGTGCATATGCTTCCCTTCCACTCAGTGCTTTTTCTCTTAATATGGACTTGCCATTTTCGATGTCATTTCTAATTTGTTTATACATATTGGACTTACTGTATGATGTATATCCCACTGACTGTTGCACATTAACATTATGGCTTTATGTAGGAGAACCTTTTCTTGCCATAACTTGACATAAGCAACGGTACATTTTTTTAATTGTCTAACATGTGTCATTTGGTGCCTTGACCATTAAGTTGTCTGTGCTGCGCCCCAGACAGCAACTTGAAACTAGTGCAAGAGGAGAGTGTTCTTATAAGTGGTGTTTGTTTTCAGATTCATAACCTGAGAGTGTGTGTAAGTTATGCTGTTCTAAAAGGAAGTACCAATCTTCTTATAAAGTATTATTTTGTTACCATTTTAGTACAACAGGTAGCAGTGATGTTCATTGCTGGAAAATGGAATAGATTGGATTTTTTTTTTTTTTCGATGGGGTTGTATTTCTCTCAGGTCTTAAATCCTTGTTTGTGGGGTCTTCATGGGGCTGTATTTAAGTTGTATGAAAGAAAGATGGAAATTCTGTTTGGTTTGTCTGTTTGTTTTGTTGTTGTTTTTAATCCAATTATATGTGATTTCTATATACATCTGCTTCTGATGAGCAGGGCTTATCTGGCAAGTTAATTTCAGTTAAGAAAGTTTTTTTTTTTAGCGGGAGTCTTTTGTTATTATCCAGGAAACTAGAATAAGAAGGGCTCTGGTTGATGCAGTATTCGAGTAAGTAAAGGTAATCTGTGTTTTGGTTGTATGGGCTATGTTACTTCAGTATTGTCAGCTGAGCTTTCATTTATCTTTTGAGTTCATTGATGCTTTTTCCATGTCTTTTGTCTGAATCATAACTGAAGCAATTTTGGTGTTCTGTATTGCTTACAAATTGAGATTGTCTGTTATTTAATGGTACTTATTCTGTGTCTAATTTATTTCCAATTAATGGGTTGATTTTCAATATTTTTACTTTGCTTAGTTTAGCATATAATACAGTGTATTTTCTATACTACATAATGCTTTTATGCTGCTCTTTAATCAATATCATAGTGCACTTTGAATCACTGAATGTGTTGTCTGTGTTCTAACAATGAATGGTCCAGGATTATTTTATTATTTATAGTTTTATTTTTTAATCTTTTGTAACCACTGGTGTTGTGGTGAATGAGATGCAGGTGGATTCTACTTGCTATCTTGTGCATGGAAGCAGAGTAACTCTGATGCTTTGTTCTAGATTTACCTCCCAATGCTGGTTCTTTGTCCTCCCCCTCTCTCTAGTCAGGTGCATTATGTAGTTATTTGAATCCTGTGTCTTTTTCCTCAAAGGATATTTCTCATGATTTGGGTTGGCAATTCTGCTATTTGCTTGTAGATATTTTTTTGTTCTGAATCTAAAACCTCTACATTTTTTATTACAAAATATAATTATTAAGTCTTGCATGAAAATGCATGACTTGCATGAAAATGGGTTCAGGCTCGTATAGACTTTGTACCTTTGTGTTCACTGTAAATGAATGCATAGTATTGAGAATAAACAGGTTCTGTATTGATTTCTCCCTCTCATCATCATCATAAAGTCTGATAGAACTCAAGTCTGACCTGTACAGAACTGCTGAAGATAGAACAGTAAGCTTCCAGTAACTTGGATGAAGCTGTACCTGTGACTGTCAGGAGGGCTGTAGCGTGGACATTGGATTCGAGCCCAAAGATGGCACCTCTGTTCATGCTGACCTGCCTTGATAAGTAGAAGGGCTGGAATTGTTTCTGCTCAAACTGATTATGCTTGTTTGAGAATGTATTAACCTCGGGCAACAGGATGTTTCAGCCTTTCCATCATGGCTATGGTGAATGATATTTTGAGCTATTGAGTGAAATATTGTAGGTTTTACAGTGCAGCTCTTGAGAAGAAGCCAGTCTTTGATGTAGTGGTTTAGTTTCAGGATGCTGTCAAAATAGTCGTTGCCAGCATAGTTGTAGCATACGGTCCTTGGTTTTAAAAAATACAGAGCAGATTGGCATATTCTAGCAAGGCGTTTGGATTATAACATAAAAATATAACTTCATTGCCAACAGTCCTGTAACATAAAAATGAACCACTTGGCACTAGGAAGGTGATCAGTTAAGTGGAATCAGTGGGCAGTTTGTGGTCTTATAGAACACTTGATAAAAGAGCAAAATCTCTTATTCTGGCTATTTCAAAACTCATTGTCTGAATTTCTACAATTTTTTCATGCTTGAGTGGCTGGATGGGAGGACTGGGTACTCCTTGAGGTTCCTCTGTGTATTGGGGTCAATTCCAGAAGTCTGTTGTAGGAGCTGGTGCCTTAGTGAAGAGGACCCCTCCTGCAAGGAGAAAGAGGTTTGTCTGCCATGAGTGTAGTTCTCCAGAAGTTAATGTACAAGGCTACTTGTGAAAATTCCAGTGTGTATCTTTGCAGTGGGAATCTTGTTCCTCTTCACCCCTTTAAATCCATCAGATACCTTATTTTATAGAGGCGTTAGAAGTGCAAATGGGAAGGGTCCACTGATTTGCAATTAAAATTACTGTTTTCTGGTGCCTATCACTTAAATATGTTTTCCTTTTTTTCCCGTTGGATTGGGATGGTATTGCAAGTGTGTGATTGAAAGGAATTAAAGGAATTGGATATGAAAGATATTAAATGAATGTTGCTCTCCTATCTAACTTCTTCTGTAAGCAGTGATATCAGATTTGGTAATACTAACATGACATTATCTCTTGTAGGATAATCATGGGTCAAACCGGAAAAAAATCTGAGAAGGGACCAATTTGCTGGAGAAAACGTGTAAAATCAGAATATATGAGACTGAGGCAGCTCAAGAGGTTCCGACGTGCTGATGAAGTAAAGGTACTTTATCTTTTGGTTCTATTGCTTGTAAAATTGTACAAGTATTGATTATTTTCTGAAGTATGTGTCCTGCACTTAACATTTACTGTAACAATTTCATTGAATACTTTGTCAACCTACTGAAAACTTGTCTTAACTCTGTGGTCTGATAAACAGGAATGATACGTTTATGTGCGATTGGGTCAAGAATGTTAAGTATCAGAAGAAGTTGTGGAGAGCTAATATGGCAACTTCTTTATCTGCATACTCTTCCAAATTCCATTTAGAATTTAGTTCCATGCTAAAAGTGTGACTCTCTAGATGAGAGAACATGGTAAGAATTGAAGAAAGGGATAATGAACTATATTGAACCTCACTGATGTTTGAACTAAATTTGTATGTTTGTGTTTTGAGCAATTTTTTTGTTATAACATGTCTGGTTAAGTGTTTTAGTGCCTTAAGATGCTAACAGCTGAATTTAGAGTCTTTCATGTATTTATGATATTGTCGTTAATTTTTAGAGTATGTTTAATTCTAATCGTCAGAAGATAATGGAACGAACTGAAATCTTAAATCAAGAATGGAAACAACGTAGGATACAGCCTGTTCACATCATGACTTCTGTGAGCTCATTGCGCGGGACCAGGGAGGTTGGTTAACATGTGTTGTGGTAATTCCACTTACAAGGTTGTTAGCACGTTTTTGTGTTATTACTGGAAAGTTGGCTGTTCTTTATATTTTTTTTTCAGCATGATATGACTTGGCAGCTCAGTGTGTTTTGTATGAGTGTCTTAAAGAATTTATTTATTATGTACTTTGATCATATGACTTCTGTAAAGCAATAAATATGTAGCAGGCTACCTAGCTTTGAATGACATACAAAAGTGAAACTTCTTTATTTCTGGTAATGCTTGGATCATACCTCAGCATCCTTTCATCAAACTTTTCTGTCTCCATGGTACTGGGAGTTTACTCCTGCTCCTGTTGGAGTTGCCCCCCAGTAGTACAAATGAGTGGCTACTTTGGTTCTTCCTGAGTTTAAGTACATAAAAGCTGTGAACATACCTGCTTGACAAAGTATTCTTTATAGTAATTAAAGTTATTTAACCACAAAGGTCCTAACAGGAGTTAGGTTGATGAATCCTTGTGTTGCCCAAGCAGACTGGATGCTAAATTTGTGAAAAACACTTCCATAGTTGTGGCATAATTTGAGCACTTAAAGTGGTTTCCACACACTTGGTAAGGTTGGAAGAGACCACTGGATGTCATATAGTGCAACTTTCCTGCTCAAGTAGGGTCATCCTAGAGCATTTTTACTCAGGATTGTGTCCTGTGTCGTGGTAGCTTCAACAGTGATTTAAGCCCACTCCAGATTTCTATATTCATCCTGGGGTAATTTACCTTCTTAGTTGCTCTTTAGGCACTTCTTCAAACTAAGCAAGTTCGAAGATGTTTTATCTGTAATAATCTGAAAAGCTAACTCTTTTCAGTAGGGTAAGAATGAAAAGACTTTACTGTGAATAGGTTAAAAAAGGCAAACCAAAGTACTTTTGTCTTCAGGGAAATTTGCAGTTTCTTTTCCTAAAATTTTAGTGGAGAATTGGGGATTGGGAGTGTGTCACAGAGGTGCATTTGTGTGCATGCACCTTCAAATGCAAGGAGGTGAGGACCTTCGGGTGTTCTCTTTTAAACATTCTTGAATATGCAGTTATTCATGTACAGCTCTGTAGCTATTGTGTGGGATTAGAACTGGTAGTAATTGACACAGGTACACATCAAATTTCCACATTTTTTTTGCAAGAAGATTGTTCCTCACCATTCCTCTTTCTTTTTTCTTTTCTTTCAAGTGTGGTGTTCACTCTTCTTTATGTTAATTTCCTGACTGTATTGATAGAGCACACTAATTATTACATTCAATCCAGCCTCTGTCTCATGAATCAGAACTCTAATGCTTGATTTAAGGTTGCCATAATTTATAGTGAGAGCAGTGAGACGAAAAAATGGTGGGGACTTTAAAAGATTACTTTAAAATCTTCTTTTCTCAATATGCTGAATTGCTTGAGAGTTGCATAAGACACTGGCTAGAAATAGAAAGGTTGTGTGAGAGCCTTCCTGCACTTGGTGAAGACTGCAGGGCATTGCTGGTGACAGAGGTTTTCTCCAGTCAGCATCAACTGGAGACCATAACATGTCCTGTGCAGGCCTACCAGACATTAACCTGGGTTCCATACCAGAACAACAGAGCAGCATAACGGAGGCTTAGTACCAAACAGAGTCATTTTAACATAGCCCATTTGTCAGCCTGAGACTTCTAGCTCCAAAGATAAAAGTAATTAATTCTTTTACTTTTGTATTTTTCTTTAAAAATACATGAAAAATATGCTTGACGGCTGCTGGCTAGAAAACTAAACATTAACCTGAAATGGGAATAAAGCAGTAGCATAGGACAGTGTCTAGAATATTAATATACACAGCAGAAATCTAATTTCATTTGCTGCAGATTAAAAAGAAAATAAATAAATCTGGCTTGTGTCATTCTGCCGGGGTACTGTCTCTGTATATTGTTTGTTACATTACTTTGTGTATTTCTTTAGAAATGTGAAGCTCTGTTCATCTTTCCCTTCTGGAAAGGAGAAAGATCTTTTGTCTCCACTTCCTTTTTTCCTTTCAGGTAGCTATGATAGCTGTTCTAAACTTTGTTTTACTTACCTCCAAATCTTCTCTGTTGTACTTCCCCTAGCTTTGTATGTTCCTGTCTGCTTTTGCTTGTAACTTTTTTCCCAGAGTTCTTCATACTGCAGTCCAAGTATTTGAGAAAAGTTGATCTAGGTTTGCTAGCTGTTGATTATTAGATGCACGAATAATCTAATTGTTGTTTGTATTTCTATGAATTGTTTATCCTTTGGAGGCTACATAAATCTCTGAATCTCCAAAACAGAAGTCCTGTAGCTGAAAAATTCATTGATGTATCCAGAGTTACATACTAAGAGTTAATTTTAATTTTTCCTTTGCAAGCAGTGAGCATAATAAAAGGCTTGAGGATAGCATGAACAGACAATAATGGGGAAACAAGACAGGAATTAAAAAGACATATGGTGGTTTTATTTATACAAGGTGTCTTGCTGGTGTTAAAGTAAATTTTATTTATTTTAATAACATAAATAATACATGATTTCTGCAGTGTGTTGATCTGAAGCCAGGGGAATTCACTTGCTTCTTAGATGGCCTGAGTAAATACACTATCATCAGTGTAGCAGCAGCAACAGGTACTAAATCTGGTTTGAGATACCAAACTTAATTTGTATCATAGGTTGAATAGTCTGCGTAAAATACTATCACAGCCACTTAAGTGGAAAAAACTTATCATGATCTATTAGCAAATTTATTGACATAGAAATAATTCTTGAGGTTCTCTTCTTGCTAAAATGATTTCCTATTATGCCTTAAAAAACTGATGCATTTTTCAAAGGTTGTTACAGCTAATTTTGAGAAACTCTTTGAATTTTGTACATTGTAGAGTGTTCTGTGGTTTGTTTTTGTTTGTTTTTTTTTTATCTGACATTGCTATGTAAGCATAACTTCAACTTCTTATTTCAGTGCTCTGTTACCAGTGACATTGATTTTCCAAAACAAGTTATCCCACTGAAGACTCTCAATGCTGTTGCTTCTGTGCCTATAATGTATTCTTGGTCTCCCCTTCAACAGAATTTTATGGTAAGTTTAAACAAGTGTAGGGAGGAGAAAGGTATGGAGAAAAGGGAGGTGTTAATTTTAGAAGTATGCCAGCAAAAATCTGTTTCCAATTACCCTCCCTATCTTAGGTATTGGTAATAGGGCAGTAATAATGAGAAATAGGCTCCCCCACATGAAATAAAGAGAAAGGTAACTTTGCAAACTGAATCTCTGTCCTCAACGTACTTAAGTATCTCTAAAATCTTACTGTAAAGTTTATTTAATTCGGGTGACCTATGGTCTTGTGTGGCTGTTAACAACTGTAGTTTTATTTGAAAATATCTAATTAGTGTAGTGAGAAAGGTTTTCTGAGGAATATGAATGCTTTTATGTAAGGCAATCAACCAAATATCTGTAGCAGAGTAGTAATTTTTGTGGAATAAAGGGAGCTTAATCCTGAAATAATCTTCCCACATAGTGGTCATTCTCATATCTGGGTATACATTTTTTTTTTTTTTTCAGATTAGCTTCACTGTATACAGAAGCCATAACATTAGATTTCTGATGTAGGTGTCTGACTTTTTGAAAAACTTAGCTTATTGCAAGTCTTTGTCACATCATTTTGTGTATCACCACCTTTGCTGACTGATTATTTTGATAATAATTGCCACAAAGTGGTTTAAACAACAATTTTTTTATCAGTATACGTACAGAGTTCTTCCACACATTTTTCTCCTTGCTTTCATTTTATCAGTGTTTGGATATTTTGGACTGTTTCAGAATCATGATCAGCAGGAAAGTTGAAAAAGAGACAGTGGAGTTCAGATTAAATTGTCAGGCATGTTTCTCTGTTTTCTCTTTGGACAACTTTAATTTAGAGTCTTTTTGTAGCATATTTTCTTATCTCTGGCCAAACAATGAAAGGGTGGTTCCCATTGTGGTTTCCTACATTACTGTAGGAGAAAACCAAGGGACGATGAATGAATTTACCAAATGCAAGTTTCCCAGATAACTTAATAAGTTTATATAATAGAAGCTTTGTGGAAACTTTCTGCTAACCTTAAGATTAGGAACTAGTGTTAGTATTTTGAGCCAGCCATCGAGAATGCAAAACATTGTTGAAAGTCATTGAGGGTTTTGTTTTACTTTTTTACTTAATGGTAAATGTGCTAAAGCAGTGAAGCCAGTTAATTTACTATGATAGCTAGACCCCTGTTGATTGTGATAATGCAGAAATTGTCACTTAACAACACAATTTTAAATTGTTTGATCATAACTGTTGTTCCTAGGTAGAGGATGAAACTGTTTTACATAACATTCCGTATATGGGAGATGAGGTGCTTGACCAGGATGGTACATTTATTGAAGAACTTATCAAGAACTATGATGGGAAAGTGCATGGAGACAGAGGTGAGCCCAAACACTCAGGTATACTAATCACTTCTTCCTATATAAATTATTGTTGTAGTGTTGCTTAAGGCCTGATGCTTGATTGTTACAGTAATATTTCTAGAATCTCTACATTGTGTAAACATTATATATGTCTGTATAACAGACATCCTTATTTAAATGTGTTGCTCTGCATTTTCATAAGGCTGCAGAATTTTAAAGCAGCAGTATGGAGAAATTGAGAACATTAACTTTTTCCCTATATCCATACAGTGATTCTTGGTATCTGATTTTGTGCTCAGAGCTTTGGAATATGATATTGTAATGTGTGTATGTGTCCTGCTTAGCAGAAAGTGGTAGGAGAATTATGCAAAACTCTGACAACATTTGCAGATGCGATTTAGCAAAATGACCTCTTGTAGGTTTGTGGGGTTATTTTTCCTTCCTTTCTTTAAGGAACTTGACAGCTATTAAAAAAAACCCCTCTCTGTAAATCAGCTGATAGAGCAAAGTTGTATCCTTCTGTTGGTACATTATATATATTTATTCTTAGATTAGATAGTTTACCTGTTCTCCTGTGTGGGACCTGGACTACAGGCAGTGTAATCTGTCTTACTTTGCTGAAGTCTCAGTGAAGTGGCAACCTTTCGCTTGCTCTGTGCTCACTCAGAACTGGTTTACGCAAACCTCAACTTTACAGCTGTAAAGATTTCCCTTGGCTATAGTGGTTCCCCCTTCACAGAAATATTACCCACAGACTCCACCCCTTCACTCAGACAGAGAATATCTTTTTAAAATTACTTATGTTCCTGTTAATGCTGAAGTGTCTCAGAAAAAGAACATTTTTTGAGTTCGTCGTGTACCATTCATTAAGGTTAAGCCTGTGATTCCATAATAATTGCTACTCAGCCCTACATTAGACTTGTTAATGTCCTCAGGATAGCTGGTGCCTTTGTGTTTCACAAGGAACATGGAATGTGTCACGGGCTTTGGATATTTTTACAGATTTATTGATTGCTGATATCCCTCTCAGAAAACTGGTTATGTCAAAATGATGACATTACTAGTAAATGTCTTCTATTATTGATTTAACTTTTTATGAAAGGAGTTTAGCTCTAAAATTAATCCTGTTTGAGCATCTTGAGGCCCAAGTTTATGATTGCAATTACTGTTATTATGGGTTCTTCATAATATATAAAATATATTACAAGTAGAAAGGCTTTTTTGGTCTCCCAATGACTAATATTGTGTGACTGTAATTAAATGTAAATACTGTGGGAATCTGTGATTCAGAGGCTTTCCCATGTAAGAGTCAGAAGTCTAAACTGGCTCTGTAATTGCACTTTTGGGAGATAATTTGTACTAACCTGTGTGTGTATATTAAGAGTTTAAAACATCCAACTGGTGTTTTCATTTTCTGCTAAGTAATAAAACTATTATTTTCTGTCAAGTTGTTTTGACATGCAAACCCTGCCCAGGCTCAAAAGTATGCTGATAAGTACTATAGTTCCCACATAGTTCATGTCTGTTTTTTTTTTTTTTTTCCGAAAAATAGTCTGTCAGCACTAACTATGATTTTTTCCTTTGTGCAGAAATGCCTTATTGTTTAATCTGTTCTGCCATCTGAATGTCACAGCAGAATGTAATCTAATAAATAGATATATGCAGCATTGTATCTTTCAGTTTTCTCTTGAATTTTTTGTATATAACTGTATTCTTTCTTTATCACCCAGCCAGTGAGGTCTATTGTGGGAAGTGGATGCTAAGGGACTACCAACCAAAAATCTCTCTGGAGATTCCTTAGCTGTCTAAGGATTAGTTTATAGACTGCTAGCATTCATTTTCAGACTGGCTTAACCCAACCATGTTGGAACTGGGATTCTGACATAAAATCTCATTAATAATCTAGCTGGTAGTACTTTTTATCTTAGAAGGAAAAGAGATATATATATGTATACTGGTATGTAGCACAGAGAGTTGGGAAAAATTGTTGAAATTTTTCTTTTCTCCTTCCCAGTTGTCAGTCTAAGAAATGAATAATGAGCATTTTTAACTTGTCTTGGTTCATACACTGCAATTTAAGAGGGGAAAACTACAAAATAGCTTTTCATAAATGACAGCATTTGCTCTAGTTTGATTAAAGTGTAGGGAGGATTAAAAGGGAGAATTTCATATACACTTTGTGCTTTTTTATTCACTCCTAATTTTGCTGTATTTCAGAATGTGGATTTATCAATGACGAAATATTTGTTGAGTTGGTCAATGCCCTTGGTCAATATAGCGATGATGAAGATGATGATGATGGAGATGATAATCCTGATGAAAGAGATGACAAGCAAAAAGATCGGGAAGGTAACAGGATGGGTATGTCTGTCTACAGACTTTAAAAATTAAACCCTAAACTTTCTGGTTAACCACTCAATAAATTTATTCAAACCCATCTTCCTATGTGATAGTTTTCAGAGCAGGAGTAAAGGAGAGCATAATTTTCATAATTTCCTTTGTCATTTAGTTCAAGATTTCTATTGAGAACACCATGAAAGGCACTTTTACCAATTCTTGTTTATTGGCATAATGAGGCATTTGAATGCACCAAAAATCAGTCAGGTAACTGTCTAATAAATGCTTTGGTACTCCTCAGAAAATGATGTATCATTATTCTAAAGTAGGCAGAGTTCTGAATTTCCATCTCCATCTGCTGGTGAAATAATGCCTTCTCCAAATTTTACTAGTAGATCTTTCTCAACAGGAAAGATCACTTAACACAGTAAAAATTGTAAGCAAGTTATAAATAAAAACCTTTATTTCTTTTTTACAATAGAATTTGTGTGAACTTCCCCTTTCTCTGAACACATTCTTGAGGTAGCAAAGGAGCAGAAATATATTTCTTTTGTTTTCCACATTTTTCACTTTCTTGACAGAGAAAGAAACCCACCCACCTCGGAGATTTCCTTCTGACAAGATATTTGAAGCCATTTCCTCAATGTTTCCAGACAAGGGTACAGCAGAAGAATTGAAAGAGAAGTAAGAACGTATTTCTTAGGGCATATTGCTGTGTTGCTTTATGAAACAAAGATTCCTCTATGAAATAAACCCTTCAATAAATATTTGTTGATTAGGAATGGTCTCCCTTACAGCTGGTTCTGTGACAGTTGTGTAACTTCTGCAAGTGATACTGGAAGGGATTTGGCTCTTTCCCCTAAGTCAAACAGTACAGAAGTGTTTATTAGCCTTCCTTTTAAACTACTGAAAAGTGAGTGCATGTGAGTCTCTAATAATCTGTTATTTTTTG
The DNA here is from genome assembly GCA_013396875.1 of Vireo altiloquus. Lineage (NCBI taxonomy): Eukaryota > Metazoa > Chordata > Aves > Passeriformes > Vireonidae > Vireo > Vireo altiloquus. Next base: position 512,928 of record VZRF01003378.1, on the reverse strand, counting down.
AGGTGGTAAAATAAAAGCTACTGCTAAAAAAAATCTTACCTCCTTTTCAGAGTTAGTGATACTATATATGAGATGATGTAGGTCTTAAAAACAAATGCATTTTTTCCTAGCCAATTTGTACTAATGAGTATGGAATTAATGACTTGTCATGTCACTAGCAGATTGACCTTTTTAGCTGGCACATATTTCTTAAGGGTTTTTTTTAAGTTGTCATTGAAAATGCAGAGTGGTACTGCAATAAAAAATACTTTTATAAAAGAAATTATACTTAATAAATAACTTCTCATATTTTCCTTTAAAGGTACAAAGAACTCACTGAGCAACAGCTTCCTGGAGCTCTTCCTCCTGAGTGCACACCGAACATAGATGGACCAAATGCTAAATCTGTTCAGAGGGAGCAAAGCCTGCACTCTTTTCACACACTCTTCTGTAGACGCTGTTTTAAATACGATTGCTTCTTACATCGTAAGTACAATTAAAGTGTGCTTGTATATGTCTTACTATTTTTTGTAAGTCAGGAAACTTAAAAGTACCATAAGGTGCAATGCAGAACGAAGGAAGGAGAAGAAAAAATAAAAGCAGGAATATCTCTAAAGTTTATGAAAACAGCTTGCACATGTTGACATCATTTTGCAGTGAAAACTATACCTCAGAAAAAAAATGCACTTGTGTGGGTAGGTTGTTATCCTTTTTGCTTTTAGGACTTTGTATAGAATTCCTGACTTGGACGAAAGTGTAATGTCACTTCTCTTTTTATATAGTCTGCAAGAAAACTACATTATTTTCTACTATTGTTTCTGTGTTACACCTTCTCAGTTTGTGCATGGAGAATGGGATGTATTTTTCCATTAAAAATCCTGGTTATTCATCAGACTTGTTTCACTTTCCAGCAGGGAGAATGAACACTCGTGAACAGTTTTATCTTTTAGTCTCCAGTGTTACTTTCTATCCACTTTACTTGTACTTGATTATTAGAAGAATTGTTTCAGAGAGCTGAGTTTTAGAAATTGTGATGTCCTTTCCACTGGACTGCTTTCAAGTTGCCCCATTCTTTTGAGCCAACAAGCTAACAAGAGCTTAGCAGTGATGTTGGCTTTCAGTTGAAAAGTGTGAAGAGATGCTTGAGTGCTACTGGAGACAATTCTTACTCTGGACAGAGAGTTAAATGTAAAGGGGAAACTAACAGTCAAATATGAAATGATTTCAACTTGTAGCAGAATACTGTGATGCCCTCTATATCAAATTAATTTTCTATTTTGGCTTAGCTGTTCATTTGCATGTTCCACTGTGAGTGTGCATGCATGTTCATTGGAAATCCTTGTGCTTTGTCAGCAGCTCCTCATGCGGCACACATGCGATTTGCCTGCACTTGTACTGCACTCTGAGGGCACTGGCTGCACAGTGCTGCTGCTTTTTCGTATCCCTTGGTTGCCTTTCAGTTTGGGGAGGAATTGGAGTTGCTCTCAGATGGTGGGGAGGGGAGAAGGTTTTCATGTTCCTGATTCCTTTAGTACTTGTGCATTTTGGAGTTAGGTGTAACAGTTTCACTTTCTCTGTATATTCTGTTGACAAGCCTTGCTTGAAAATACAAAATAAAAAATTAAAAAAGGTGTTACTTCTGTATAACATTTAAGAACTGTTAAGTTTCTGGAGTAAGCTGCTGCCTTGTCCAGCCAGCTTCAACACAAGTGTGTTCTGTGAAGCTGTTAAGTCTTGTAGTGTTGTAGTTGCCTGGAGAACCTATTCCAAGAAGTGCTGTGTGCAGCCTTAGTCTGTAGGACAGGGAAGTGAAGCTGTATGCTGATTCTTGGCAATCCATTTGTCTGGCAGGGGTTTTAGGAGTTCTTGATGCTCTCAATAGTCTAGCAGAGAGATTGAGCGCCATTTTAAAAGGATTTTGATTCTTAAGTCAACAAAAAAGCATTGTCTAGATGTAGTGAGAACAGACTTATTCTAGTTGCACCTCTGAAGACTTAAAGGTACTTCTGCTGCAGTGATTTTAGACATTTTTCTCAATGATTTTATAAACTTTTAGGAGTTTTTCAGTGAAGATGGGAGCTCCTCTAAAACACACACATTTCACTACTCTATTTCATTAGTCTATGTAGATTTGCCTTTCATGGTCGTTTTTGCAGACTGAGAAAGTAGAACAGAAAGGTTTCGCTGACCACATGGTACTTGCTACTCTGGGAAGTCTGGTATTACTGGATTATGGTTTTCAGGCACCAGTTCTGAGAGGCTTTTTTTAATGAGTGCTGAAGAATGGGTTCACAGTCTTGTACTGTTTTTGTCATATTCTTGGGTGCTAGGTTCAACCCGTGAGAATGTCCAGAGCCATGTCCCTGACTGGCTGAAGGACCTCAGTTCTCACACCAGCAGCATCCTTTGAGCCAAAAGCACTGTGCCTCCTTTCTCTGTGTTCATAACCTTGAGATGGAAGACAAAGTGTTTATACTAGAAGATTGCCTAAGTTCTTGTTGCTGGTGATTTTTGATACATCTCTTGAGCAAGTTGGTGTTCTTTCCAAAGTGGTATATGTCCAAGGCTTTATTTAAACTGTGCCTTGTACTTAAAAGTGCCCAAACTTTAAATCATCCCTTCAGGATTTCAGGGCCATAGCAGAAGGAGGGATTAATAGCACTTTCACTGTCACTGTGGAGACATTCAAGATGTACCTCTGTATCAGATGGAGGATGAAATTACTGGTTATGACAATGCTCTTTGTGGCAGCTTATGCAGCACATGCATTGTCACTGATGATAAACGTGTGTGATATGTGATCACTGCAAAGAGATCTCTCAGCGTTCACTGTGTGGGCTCAACACTGGACTGTGAATGTAGTAAACTGACTCCTCAGTTGCCATTCCCTGAAAACATACCCAAATTCCACTGCAACAACGACTGCTCACTGCTTTGGATGCATTGCTTCCTTTTGCTTTTATCTGGAATTACACCAAGGAAAGAGGATTGTTTCTTGTCTGTGTCTCTGTCTGTCTGTGTGTCTGTCTAGAGCACGGAATTTTTTTGTTGAAAACTGAGAGAGTCAGTTGTTAGGCCTCTTTGTTTTCTGTGAAATTTTAAGACTGTTGGTTGAAATTCACTAGGATCATTGCTGGGAATAAGTAACTCATCAAAAAAAAAACCAAAAAAAACCCTGCTTTGGTGATTGGAAGGCTACAGTAGCAATTTTCAGTGTCTCTGCAACAATTTAACAATTTAACTTTTATTACATTTCTACAGTTGTCTCTATGTTCTGTTTCATGCACTTGCCAAGTGCTGTGGGATGATGTCCTGGCTTCTGCAGATGACATTTTTGATGAATTACTTTGGTAATGTGGTGGGCTACATTAGATCAGATTTGTACTTTGGAAGGTGTCAATCTCTGGAGAAGGCATAGAGAATTAATAAAATACAAGAATTCTATTAGGTCTGGTTTTGCTTTTTGTATTTCCCCCTCTTAGATTCCATTTTTGTTAAGATTAGCCTTATTTTGTGGGGTTTCCAATCTTTGTTCTAGAACCTTTGAGTTAAATATAGGAAAAGTTATCATTAGATTTTTAACGTGTCAAGTCCCCTTGACGACCTGGCAATCCCTTTATGTGCAGGTGATGACATAACTGAAAAAACTTGTGTACCGACTTCATTTGCTGGCAGCAAGGAATTATGCCTAAATGTCTGGACTAACAAAGAATTTAGAAGAAGGAAAAATATCAGGTAGGGAGAATTTCCCAAATAGCTTGACTGTGAAGCAAATGTACATTTCAGGCTAAACTGTTGCCTGTGTACTTTCACATTATGGAAAATGAGAGCTGAGCCCATTGGGGATGAGACAGATAATAAATCTCGAAGACAGAAGACATGATCAGTGAAACCATTTTAGAAAGATTTCTCTTAAGGAAATTATTAAAGAAATACAGACTTTAGGTGTTCAGGAAATTCTATGAAGTCTTCTGTGGTTTTTTTGAAAAAAATTAATACTGATATTTTAAAAATTCATAATACAGCTATACAAATAGTTTTGTTCTTTTCCTGGTTCCTTTCTTTATAACAAGCCTCACAAAAAAAACCCCTCACAACAGAGGTGGTAGATTTTGACTTTAGTTGTCTTTACGGTACCATGCAGGGTGTTTTTTAAATAGTCAAACACAAGATATTATTGTAATTCTAAGTATCAGATGTAGCCTATTTTTTAGGTCTCACAGGTTTAAAAACATCAAAGGTTGGTTTGTTTCATTATATTACAAGTTAAACATTTCTTCATTTTCTAAATGAGAACAAGTTTTTTAAAAAAATACTCATTTTAGGACCTTGCAGAAATGAATTTTTGAGAGAAATTATTGCATCTGCAAGTGATACATAAAAAGAATAGCTTTGATTTCTGTACATTGCAGCAGTCTGGTACAGATCATGGCTAGCAAATGATTTGCTGTTCTTTTGCATTACTGAAAAATTGTTTTCCTTGTGGTATGAAGAGAAGGTAAGACAGTTAAGTGGAAAAAAGCCCTGAATGAAATGGCATACTGTGAAAATTTAAAATATGTAGTGTTGAAAAAGTGGGGTTTTTCTCCCCACTTCTGGGTGGAGGGCTCCCATCATCTCATCATTTCTTCAAAGATGAAAAAAGGTGGAATAACTTGGCATTAAATTGGGTGGTTTCTTTGTTATTGTAACAAAGTGTAACATATTTTGCCTACAGAATATATGAACACTTGAAGGATATGTGAAACATGAGAAGTGGAGTAGCAATAAAAGCTTTTAACTGGAATCTGGGGGAAGAAAGAGCACTAATGGCAACACTATGCATAAATTACATTCCTATACTTGCTTGTAAATAATTTTTATATATCTATATGCTCATATATAGAAGACTGGAGCTTTTTTGTGTTTCCAGATTTATAAAATATAACATATTTGCGTGGAGAAAGGGATGTAATGTTTAGTTAGTGATACTTTTAGATTGTTTATACCATTTTAAGAAAGCCTTGGAAGAGTACACTGCTTTCCTGGGGAGTTCCAATGTGCTGCTATCATTAATACAGGCACAATATTGTAGAATTTATGGTTGGATTTTCAACCCACCCTTCTTTATGGGAGGGGGAAACATGAAGTGATGATTCCAAGATGGGACTGGTGGAACCTTCCCCACTGGTGCCCAAACAAGTGTCTGCAGAGCTATGCTGCAAACCAGACCACTGAAATGAAAATTGCTTTTAAAACTTTGTCTGGGAAGACATGTGGGCTCTGCCCATCCACTTTGAAAGGGAAGGAACAGTATTTTAAAAGTTTAGTATTTAAAGCATGGTGGACATACAGAGAGAAGCCGTGAGCATGATCTGGAAACAAGATGAATAGAAAAGCCTGTGGTGGTGGCTTAATGAAGGTGTGTGAGGTGTTGGTTTGGAACAGCCCTTTTAGATTAATATGGGTAAGAGGGGAGGGGTTTCTTCCTTAATTTTGAACATATTAGCACTTTTTATTCACTGAATGTTTAAAACCTTCACTGTGAATTACAGTTGCCCAACTGCAGCTGTGGTAAAACTTGCAGCATAAGTGCTTCTAAATAGCTTGGAAATTGCACATTTTCAGTTAAGCATCTTTTCTGGGCCTTCATGGAGCATTAGCAAACAGACAGCTAGCACTGAGTAGTCTCTTCTTTTAATTTTAAATTTCAGTCCATCCTTCGTTTTTGTTCCTTGCAGTTCTGTATGCTACTGTTAACACATTTAGAGGGAAAAAGTATTTATTGATATCTATCTGTCTCTCTCTAAAAAACAAAATAATTTTTCCTTGATCACAGATGAGTTGTTTTTTAAAAGAGAATTGCAGAAAACTTATGATAGTATCTCAAAAAGCTCCTTACATAATGTGGGAGCATGAATGTATGAGTTTTGGTAAGAGTCTAGTGGCAGGTTTTCCAGGTTTCAGGAGAGCTCTGTAAGGGGTATGAAGGAGTTCCCAAGACTTCCAGCAAAACTGTGAAAAGTCAATCTCTCTGAAAACACCTTGCTAGGAGACAGGGCTTACCCAGGAGGAGAGCTGGCTCTGGCAGAGAGAATGGGTAGGAAAGCTTGCCCTCCTGTTTTCGAGTAGCTCGTGTTGCATGTGTGACATACCCAGTTCTGCTCCTTTCCGAGTCACCGTTCTGCAGCTTTTACAGCGCTGATAGCCTGTCAGATACAGGACCAGACACTTCTCTGCAAGGTGCAGGCTTAGCTCACTTATCCATAGTGACTGTGCAATGCTAACTTATTTTTACCCTGCAGCTGGGATACAGGAACGGAATTCTTATATCCTGTCAGCTGAGCTGTGGTGCTGATAAACTAATACAGCAAAAATGCTTATGTGTCCTTCTCACTGATGAAAATATAAAGTGGCTCCTATTACCTTTCCAAAGCATGTGTGGGGTTAGATTCTTTGACAAGATAGAAATTTCACAACTGAATCTTACACATTGAAGAGATGATCATTATAGGAGAAACCCTGAATAATTCCATTAAACATGATAACAAAGTTAAGTATGTTCTTTTGTTGGAAAGGTTGATACAACAAATCTTCCTTGATACATGAAACAAATGTAATGATGGTCTTTGCTGATGTAAATGGGCATAATGGCTTTCAACTGCAAGAGAGTAGGTTTACATTTGATGTGAGGAAGTCATTCTTCACTATGAGGGAAGTGAGACACTGGAACTGGTTGCCCAGAGAAGTTTTGGCTGCCTCATCCGTGGCAGTGTTCAAGGCCAGGCTGAATGGGCTTTGAGCAACCTGGCCTATTGGAGGGTGTCCCTGCCCATGGCAGGGAGGGGTTGGATCTAGATGATCTTTAAGGTTGCTTCCAACCCAAACCATTCCATGATATGTGAAACTTACCCATGTGCTGTCTCTGTGTATTTAAGTGGTAAGTCATATGTCACTACATGGGATTTATTTTGTGGGGGTTTTACCATTTGTTAATATTTGTACTCTGGTTTTAGTAAAGTCTTGGTAACCTTGTGGTTTTGATACTGTTTCAGGTTAGATATTTAATGTATTTTTATTTGAAAACTTAAAAATGTGATGTTTTGATTCAACAGCATTCCATGCAACTCCTAATACTTATAAACGAAAGAATACAGAAACAGCATTAGATAATAAGCCTTGTGGACCTCACTGTTATCAACATTTGGTAAGATAATTTTATATGTCACGATTCACTGAGTGTTAGTGTTAGCTGCAGTGCAGCAGGATACACTTAATCTAAGGACATGCTGGGTCTAGGACAGTGCATCTGCTTGTGGGCCACTTGCAGTCAAGTATGTTGCCTTCAGCTGGTGTGAAAGAAAAAATTTAACTTCCAATCATCTTGAGTAGGAATACTTGTAGATTTAGCCTGAGATATTTGTAGGGAAGAAACATTACTATCCCCTAATAATGGTGTGGCTGTGTTGTGTCCAATCTAGTCAAGGAACTGCAGACTTAGCTCTCTTGTAAATTATATCACACCTGAAAATGATAAAGGTTTTTTAGCTTGCCAAAGGCAGATTCCATCCAGGACTTGTGCTCTTAAGAAATAAAAGGATAGAAATTAATAAAGGGAAATCTTCAGTAATATAATTTCAAATCTCTCTCATAATTCTCCTAATTTTTTTAGTATGAGAAACAATGCAATTTTCCCATCTAAAAACTTGCTGCGCAATGTTGTAACCTCTTCCCCTAGAAAACAAATTACCAGTGCCCGCGTTTTAAAAAATGCCGAATATGTATTGTTTAAGTACAGTGTGCAAGAAGAGTGCTTGCATTTTTACAGGTGTTTTCCATGGGAAATTCTAGTATTTTTCTGTCATCTAAGAAAACAGAGATTTACTACTGAATTATTTTTCACTTGGGAGCCAAAGTAAAAGGTGAACCAAAATAAAAGGTGAACCAAAATAAAAGGTGAACCAAAATACCGACATGAGTACTTTGCAAGCGTAGGTTTTATTCCATGGTAGCATCAGGAGTACTTGTGTTCATGGCTGGAGTGCCTTTAACTGGAATTTCTGTGCCCGTGATTATTTTGTAGAACAATGGGAAGTTACTCAGTGTGCGAGTAGAAGGTGTTCTCCCACAAGCCCTGACCACAAGTGGAAGCACTTCTCGATCCTTTTCCTGTAAATTGTGATGTTTTGTGTCCAGGAAGGCGCAAAGGAGTTTGCAGCTGCGCTGACGGCCGAGCGCATCAAGACCCCTCCGAAGCGTCCCGGCGGCCGCCGCAGGGGGAGGCTGCCAAACAACACCAGCCGGCCCAGCACGCCCACCATCAACGTCCTGGAGTCCAAGGACACGGACAGCGACCGCGAGGCCGGCACGGAGACCGGCGGGGAGAACAACGACAAAGAGGAGGAGGAGAAGAAGGATGAAACATCCAGTTCCTCCGGTAGGGCTGGTCAATGCTGCTTCATTCACTGAGCTGCAGTGCTTGAGAGGATGAAACAAAAGCAAAACAACACAAAACCCAACCCAAAAAAAAACCCCAACAAAAAACTAAAATGAGTTGAGCCGTGCAATCCTAGAAAACATGTGTTTGGAATGTATTGGAATTGAGTGAAAAGACAGTAATAATAGGAGTTTAAGCCAGCTGTAAGAAAATGTCTGCATTGTCTCAATTTATGTACAGGTCGTGTAATTTGAGTAGCTGCTGTTAGCCTCTGTAAGAGGCATGTGAAAAGTGCTGTTTTTTCTGGCACTTAGGAAACAACAACAAAACAGCTGGGATATTTTTTAACTGCAGTTAATGATTTGGCATTTTTGAGGGCAAAGTAAATTTTGAAATGTAGCCTTACTCTCAATTATTTATTACAGAAGCAAATTCTAGGTGTCAAACACCAATAAAGATGAAGCCAAATATTGAGCCTCCAGAGAATGTGGAATGGAGTGGTGCAGAAGCTTCAATGTTTAGAGTTCTTATTGGCACCTACTATGACAACTTCTGTGCAATTGCCAGACTGATTGGGACCAAAACGTGCAGACAGGTAAGAAGGGAAGCTACTTGCTAAGAGTGATAGCAATTTTCTTTTAAAACTAAAGTATACAAATACTAGTATTGTTTACTAAAAGGGAAAAGTAATTAATTTTCTTGGTTTTCCCAAGAATGCTATGGTCCAGAATTCATACCACAAATACATAAAAGTTAGTTTTAAAACTGTTTTTAAATTAAATTTACAGGAGGTTTAAATTAGACTGTCAGTTCTTAAATGACAAAAATAATCAACTTTAAATGTATTGAAAAGAGACTATGACTGGATATAATCTGTAAGTTGTTGGTTGGAGGAAATCATACTAACTTAGAATATGAGCAACTTTGTACTAGTGAGAGATTTATCGTGGATGTGTTATGGTATCTCTTGTTAGGTGTATGAGTTTAGAGTAAAGGAATCTAGTATTATTGCACCAGTCCCTGCTGAAGATGTTGATACTCCTCCCAGAAAGAAGAAAAGGAAACACAGGTAAATCTGTTACTAAATACCCTTAGCATAACAATAAATTGGAGATACAGGGGATCAGAACAGAAAATATTTTGGAGGAAAAGTTGTGCAATTCTTCTTTTGCTTCCAAAACCAAAAGTTGCAGCAATAAAACAAAAAGGTGTTTTAGTTTCAGGCAAAAGTCTTACTTCCTTGGCAAGTATAACCTTCCTCTTCTCTTTCCCTTTCCTTTCTTTTAAAGATCTTTAACAGCCAGGTTCTTGTAGGTGTATTGCTGCAAGTAGTCAAAACTCTGTTGAGATTAGAAGTACCCTATGCAGCTTGTTGCAACATTGAAGATAGTGTGTTATAATTATTTTTTACAGCGATAACCATTACATTTAGAAGAATTTCAATGGGATTGAGTAATGATTATATGGTATTTTAAGATTAAAACTTTTTTTTTAAATGATGAAGTGCATTCTAGCAAGCTTCAGATAGCAAAGTAGTAGGATTGCCTTTTTTTATTTTAGGAGAGACTATTCCTTTGTAGCACTCCAGTTTCATTAGCACCTAGAACACCAACTAAAGCACCAGGTTAACATGTTATTATTTGAAGTGAAGCTGCAATGAAGAATAAAATGAAGCTTTTCTGGAGCCACAAAGACCATATGACACAATTTCTGTTGAAATTGCAAACTTGGTGGCTACTGTCTGTCAGTGAAATGCATTTTTCTTTGAGAATTCTGAGGTTTGGAAAATGCAGCTCTGCACTGATTATTTTTATTCCCAGAGATAACACAGGAGATGAAAAGCTGACTGAAAATTAGCAAAAACATTTCTTTAGCAAGCAATAAGTACACTTTTTTCCCATATAATTTCCTATTTCTCCCTTTAACTTTCCTTATTTTCCCCCAAGTTTGTCCTTCCAGTTCTTCTCCCATCATTTCTTGCTTCTGTCTTAGCTTGTCTATTTATTATTTCCTAGTGGAAAATTCCTGAACTGGTTCAAAGATCCTGTTGACGGGAAGTAGAATATTTCTGCTTTGTAGCGTAGAGGCAGGCAATGTGAGCTGGGAAAAGATTCAGTGAGCATCTGGAAGAGATTTTGTTCTCAGCAAAAGCTATTGATTTTAATGCTCTTGGCACAGTTTTCAAGAGTTTGGGCATTTGGTGGGCTTGGCTGTTTAAATTTAGGTTATTAGCCACGGTGCAAGTTTGGAATATGCAGCTGAGACTTAGCTTGCTGTCAGATTCACACAAGTTGCTATAAAAATGGTGCCACTACATCTATTTGAAAAGAGCAGCTAAAAGGCTCAAATGTATTTTTGCAGCTGAAATGGATTGTATGATTACCAGGCTGAAATTGTTTTGGAGGAGTTTTTAGACTTTTTTTTAGTTTAGGGTTTTTTTCCCCAAGTAAATAAAAGCACACACTATCGCATGGGGTTTCTTGACTTTATTTTATTTTTATTCGTTGCCAATATAAAACCTTTCATGGTAGCAATTTAGTTTTGAAATGCCCTTTAATTCTTTAAACTCTCACTGAAGGAAGGAGATAATTTTACAAATTTCATGTCCCAGAATATCTGGCAATCAGCCGTCTCCATTCTTCCATGGGTAGTAGCCTTTTTAAAAAGGAAAGCAGTTTAGCCTGCCTACATCCTGCTGTAACCTGAGCACTCTGAAGATCTTCCACAACCAGCAATTGGGACAACCATCTGGAAGTTGTCCCCTGCTTCTTACCTTTCTTTTAGTTGAGTTTACTCATTCTTAGAGTAAATCCAGTCCTAGGGCTGGGAAGGCCCTTCCTTTCCTTTTGCCCTTTTCCATGGCAGAGATCTTACCTGCCTGCAGGATTGCCTCATGTGTGTGTGTCTTTGAGCTAAAGCAGCATCACTGAAGAGAAAAGCAGCAGCAAAAGGCTGCTTTTGGTGGCCTCTTGTAACTGATTTGAGAGCAGATAAAGTCTTTTCTTTCAAGACTTTGCCTATTTCCTGTGTCATCTCAGTGCCTGTATGGGCATACTGAGCAGCTAGCTGGCAAGAATTCACCTCTCTTGGATAATCAGATATCTTGTCTCCCTCCTTCCTGTGTCATTTTTAAGATAGCCATAAGAAGGCTGATCAGTGGGAGAAGACGACTTTTAATATAGTTGCTTTTTGGAGGACCAGTAAGTGTCAGAGCCTGGCCTATGTATCAGATTAGCCTGTTACTTTGAGAAAACTCTGCCCTGATGAGAAGTGAATATTCTGCATAGAAGCCAATAAAATATCTGAACAAAGAAAGAATTCTGAGAAGCATGGGTAGATGCTGGAGGGAGAGTGTACTTCAGTACTGTTCATTCTTTCATGTGTATGTTTTTCTTCCTTTGCTGGGAGCTGAGTTGCATTTGCTTTAACTGATCAGCACTCCTTCCTCTATTTTGGTACTGATTTTAAGGCCATGTAAATCTGCTTCTTTATTATTTTGATTTTCCTCTTCTTCCTTATCCCCTATTCAAGGACCACTTAGTAAATTTTATTTGAAAATATTTTCTTTTTTTTCCCTCCAGTTTCTCATTTTCCTCTTCCTGTCCCTACCTTCTGCTGGACTGCTGTTCACTGCATGTGTTTGAACAGCTTATGTAGTTCTGCCAAGAGTTCAGGATGCCTTTTTGTAGGTATTTAAAGTCTCACTGTTATCAGGCAAAAGGTGCAGCTGAGGCGCTGGCACAGATATTCGTATGTGGCACCTGGTCGGAAGGCTGAGTCTTGGAGTGGGGGGGAGGCTGTGGCTAAGATGATCTGGGAGACCAGATGCCAGAAAATCAAACACTGCAAAGACTCAACTACATATTTGACATAATTGGCATGTATTTTGAATTTTGAGTGCTCTTTCTGATAGCAGAGTATCCCTGTGCAGGGTAAGAAGCTGGAGTAGCTTCTTCCAAAGAGCGTTTTTAGTGTCGGGTTGGCTGACACTGCTGCTGCCTAGAACCACTGGCAAAGTCTAGTAGGTCGTTAGGAGAGAAGAACAAGATCTTTTACAGCTTCTGTCATGATGCTTCTGCAAACACTTGTTTTCTAAGCTGGCTCTTCTGCAGATGTCAGCAACCAGATGTACAAATCCACCAGCTTGCTTGGAAACCTGCCACGGAATTTCCAGTTGTTTTTTTTTTTTTTTTAACGAAGCTTCAAGTTGTGAGTGCTTTCTCAACTTTGTCTTTTCCTTGCCTCTTCTTCCTGCTGCATGGCACCAGGTCTTGCCTTTCGTTTCTGTTTAAAATGGTAGGTGATAGGGCAGATACAAAAATGATCACCTTTAGTATGGTGCTTACTCAGGCTTCAGCTCTGTGCACTAACCAGGGGAACTTGCAGTGCTTTGTGGCAGTTTTTGGAAGTTTCAAGGCAGTGAATGTACCTATTGGATTGTGGCAGTCAAAGCTCCTGCTGCCTGTTGTCTTGTGTCATTCCCCACAATTCCCACTGCCACGGTGTGTCCCGGCCCCTTTCTCACTGGCCTCTCTCCCTCCTGTGACACCAGTCCTTCCAGAAGAGGGGCAGAGCAGATGGATGCCTTTCCTGTTGTGACTGCCACCTGTAGTTTCCTTTCTGCTTTGACTTGTTAATATTAATGCTTTGTTGATATGTATGAATATTTGTGTACATTTAAAGTATTAGGAATAGTGCTTATCTTAGGAGAAAAAGTAAAGTCGGTAATTGCTAATGAAAAAGAGTATTTTAAGAAGTCTGACCACAGAATGCTTTTAAGGGTTTGGTGTGCTAGTAGGTCCTTAGTATCTTGGGGTGACAGACAAGTTTCTGTGAAAGGCTTGTTCAAAAATATGGTATATTACATTTTCCAAATACCAGGCAGACAAGAAAGAAAGTAGTTTGATGTATGTTAAAGTAGTTTACGTCAAAATTGCACTCTATTCAGATATATGGGAAGTGCCTTCTTGCAGAATCAGTGTCTCAAAATTCATAAATATATTTGGTAGCCTTTTCTTCTAGAGTGACTCACTCTCAGTAGGAATGTCATCTATTTATTACAGAACTATGTGATGCTGAGCTTCTTCCTTCCCCTCAACCTTAGTTACTTGGACAAATCTGCCTTTGTTAGTTTCTAACTTGTATGGGCTGCTTCAGTGCTTGTAAGAAAGTTGGTTGTCTAGTTAAAGCTCACAGTAAAGCTTTAAAAGGACAATTTTACAGGGAACCTTATTTATCTGAAGCTCTTGGAGGGCACAACACACCGTTTGGTTGAAGTAGAAGCTTTTATGAAAGAAGAAGCAGCTAAAACGTCCTATTTAAGTAGTTACAGTGGGAGATATTTTTTCAGAGTGCAAATTTTTGAGGAGTGTTGCATTCACTGAAAGGCAGAATAGCTTTGTAGGTGTTCTATGCTGGGAATTTTTTAGTACCTGTGTTCATGAGTGTTTTGGGCTGCTCAGTAAATCTGCAGAGGAAGTGAAGTTGCTTGATACAGCTGGAATTGTATTATTTGGCCAGGGAATGAGGCTTCTCCCATATTGTCTTCATGAAGTTATATGATATACTAGGGAAGTATAAAATAAAGTAAGAAAAAATAAAACAACTGATTTCTCCTTTAATTTTAAGGCTACTGAAATTAAAAGTCTGGTTTTCCTTTTGGTACCGAAGGTTCCAAACAGGTATTTTTGCTTGATTGTAGCTGACACTGTTTGTGGAATAGCTGATATTCCCTGGCCAAAGAGCTTGCAATCTGAAATGGATACAAAATAAAGGGGTAATTGTAACTTGCAAGAACTTTCAAGTACAGTGACTTATGTTACGATAACCAAAAGCATGTTATTGCTGTGTTATTCTTAAAAAAACACAGCAAAGCAATAAACACAATATAATCCACCACACAACAAAACCATCACTTCTGGCAAAGGGCATGCTTGGCTGAACTACCTGAGAAAGGGGATGCTGAAGGAAAACTAAGGACATAAGAGACAGGAGTGTAGACTTTGAAGCAGAAGGGAAAAGTGTCCAGCCAGAAAGAGTACTGAGGTCCCAGCAGTGTGGCTGTGCCAGGCAGACATTGTCTCCTGTGGTCAAATACTTGGAGCTCCTCAGGTGAAGGGTAGGACCTGGCTGTGATCTGTAGGTGACAACCGGAATGGTGCTGGGGCCAAGTCCTGTGAAGCAAACAGCTGTCCCACTTTCACCCCCCTGTTTAGGCACGACCCTCCAGATCTGCAACTTCGTATTCTTCCTTTGCTGCTGCTCCTGCCTGCCAGAAGCAGTTCCAGCAGCCTGCTCTTGGCAAGGTTTCCTTCAAGGCCATCTGACTTAAAAGCATCTCTGGCCTGGGCTGGGTGGGGACAGCTCATCTGTGCAATCCTGGGATGAGAGGAATGGTGTGGGGAATGGGGGGAGCAGCCTGCAGAGCTCTGATCTGGTCAAGCCCAAGAGACTGGGACAGGGTGGTTCTGCTGCAGCCCCTCTGACTTGTGTGCAGTTAGCAGGTGTTCATGTCTCCAGAAGTGTGGGTGCAAGATGCAGCTGCCTTTCCCAGCCCACTGCAGGAGGAGTTCCTGTCAACCTTCTTGTTTGTTTTGTGTTTTTGCAGGTTGTGGGCTGCTCATTGCAGAAAGATACAGCTGAAAAAGGGTTAGCATCTTTCCATTCAATTTATGTCCTGAACTTTTAAGATTCTGCTATTGCTGGTTTTGTTTTTTTTGGGGTGGGCCTGGTTGTTTGTTTTTTTAATGTTAGGCCATTATATATGTTCCACGGGGAGCTAGAAATTCTAGAAGAATGAAAAGTAAAAAAAGTAAACTCTCACTACACATATTGTAGTGGCAAAAGGTACTCTGGTTTGCATAGCTGGAAGAGCTCTTTATAATTCAATAAAAAGGGAAGGAGGCTGAGTTTACAGTCTTTCCAGTATGGCCTCATTGAAGCACAGGTGAAAATGGTATTAAGGATAGGAGCTGCAGTAAAAAGTGCTTTTTTTTTTTTTTTTTTTTTGAACCAGCTTAATTTAGAAATAGTTCTCTGAAAAGTTGTTGAGTGGTTGGGACTTCTAGCAACATAAATAATTGATCAGTTTGTCTCCTTTTTTGTTGCTGATTGCTAACTTGAGCATTATTAAAAATTTACAAATTCATGTAAACCCAAAACAAGCTCAGGAGTATTAATAGCAAATATAATTTATATAGCACTAAATTTTCCTAGCTGCTCTATAGGTAAAGCTCTAGACTTGTCCCTGGTAGTTCCTTTCTTGCCTAGAAGACTTCGGCATTGTCTGTACTGGAAAATTGACTCGGGAAAGAACAGTGGTATAATAATAATAAAGGGATTACATTGCCAGTGTTACCTGTTTGAAAGTTGACTGTTGTTCCACATTAAAAATTGCTTTGGGTATTTAAGCAAATTTACTTTGCTGAATAATATCAGTGCTATTCCAAAACATATTCAGACAGGAAATTATACCATTGTAGTTTCGTTCTTCAGTTTTCCACATAAACAGCTTTCAGCTCTGAACACTAAAAGCAGCTGAGCAATGGCAGAAGGAGCTGCACTAGGAAGGCAGCTAATGGTGTAAAACACCTCAGTAATTTTATAGTTCTGGTTTGGTGTCTTTTGGGTTTTTAACCCCACTCGCTGTGGGTTTGGGTTTTTTGTTCATGTTTGGACTTTCTTAATTAAATGACTAAAAGGGAATTTTTGCCTTAGAGTGAGGGGAACTGTATATTGTTTGTTTGCAAGTTTCAACTTTACAAAATGTTGCTATTTTTATTCAGATGGGTCATCGAATCACGTTTACAACTATCAGCCATGTGATCACCCACGTCAGCCTTGTGATAGCTCATGCCCATGTGTAATTGCTCAAAACTTCTGTGAGAAGTTTTGTCAGTGCAGCTCAGAATGTAAGTAAAACATTTTAAAGTTATCTGTAAACTTCTCTCACTGTCCCACCATCGAGTTCTGTCCTACCAGTCTGTCCATACTGCAGACAGTGTTACAGGACTGGCAAATTGTGTTAAACAGTGTGAGCATGTGTAATTAAAGTAATTAAGTGCGAGGAATAGTAATTAAAATGAGGGAAGGAAAGAATTTACAGTACTTCTGAATGTCCTATGCAGATGGAAATGGCTGTGTTGCCAAAATTCTGATATGCTATAAGCTGCACAGTCCTAATTTTATTTTTTAAAACAGTAGTTTTTCATAGTTGCCCTTTTCCTTTTCCACACATTCCTTTGTAGGCCAAAATCGTTTTCCTGGGTGTCGTTGTAAAGCACAATGCAACACCAAGCAGTGCCCCTGTTACCTGGCTGTGCGTGAGTGTGATCCTGACCTCTGCCTGACTTGTGGAGCAGCTGACCACTGGGACAGCAAAAATGTTTCTTGCAAGAACTGCAGCATTCAGAGAGGATCCAAAAAAGTATGTCCAGAGTTATACAACTGCATGCCTGTTGCCTGGGTTTTGGGGTGTTCTGATATTTTCAAGTCAGAGAATGGAATTTCTTTGCCTTGATGCTGTCAAACAGGAAAAGAAAACAAAAAAACCCCAAACCAAACAAAACAGCAAGGAAGGGAGTTACTTGTTAGCTTGCTCATGTGCTGCTGTTAAGCTCTATCTACATTTTGTCATGTACCAATTAGTGTTTTCTGTGCAGCGCTGCAGCAGAATATCTCCTTTTCCCCATTCAGGCTTTGCTTCTTAGTTGCAAATAGGCTGCTGTTTTAAAGTGGTACCGCAGGACTTTCCCCAGATCACTATAAAGAAGTTTATCCCAGGGTCTGGAAGCTGTTTCTTTCTTCAGTTATCAGTTCTAAGGAGTAAACTTGTAGACAGGCTTCCGAGGATATCTTGAAAGCCCATTCAGTTCTGGCAAATAAATAAATCAATAAGCCAAAGTTTATTTCTACTCTGGAACATCTTCTCACAAAATAGTTCAGTTCATTACTGAGCTAACCAGTGGGCTCCTGTCTGCAGACCTTTTGAGGTTGAAGTCTTTAGTAAATGAGTTTTTATGTAGCACCCTCATTTCAAGGTTAAACTAAAAATTTTAGTAGTTTTCAAATACTTGAGGTCATTTTTCTTTTACATACATCCCCTGATAACACAAGCTGTAATTTTAATGTGTTTTTGATCATTGGAAGACTCTGGATTTGTCTGCTCTCCTGGAGTCCCAACATATACATTTCACTAAGTGATACAATTAATTGATACAAAACAAAAAGGAAAAAAACCTGATCTCAAATCTAAGCCAGGCATGTCTAAACTTTTCGGTTTTTTTTGCTCCACAGCATTTACTATTGGCACCTTCAGATGTGGCAGGCTGGGGAATTTTTATCAAAGATCCTGTACAGAAGAATGAATTCATCTCTGAATACTGTGGTGAGGTAAGGATGGAGAACACTGGTTATAAGCTTAATTGGTGAAGTTCTGCATTGACAGGGACCAGCCATGGGATACCATTGTCTGTGACCTGGTATCACCTTTAGTCAGACAGTGTGGCTGACTAAGTGTCACAGGCTGTAACTGCTGTCACAGGCTCTGACCCCAGGAGCTACACAGTTGAAATGTCACAAAAAATTTCAAATAGGTTCTTGTGAGGAGAGGCTGGAATGTCATTTTTATCTTGGATGCAATTTCAGTTCAGAAATGCTTGGAATTTGGTGGCAAATCATTTAGTATAGTACTGAAAGTCAGTAGGTGCTTTCACTAAGCTATATCCTGTAGCAATAAAACCCTGAATCAGGTATGCAGTCCTGATTTTGAGATGAGAAGCAATTCTTGCTTTTCTTCTACTCTGAAAGAGCAAAGCATGGATGTTTGGTAAGTGCAGAATGCTTGCTGAAAACAGTACTTTGTTTGGGAATACTTTGAATCCCAGAGAATAAAAAAAACCTCCCACCTGTCTTTCACAATGTTGGGGAGGGTTGACATTAAGCTGCTATGGTTACAAAATGGAGGAGTGCTTCTCTTTTTTACAAGTACTGTTTCTTTCAGATTATTTCTCAGGATGAGGCAGACAGAAGAGGAAAAGTGTATGACAAATACATGTGCAGCTTTCTGTTTAACTTGAATAATGGTATGTATGCATTAGTTGCAACCCTTGGCAGCATAAGTTAAGTATGTATGCTCAGCATTTTGTTCAGCCCTGTTTTTCTGCAGACAGCAGGTGACAATGAGAATTTTTTTCCACACATCATTCCCCATCAGTGTGTGGATTCATCCTATTGATGGCTAGTGTTTTTTTTTCTCTAAATGCTAGATGTAGCGATAGAGCCTATTACATAAGCAGCTATACAAGAGGAGTAGAACTTCATGGAGTAAAATTATGTGTAGACATTAAGTAGACTAAAGAATTTAAAAGGCTTGCCAGGTATTGTCTGAAATAATTTTACTAAATGAAATCAGCAGTAAGTTATGATGGTAATTGTGTTGGGGCAAAACAGCCACATACAGATATGTGGCTGCTGCCACTAGAAGAGAAAAATACAGGTTGCACTGTGTCAAGCATAAAATACTAGAAAGTAGTTGAAATGAGGAAAAAACCTGCTGCTTTGTGTCATTGTTGCCTTAGCTTATTTATGGAGCTTGTCCTTGTGGAATAAAGGTAGAGAAGCTTCAATGAGAAGCTAAGGTGGTGGTGCCACTGTGTCAGGAGGTAAAGGGGAAGCACAGTGTGAAGCAGCACAGTTTAGCTATTGTATGGTGATGGGCCAGCTCTTCTATGTGGGAAGCTGTGCAGTTATCTTCTCCAGCTGCTAAGATCCAAACACACTAGGTATGAAACTCAAAAATGTGTCTGTAGCTGACCCATCCATCATTTGTGGGTTTTGTTTTTTCTGCCCTCCCCCTAGATTTTGTGGTTGATGCAACACGCAAGGGCAACAAAATTAGATTTGCAAACCATTCAGTAAATCCCAACTGCTATGCAAAGGGTAAGTTTCACATTTACTTTCTTTTCATCAGTGTATGAAATACTGAAATACTTCTTTGGCATGCATTTTATCGGTATTTGTACTAACATACCTAATTTCTTTTCAAACAGTTATGATGGTTAATGGTGATCACAGAATAGGAATATTTGCTAAAAGAGCCATTCAGACTGGTGAAGAACTGTTCTTTGACTACAGGTGGGTAGATGCATTTCACAGGTGGGATTAACTTTCAGTATCTCTGCGCAGCTCATGGTTAATTCCTGTGCCTGCCTTGCAACCTCAGGTCTCGGCAGCTGTGAAGCAGCACTCCCTCCCCACACTGGTTTTGTGAAGCCAGATGCCATAGCAAGACTGATTTGAGCAAAGCAGCTGGTTAAGAGCCTGCAAACTTGAAGGAGCAGTTCGTATAGAGCAAAGTGTAGTGACAAATGAGGACTTTCTCTGGTAGGGGTCCCTTGGTACCAGTACAGGTTAACTCCCCCATCATTCAGAAAGAGGGAAGAATTTCAGAGAATGAAATTTCAGAATTATTACAGCGAGGGGCTTGCTAAGAGTGTGTCCTTACTTTCCTCTACAATCATCTCACTTGACCAAAACTAAGCCGTTCAGTGGCAATACTGTGTAGGTCAACCTTGAGAAATGCAGTGCTTTCCAGTACTGAAAATGAACTTCAGGACTGTGAGTTTCAAGGTGAAAAAGCATGGAATTTTGGTGATTTGTCTCCTCTTGATGAAACACCTCTAAAAGTAGTTTCTTGAGTCCTCAGCAGTGTTATGCACCTGCAAATTCACACGAGGAGGAAACACCCCAGCTGGTGAAGAAACTATGGGAAATCTGAGAGGATTCTGGGCTGTGCTGCTGAAATGTTCCATGATTTCTTCATTTCAAATGTTCCACTGTTTCTTCATTTGTGATTTTGTTTTTATTTTTAATTTCAGATATAGCCAAGCTGATGCCCTTAAGTATGTGGGCATTGAAAGAGAAATGGAAATCCCTTGACACCAGCTACCTCTTCTTTTAAACAAACAGCTGCCTTATCTTCAGGAATTTCTAGTACTGTGGGCAATTTTAGAAAAATAAAAATGATGCAATTTGAAATTCTGTATTTGCAAAGTACTGTAACAGTAATTTATAGTAACAAATTTTAAAAAAACCCACTTTTTATTGCCTTCTCACCAGCTGCAAAGTGTTTTGTACCTATGAACTTTTGCAATAATGTGGTGTGGTACATTTTTCAACCTTGAATAAAGGATACTTGAACTTCTTCCTTTTTACTGGAACTGAGTTGGAATTTTGTATCAGCCCCTTGAGGAAGCAATGTGACTTTAACTTGTAACTTCTGTGCAAAGGCAGCTCCATACTTGTCTCCTTCTGTTCCTGTTACTCTGGGTCACATTTACAATCAGTGTGAAGATGAAAACAGAGTAGATGGCAGTCAGGTGAGTGTGGTGCTGCAGCATCTAAGTGAGGCAGGTGTGGTCTTGCAGCTTCTCTGCTCCCTTATGTTCTCTGGAGTAAGGGCTGCAGCCCAGAAACTCCTACACGTACCAGAATAGCTGTAGTTTCTGTGACAAACACTGCTTTTCTCATTGTGGCTTTGATGAATACAACAGTAATTACACATACATTAAAAAATTAAGAGATGCAGAAGAGAAATGTATAGTTTTTATCCAGAATCATTTAGATAGCAGCTAGGTGTCTGTTTGGGTTTGTACAGGGCTACCATGTTTATTTCTTACTTGCCAGTGGATTGTGAACTCGGCAGCCTCTTGCGAGGTAGAACACAATGCTCTGGTCAAATCAGCTACAGTGGGAGGACAGGCACAGGGTCACATTAATCCAAGAAATCCTCTCCATGGTGACCATTTAATTCTGCACTGAGGGGACTCTCGGCCTGGGGCTGAGTTCAGCTCTTCCTGCTTCCATACTCCATTACAACAGGCAGCTTCCACATGCCCTCTGCCTTGGTGGGGGCAAGTAAGAACTAAGAGCTTATGAGGAAAAGAACAGTGAAAACCTGATTTTCTCCCTGCTTGGGTAGAGCAGAGCTCCTGGTCTGAAGCTGGATGCACAGTTCCCAAAGCACTGCTTTAACCAGCCCAGGGCTTTGAAACGCAGCTCAGAGCAAGTGATTTCTGGCCTTCCAACTAAGAAAGGAATTCAGGCTGCTTCTTTGTCATCATACTACATCTTGCTACAAAAATCTGTTAGTCCTGAACTTTCTGCAAGAAGGGCTAACAAAAACAAAGCAGTGTCTTGAAAAAAAAAAAATAATTTTTTTTTGCATCACAAGCTCCTCTTCTAAATTTACAAAAGTAATTTTAAAACTGAGCAGGAAGATGCTTCTACTGCCCATAATGGCAGTCCTCAGCTCTTTCAGAATAGAAATAGCAAACATACAAAGTGGCAAGTGCAGATGACACCCATCCCTTTTTCCAAATCAGTCTGGATCACATCTAGTACTGCTCCATAATAGTTTTTTAAACCCAGAGTTCAACTGTAACCATTACTTTCCCTCAAGAGAAAAACACTAGCAACACAAAACCTGGCTCCCTTCCTGGGAGAAGAAACACTGAACAAATCACAAATTCTAAAGGGTAAAATGGCTACCTTTGCACCATGAAGATTAAAAAATATAAATTACCAAAAATGAGACCTGAGAGGATGTCAGCATTTTGCTTGTAGCATGTGGAAAGCCAATATTCATTTCATTAAATGTTGTGAGAAGAACAGAATGAGGCCTGGTCAATCAAGGTAGGTATTAGTAACACTTAAAAGTATTTTAATTCCCATCAGCGGTTTCATTTAATGGGAATTAATCTTTAGGAACAGACTCAGTTTTCTGTTTTAGTCAAAGAAAGGGGCAGCCTAAACCTCGTTTATTCCAGGCAGCATTTATGCAAGAGTGATGCATTTTATAGCACAAAGAGCAAAATAGAACCAGCTCCAATTTCAGATGACCAAGCATTGCCACATATATTCTGAGTATTTTCTGTTCTGCATATCTTGTGAAATCATTACAAATTTCTTTTATTTTCAAAGTGCAGACACTTCCTCTTCAAAAAGAAATAACATGCACAGATAATGATAGATGACAATTTCTTCAGAGAACAAACTGTTCTTAAAGCACCAGAAAATGGGGAGGAAAAGCAAAACGAATTTCTAATAGCTTTCATAACCATTATACCTTTTATTTACATTTAGAAAGATAAGTCATGAAACTTAAAACAATAAAACCAAATGCAACTTGTACAGAAATCTTTTAAATTTTTTTTTATTATTTATCACACATTAAAAAATGAAACACACTATACAAATGGTTTTTCATAGCAGATTACACATGGGTCCATTCAGACTCGCTCTCCAAGTGCTGCCAACATGTATAAGTGCTGCCTGTGATGGCAGCTGTTTATCATATAGCCAATGTATTGATTTAAATGCAGTAGCATGCAACCCTTAAACGAGAAGGGTCTGATTCCTTTCTGTTCTTAAATTAGGTTAAATGGCATTGGTGTCCATATTTACATACTTGAAATGTATCAATCCTGAGCAGTTCTGATGTAAATCTGAGACTGGCTGGTGGAGTCCTGGTCTCAGTCATTAAAAAGGGAGGTCCAAATGGCAGCAGGGTGGCTGCTATGAAGTTCTGTCGCTTTCATTCTTTCCATCACATACCTACTTGCCGAGTGTCACACAGTCAGGTAATTGCTAATAAAAATGTTAAGCCAAGTAACTGTAGGTGTCCTTCTCACCGTCTACACGTTCCAAGTACTCCTTCTCAATGAGGATGTCGATGCATTTCTGCGGGAGAACAGAGGTAAGCGGTGGGACATGGGCACAAAAGCCCTCTCTGGGGTTGCTACAAACTGATTTTGACCCCCGAGGGAGTTCCCTGCCAAGCAGAGGATGAAAGTAGGCAAAGGACACAAACCACAGCAGTTCATTCTCCTCTTTCTGACCACATCCAAGCAGAGGGCTTTGCTAATCCCCTAAACTGAATTACACTTACTGGATGCCATTCCAGGGGTGTGACTGGGAGGTCATCAGTATGCTGAGGAACTTCATAGTAAGACAGCAAATGAAGAATTACACCAAGATGCAGAGAGCTTATGTAAGGTCACTAAAGACAGCAGCTGCAGTGAGAAGCTGCCTGTGTTGCTGCCCAGCACTGGTGCCAGTTTATGCAACTGCTCTCACTGCCAGTTCTTTGCCCCACCTACCCTTGGTCATGGATGTAAAAACCACTGGTGAGCTCACTTAGACAAACTGATGAAGAAATTAGTATACATAAATGAATAATTAATATAATCAATATAACTATGAGTAAATAATTAAATACAGTGCCCCCCTCCCCAACATCTTTATTGTAAAAGAAAGCAGGAAACTGCTTTACTGAGCCAATCCTGTGGCTGGCTGTATTCCCACAACTGGGAGAGCAGGAACAAAAGGTAAGCCTGGATCAAAGGCTATGGTAAGCTGACGCTGATGTGAAAAGATGCAATCCGGCCATTATTTTACCACCACTGCCAACAATGCGAAACATGGATGTTACCCTAAGACAAATACAATATTTTTGGTTAAAATATTTCCTATTTGCAACTCAAAAATCT
Source organism: Vireo altiloquus (assembly GCA_013396875.1). Lineage (NCBI taxonomy): Eukaryota > Metazoa > Chordata > Aves > Passeriformes > Vireonidae > Vireo > Vireo altiloquus. Next base: position 488,985 of record VZRF01003378.1, on the reverse strand, counting down.
GTCCTTGCCCCTCCCATCTCATCACCTTAACTTTCCTTTAATTCAGACGCATGTGTTTTGTCTGTATATGTATCCTCCTCACCTTCTGGAATCCAGGTTCAGAGATGTGGTTCTCACATACCTTAATTACAGGAACTCGTGGCTTGAACCTTGAGGACAGCTGTGTTAGCACTTCTCCAAGCAGTTGCTGGTGTTTTAGAACCTTCCTCATTTTCATGATTCTCACAATAGCAGCCTGCACAGCAAAGTCGGGAAGGCGCATTTAGGAGCAAACTACTTGTCCCTCTGCATAAAGCCACTTCACTTCCCTAGGAGATCACGTCTCCTTGTGCAGAAGCACCACCACAACCAACTCGAGCACCAGACGGGAAGAAGCTTGCTTGAGTGTCAGCTACTCACAGAGACTTCTGGAACTCAGACTCTACACAGCACACAGTCATCAAAAGTGGTTTTGACTCATCGATTTTTAGAACTGTGCTTACAGTCAGGCAGTCGTAACAACAGCACCAACACAAAACCACTTGAGCAGCAAAGACACTTCTTTATATATTTAACCTTACTTTGACACTCTCTTAGTAGTACATCAGTATTTCCTTCCCCTGCCTCTCAAGTGGATTCCAAATGAACTGATATAAAAACACTGTTAATTTCATATATGTGGGTTTTACTATTTTTTTATTATTTGGTTTTCACCCAGGACAAGGTCTGGTGAGTAAGTGCATCCAAGGAACCCAAACACTCATCAGCATCAGGTTAGAACAAATGTGAAGAACACGTCCTATCTGTAGAAATGCCTTCCTCCAGTTTCTACTACAGACTCCTATCACCATTAAGAACATTTAAAACACATTTTTTGAACTCTGACATAGTGCACTGTAATGGCATGTTGCCTTCTACTAAAAATTAAGAAACCCCTACAGCAACTTCATTAAATGATTACAAACTTGTGATTATGAGGTCATGGCAGCATTCTGCAATAAAACTCACCTGAATCAGTAGTTTCCTATCTTCCTCTATATTTTTGTGTGTCGTTTCTTGCTCCTGCTTCTGTTCAGTCTTCATTGGCACATTGATGTTTACCCTTAATTTTTTGCTGTAAAGAAAAGCAGAAGTTAATAAACGATTAGCCTGTTTAAAACCCAAAGAAACACAGAAAAAACTCCAAACAAAACCCAACTCCAAAATAAAAGCCACAGCACCATTATTACTCAACAACAAAAGAGGACTTCGGCTCTTCTGAAAACTTTAGACACTCTTGCTCAAAAAAGAAAAGAATGCCCAAAACCAGCCAAAGAAACAAAATACCTTTCTGGTGGGTGTCTGTGTATTTCACAACTTACTGAATCCACCCTAGTGATCTGTGAGGTCTAAGTAGCACTGTACAGTTACCCTGTATTCAAAACATTTCTGTGTATACTAAGAAGCTTAGAGTCAGTGAAGGGGACAAGGGAAGTCAACGGAAACAGAATCCCCTTTGTGAGTTACAGACTGGATTCTGACCATTACATGGAGAGATCTGTTGTGTAGAACTGAGTTCTGCCTGTCTTTCACACACTCCCTGGCACTGATGGCTGTGCTGAGGTGAGCCCACTACCACATGTAGCCACTCTCAAGACAAGGTCCTGTGTCACGAGTGGGGAGCAAACCTCAGCATCAGAGCACCAGGGAGCACAGGGCTCTGCTCAGCCTGTTGGCTGCACTGGGGAGAGGATCTGTTATTTATTTAGCACAGTGTTCTCCATCATAAATTGGGAACAAGCAGCTGCACAATGCAGCAACACTGAGCTGTTTCCATCACTGCATTAATGTAATTGACCATGAATTCTCAAACGTTTAATTATTGGTAAAAGGGGATAGAAAGCAGATAAAGAGTGAGGTACAAGGAAAGGTTTGAAAAGGTTTCTTTCACTTGAGATCTTATCTTCAGCAAGTACTGAACTCCTCACTAAATTTATGTGTGTTTATATCTATGCTCTGGTAAGCATGATAAAAAGTATCACAGTGCTGTAAACAGCTTAAAATACACAACTCTTTAAAGTAAGTAATAAAACCTACTGAAAATTGTAAGTCTTCAAATCACTGTATACTCTGTGGTTATAAAATGAGCCTGATCTTCTCATGTTAGCAGTAGTGGATGAACATTTATGCCTTTGACCTTTGCTGGTCACTGGACACTACTGTAACCTTTTAAAATATCATGGATTTTGCCGAGTCCATGTGAGTCACGCCTTGGCAAAACAGCAGCGCTTGAATCTATTACTCAAGAATTAGACAAGAATCAAGGAACAAAAAGGACATATGAAAATATGTCAGGCCTTAACAGACTTTAGGACAGAGTCAAAGAGCTGAAATCACACCCATCCCCCACCACTTTCCAGTCCTCTCCCTTAATGCCGGTATACATTGGATTTACATTTGAATTGTCACTTGAATCCTGAAGTTTTCTTCCCAAGTATATTATGTTTCACCCAGATTTTGAAAGCAGAGGAGGATGTTACCCATTACATCTAAGTGATGTATGCTACTTACTTTTTGTAACCAAGATACAGTTTTATTAAAGTATCTGGTTTTAACTCCACTTCATCAACATTTGCATTTTCATCTTCCAAAACCTGCAGGAAATAAACAAATAAACGAATAAAAAAATAGTCTTTGGCATATTTCACTGTATCTTAAGCAGGTCATAAGAAAGCAAGAGTACTTACAAGCAATTTTGATTTCAACAGTATCTGTAGAACTTGTGCCAAGATATCCTACAAAATTATAGAAAATATCAGTGCAGATAGACAGTACCTTTGTCTAACTTAAAAACTTGAACAAGAATGTACATATTTAGACTAAAAACTAATGAGTGCAGACTACTGCAAAATGAGGGGGGAAAACAAAGCAGTAAAAACATAGTTCATAGAAATGAAACATAATGTCCTTTTGGGGTATTATGACCTATCCCCCTTGTGGTCAGTCACATAACATAAAATTCTTAAGAAAGACTAATTCCAAACAAGAGATCTTTCCAGTTGCTGCTTCAGGAACTATTTTTCAAGCAGATTTACTGCCTAAGAAATATTTTTTCCCAAACCATGCAAATATATATACACCATGGCAAGCTTAACCTTCAGAAAGCAAGCACTCTCTGCTTTCTGATTAACATCTTATTCTTTTAATAGGGATCTGTTCTGGTTGCTGCTGCTGGTTGGTCACCCAGAAGGCTACTGGAAATATTCTGTGCAGGCCTGCAAAGCTGCTGTTTTACCACAGTCTATAATAAAGGGCAATCCCTAAGACTTCTGGGTTTGCTGCAAACCATCTGCAACAATAACTTTCTAGATACGCACTTCTAGAAATAAAGATCCTACTGAATAGAAATACCTAACTTTCCAGAAGTCAGAGCAGACTTCATTCAAACCTACTACTAAAGGCCAAATAAACGCCAAATTGTGGGCCATAAAGCCTGCTTGGAAGGAAAAGGAGGGAACCTTTTCCACAGGAGAGAGTTAGCCAACGAACTGCAGATTTACTATGTTCATGTAAAAAAGCCTTGAGATATAAAAGAATGACAGATGCATGGATCAATCATTTAGCAAAAACACTGCTTTTGCTAGAATGTTGTCTTTTAACATTAAAATGTATGCATTGAAACACTGAATACTTCCAACCAGAGTTCTGCAGGAAGCTACACAATTCGCTCGAGTCATGAACAGGAATGCGTTAAGATTCATCAGAAGACCAGGCAGTTATGACTACAGCAAAGTAAACCAGCAAAGTGAATCGACCAAGAACAGAGCACATCTGTGTCCTTTGGGACAGAAACTGATTCTGGCTCCAAGCATGTGTAATCCTAATTTCTTATGATAGCAGAAAGAGCCCTGAAGGGCAAAACACTTGTTCACAAGACAGTGGTAGAATGTGCAAAGTCACTACCATTTTTATTTGAGTACTGTCTGTCAGCTGCTGCACGGTGTAGGCATCTTCTGTGTTGTACTGCAGTAAAATCGCCATCTGGAATGTGGATGCCTGACAAATCCAAAAACAGAGAACAGAGGGGAAAGGGGGGAAATCAGAAAATGAGAACAAACAAACACTTTCTGAATTTGAACAGCCTGAAATTCACCAGTTAAACACATACACTGGAATAATTGAGCAACAGAGAATACCCAAGTGGTGCTAATAATAATAAAAGAATCTAATGCTGCTTATACAACCAGAACTCCCCCTACCAGCATTATCTAAACATAAACCCCAGGATTAGGATCATTTAGCTCACTGCAGACACTTAATCAAATCTTCTATTATGATATCAAAGTATTATCCTTCTACTTGCTAATATAGTTTTAAATTGTTTTCCTCTGTCACTCCGACTCCTACTCATTTAATCTGCATTAAACCCAACACAGATCACTGAATTCATCATCACAACCCTCCCAACTCCAGCAGAATAATAAAACTAAGTTTATAAACAAAGTAGCTATAGGTGGCTTATCCATGTCTACCACCACAGGGTTAACATATGTTGATGACAAGGTCAAAGTCTGACATTATCTTGTTTCTTCTCACTGTGGGAACTCTCATCCCATCTACTTTTTGAGAGAAAGCAGACAGGAAACTATAAGCAGCATGAGATCCTAGGCAAAGAGGTTGTAGTTGTCTCACAAAATGCAGTTCAACACTTGTTTAAATCACAGGTAATGTGTTCCATTGCATAAGTCAATTTTCTTTTAAACACAGATCTTTAGTACCAGTATAGTAAATAAAATAAACATGCAATAAAGGTTCTACCAGCTGTGTCCAATCCTCTGAATACAACCACCAAGCGTTTCCATTGGCATGACTTGTCCTTACCTGTAATGTGTATCTGTTTTTGAAACAGTTGGTAACTAATTCCCCTTTGGACAGCTGATACAACCATGTTAATTTTCTTCCACTATGACGACTGGCATAAAATGCAGTAAATCTCTGATAGCTCCGTTCTAACTGTATAAAAACATCAATAATAAATTTATAAATAATATTATTTACTTTCATTTACCATTACTAGAATTATATAATTATATATAATACTACCATTACTGTTGCTATGGAAGCAACAAAGGATCATCAAATCTTACCACCCTCAACAACTATGTTGTTTGAATAACACAAATAGAAACTTGAAATATTCAAATTTGGCAGACTGGATGAAAATTTCCCTCTGTTACAAGTTTCCCCTTTAAAGTATCATTAACAGTACAAATGTAAACAAGCATTTAAATTTCATTCTTCCTTTTAGGATACATTAGGCAGGCATGGCTAGAAAAACAATTTGTTTTAACCACCTTCATCCTCTGGGTAACAGTGTTAAACATGTTTCTTGTGTTAAATAGACAGGTCCTGTCTCTTCTAGAGAGATTATCTAGAGATAATCATTCGGCAGAAAACTAGTGATTATAATATCTCAAGATTTTACTGGGCAGAGCTGAAGCAATAGTATGAAAAAGTTTCTCAAATTAAGTATACCCAGAAAAATGCACCAAAAAAGGTTTTCTTTAGTTGCTGTTGAATATTTTGAAGAAAGATTCATTAACCAGGGACTTTTCCTGGGAAAGATATGAAAACATGGATTTCACACAGTTCCTCCCACTACCTTACTCAATTATCTTGTTCCAAATATTCTCAGGCCAAGTAGGCAAATAGCAGAGACACTTGTAGTCCTCTCTGATACACAACAGAACAGAAGGAGATGCCAGCCTTGTAAACCAAATTTCTCTCATGAACATTCCATGTTCAGATGAACCACATAAAAGTGCCTCACCTCAGATGGCAAAGCAAATGTGCAGGACTGCTGGAACGGCCACGATCCAGAACTCAGCACTTGGATGCTGAAATCCACTGGAAGAAAGGTGAAGAGGATGAGCTGCGTTATCCCACTTTCTCCTAACCCCCTCTTCAAACACAATCACAGTGCCAACAGAGAAATGGTTCTGGCCTTGTGGTCAAACATGGTAAAAGATCATTAAGCACTATTTTATTTTTGCCAGACCATAAACCAAAGCTATTCATGATAGATGTCACTGCAGCTGGAGACCTTCAGATTCACTGCTACGGGCACTCAATTTTCTCTTATTTGGAGATGTTATCACCCTATTTCTATCCACACAATGGATTTATCTTCTAATACACAAGTGTGAAAATTTTAAGTGTTCATCATCACTCCAGAGTGCACAACTGCAAGAACAGACCTTCCACACCTGTACTTGTAAGACATTTTGGTCAAGTCAAGCATGAATAATATAAAAACTAAGTAAAACTTAAGCCTGGCAATATGCAACTCTGATTGTAATCCAAGAAATAATTATCAATTCTTGACAGAATTTGGTTCAACATGCTTGAATTAAAAAAAAAAAAAAAGGCAATAGGGACATCTAACAACCTGGAACACAACATACCTTTTTCCTTAATACTTTCACGTAAGTGTGAACTTAGGCCACATTGTGTTCAAAATCAAAACTCGTTAAAGAAAAATGTCTCTTCAATCAAACATAAAAAAAAAAAAAGAAAAAAAAAAGAAAAGAAAATACAGGATTCAACTTAATTTAGTTATATACCTAAACATGAGATGCAAAATAAGGAGGAAGCTACTCACAAAATATATAAAAAGCTACTAGAAGTAAAAGAACAGACGTAGAAGACTAATTTAAACATCCCAGCTACCTTGGTCAGAAGAACACTAACTGGTGGCAGTATGAGTAAGTCAAATATTTCCCTCACACATTTACTTCTGTGAAACAAGAGGAAGTTAAACCATGCAACAGTAACTTAGGTAAAGGTATTACTTACAATCTAATGGTTCTGAATTGGTCAGGTGCTTTTTAAATTGCTCATTCAAATCCTTGCTTACACCAATATCTTGGAACATCCGCTGCAGCTTGGAGGTATATTCAAAACCACAAGCTTGCTGCATTTTAAAAGCACAGAGACATCAGCAAGACACATTTTTGACATGGGATAATGAGAATAACAAAGTGTTGGAACTTATTTTCTTAACAGAAGATGTACAAAGTTCCATATTTCCCTTACACAAAGTGCTGATCCCCACTGGAATATGAGCTTTAACTGTCATTGACAATAGAAGAAAATTTTGTTTAAAAATTCGGCAAAACAGAATAAAACAGAACTCAAAGGGGAGTGGATTGTATTTTGCTTAACTCTGTATAAATATGGGTTAATGAAATTAAGGAACTTTTCAGTAGTCATTCCCTTGAATAACTAAATCCATGTCATTCATTTGGTTAAGAATAATTAAGCTTAGCTCCAACAGACACACATCCACTAAAAGTTCCTATGATTAAAAAAAAAAAACAAAATAAAAGGTTGTATATTTTTCTGTGCATAAAATAAACAAATGAAAGGACGTACATCAATGGTTTCCAAAACAGTCTGAAGACCTGCAAGTTAGTAGATGATGGGGCAGACATGGAATACTCACTTTTAGTTTGGAGATCATGCTTGCCTCAGCATCATCACTAGCACTGTTCTGATGCACAAGTCTCTTTGCCAGCATTTTAGCATAGAATTTCTGAAACACATCTTTATCCTCAATGTACTTGAAGACAACCATCTGGAAAAGCCAAGATAATTTGTAAGGAAAAACTATCTAAGCATTTGTCTTGAAAAAGCTGAAGCAGGAGCTACTTCATCTGCACCCAAAGTTTTTAAGATTGGGAGTTTTGTTTGGCTTTGTTGGTGGAGGGTGGAGGGACTGGTGGTGTGTGTTTGCTTTAAATACAGATACTATTTTAAAACAAGAACTGTATATTCCACATGTACGGCATTTTATATATATGTGGACACATAATGATACAAAAAGATGTTGTAAAAATTATATCTATTTTGTATGTATATACAGATTAAGTAAAAGCATTGCTTCAATACAGCCACTTTAAATGTCCTGTAAAGGAGTTTTTAATGAACGAAATAATATAATTTTAAAAAGCCACACAGAGATTATTACTGAAAAGCTGAAATACTAAGCATTGAAATCAAATACACAAAAATAAATTTCTTTTCTTATCTGCCTTCTGTGACAATTGAATATTATTAACTCATCAAAGCTTACACAGAAAAGAACTGTATTTATAGACATCTTACCACTTGATTGAGTGTATCTTCCAATTCTGCTTCTTCTGGATTCTTTGAGCTGCAATTAAAGAAGTGCATTTTTAATCAGTCCCAAACCAGGAGAATTAAAGCAACATACGGATGTATATGGAAACTTCAGAAATAAAAGAATGCAGATTTGAGGAGTTCTGGGATCAAAGGCTCTTTAAAGAGGAAACAATGTAAAGAATTGATCACTTCACTGCTCCACCTGTCAGCAATTCCGAAGTTCCCAGTTGTCACAGGTTGAAGTCCTGGATCATGACTTGCTTTGGACTTCTTGGTAGCCTGATACTTTTCAGGATTTATGGGCTCAAACATGGACCTCTCTCTTCCCGCTGCTAAATGCTACCTTTATTTTTTATCATAGATAGTACAGTGAGAAGAAACCAGCACACAGAGCTGAGACTTGATTGGGTGAAAGATCAGGTGGCCCCAAATTGTGGTCCTCCATCTCAGGCTTATCCACCAGGTAAAACCCAAACCTACCCAGCACACAGTCAGTATTCGTAAAGGCAAAAATAAATCCTTTGCTGAAGGAAGGAGGGGATGGGAAAGGGAAAAGTGAGCAAGTTCTCCCATTTTTGGGTAGTTTGGTGGTGGCTTTTTTTCCTCTCCCACTGGCTTTTTTTCCTCTTCCAAAACAATTAGAAATGTTGCCAGGGACAAGACTGACACCAGTCCAGTATGAATTGAGCTGATACCAACTCAGTGTATGAGCTGCTGCATCATTTAAAGCCAAATACCTTGAATTAAAATATGAACCATGAGAGGTTAGAAAGTAGTTTCTGTCCTCCCCAATTTCTGCCCAGATGGAAGAAGACGTAGAAAAAACAACAGGAGGAAAGCAGCAGTTTTAAGGGAAAGTGCATCTCTTTACAACATACAACCCAATTTAAATTTTTCAGTGTAAAAAACCCCACCTAAAATCCCTCCTTCCGTTTTACTGAAAACCCAAAACTTAGGATTCCTATAAGGCAAGAAAGGTTTGCTAATTTCCTCCCATTTTCCTCAAAAAGGAAATGAATGACATAAGCTTCAGGAATGGTAACACTAAAATTTTTGTATCCAGAATTTGGTACAATTAATTTCTTGCAAAGTGAAGTCCTGTTTCTGAAGACAGTATAAAACTTCATAGGCTAAAATATTTTAAAACAAAAGCCAACATGAAATAATAATTCCTCTTTGAGGACATACCTTTTCTTTAGTAAAGAGTCACAGTATCGTGCCAGTAGCTCTGGGGATTTACTGGATGATTGAGCCATTTTTGTCACTGCATTATTATTTATAAATCGACCACAAGCCTATAAATCACAAAAGACAGTGAAATTTTGGGAGGAATTTTTTTTTATTTCCATGGAAATAAAAAAAAAAAGTGACATCTGCCACTACATGCACTTACTTTGTCTAGTGCAGCCACGAAGCCAGCATCATTGTTGAACGCAGACATGACTAAAGCATTGTATTTCTTATGGACATCCAACACTGTCTGTACATACATTTTTGGATCCTGCAATAAAGAGAAACTGGATTTTGCAAGCTGTTGACTTTCTGCTTTCTAGTTTCCCCAAAACAGAGCTATTCACTGGCCCAAGAAAATTTGTGTGGGGAAAGTCCATGAAGTATCAGAAATAACCAGATTGGTTCAGGTCCTGTGTCCAGGACTGACTGATGTTACTGCAAGCTCTCATTTACAGCAACCAGAGTGCACAGCGTACCACACAGTACAAAATACAACAAAATATTTACTCAACCACTGCGAACATTTTCCAGTACTTAAACTTATTTCAAGTCACACCTGAGAGAGCTGGACAATCATAAAATGGCATTTGCTATCAAGGAAAATCTCTGTAGTAAGAATGCAACTGAGTGTATATCCAATAGGTACAACTTAGCCCAGAAACCTCAGCCATTGGCAGTTCTTAAAAATTATCTGCACAACACCCAGGGGCAGTCAAATGCCAATAAACATCAAGTTTATTGCACTCAGACTGAGTTCTCTGTGCAGTTACTGATCTTTGCTTCTCAATAAAGATGGAGTGGAGTCAGCATAGGGACAATGATGGGCAAGTAAATCATCAGGCACACAGGACAGCTATACACAACAGACTATAAAAGGCTGGAAGTCTTCAACTTGGAGATCATAAGGTCTTGTTGGCAAGAATTGGCAGAATATGGGCAGGGTTTTATCAGGATCCTGAAAAACATTTCCTGTTGCACTGAAGACAGAGACTACATGGACCACCAACCTAATGCCATGCTTAAGATAAAGAACTCAGATAATTGAGAACTTCTGAGATAAGGAATGCAAGTGGATTTGAAGGACATTCAGAAAAGTACTAATTACAAGGACTGAAAAAAAAAATCAAACCAAAGGCACAAAAAGCAGCAAATATTCTGACTGAAGAGCAGTCTTGTTAATACAGTTAACAGAGACTAGAGCACAACTCCTTCTGCAGTAAAAATCTGAAACAGGTGAGATGAATCAGGCTGGTATGACTATTTCTCTGCACTGACTACAGAGAAACTGAGAAGCATTTGTTCAGCTGATTGTCTGTTTAGACACAGCACAGGTAAATGAAGTTGGGCAGAATCAATCCTACCTAAGTGTGACAGAGGGCTAACAAAGCAATGATGAATAGCAATACAGTGGTGTGAGGGATATTAGAAGAAAAGGCAGGATGGTTCCCAAGGGAAACAGCCAGAGATACTGCTATAAAAATGAAGAACAAATGTGCAGAATAAGAAAAGGAACAAAAAAGAAAGATGAAGAAACAAGAAAAAGTGCCAGAGGCAGGAAGAGTTCTGTAAATGGTTGGAGACAAAAGAACTAATACATACAAATTTTGGGCCTCCCCTCTCTGAAAGACGAAACAATTCCTGGAGAAAGAGTTTTCATTTTTTTCTGATAAATTCTTCAAGGCCTAAACAGAAAAAAAACCTCGAGAGTGATGACCACTAGGGGGATGTGTCAAGCATGGAGTAGATCTGATTTCAAAATCTGACGTCTGCAAATGAAGCTGAAGATGCCTGAACTTGCCTCATGATTACTTTATGACTCATAAAAGATCAACACTGCTAAAAAGCTATGCACTTGAAACAAGAGAAGTCAACAACACCCTTCAATACAGATTACTGCTTTAGTATGAAGTTGTATCAAGAATTTCTCAGGACAGCAACAGGTTAAAATCAAAGTTAATCATAGAGTATCCTGAGTTGGAAGGGACCAACACAGATCATCAAAGTCCAACCCCTGACCTTGCACAGGACCTAAGACTCATGCTGATGACGTAATCAGTTATCAGTGACAGTGCCTGAGAGCATTGTCCAAGTGCTTCTTGAATTCCACTTCAAATAAAATTTACCAGAATCTGTATTCTATCCTGATCTTGCTTTGTGCAGTGTTTCATTCTTTTTTTTTTTCCCCTGGAAAACATCATATTGTCTACAGAGAAGAAGGTCAGCAAAGAATTTGAACAACTTCATGTTGCCAAGATGTAACCCTGATCAATACAAAACTAAGTTTGAAATTACAGTTATGGAATAAAAATTGAAAAAGCAGCCTTTCCAAAGACCTGACCTCTTCCTTATATTGTAACCTTTCCAACCATTTCAGTTCCTTCTTCTTCTTCTACTTCTCATGCTTTTCCAAACAGAATAAAGACATATCAAAAAACTCAAACCAAGAGAAACTTTCTCTAGATAGTCCCATCCAAGTCAGAATTCCTTAAGATGATAAATAAAATACAGTTGACTGAAGATAATGCTTCTTGAAACAGTGAACTGTTAGGTGTATTTGTGTTGTAAGTATTGGGTGTTGTATTTGCACAGCCAGCTTTCCAAGCAGCATGACATCCTGACAGAGAGCAAAAACTCAGAAGGAAACTCACTCTTCTCCCCAAACAAAAGAAAAACTCCCACACAACTCCCCCCCTGCTCCAAACCAAACCAAACAAAAAAACCCCTAAATCCCCTCAAAATTCAAAGAATAGTAAGAAAGTGATCTAGGTTTATTTTAAGCCTACTGTCAACATTTGAGACATGCCTAGTCCTTACAAATCAAATTAGTGAGAGGGAAAACAAGCAAACTGGAAGTTTTATCAGGAAGCATTCACTGTCCTCTAATGTAAAAGTGTCAGCAACCACACACAGATTTGTTTTGATGGGATACTTGCATTTAGTGCAGCTTCTCCACATTTCTCAATTGCAGCTAGACCCTGATTATGAATGTGGGTTTCCAAAAGTTTTTTCAGCTCTCCAAGGCCATCCTGGATTCGAGATACAAGGTTATACATGCGACCCAAGTCTGTAAAAGACATAAAAAAGGAAAGCTAACATCTCCCACTTGTACTGGCTATGACTCCAATTTCTCATTTGCAAATTGTCAGTAGGAGCTAAACATCCATTGTCAACAATAAACACACATGCAATTGCTCCTGTAAAAAGCCAGAAAAAACGGCAGTAAACAACTATACAGTACAGCAAACCTTTGCACTCCCCTGGAAAGCCAACATTAGTTAAAGAGAAAACAATCTGTTATATTGAGATCTGTTTTTTACCTTCACAATGCAACAAATCAAAAATAAAAAACCGTCATTTGAATGGTAGAAAATTTACTTCTGATTTTTAGTTTTCACAGCAATTATTTTAAAGCAATTATTTAAAAATGGTGTTAAACCTCTCTTATTAAAATAACATTTTTAAGTGCTGCCATGAATTTAAGACTGTTATTAATGTTACTGTTGGCAGTGCTACAAGTACTACATTTTCCACCTGACCCCTGTCCTTTAAATCTTATTCTGAACAGCACAGTTCTCAGAGATCTAACACTACTTGTAGCCCTTTGCATATAAAGGCTTTTACTTTGGGAAGCATCAGTAACAGTTGGAAATTTAAGGCAAAACATTATGCATTGATATGACCTTATCAGATAAATTGAAACATCACAAACCAAATTTCCTTCAATGAAACACTGTCAGTAAAAGACATCTCTTTAAAAAAAAGCTTACATAACTGATTACCAGCAGAAATAATTGTATCTGAAAGAAAAAAGAGGTTCTGAAAAACATTACAATAGAACTAACAAAGGTAAAAATAAACTGCATGTCATTTCACATATGTTAAGGCTTCATATAAAAATCTCACCAGTTTTCAGCCAAGACTTTCCAAATCAATTAACCATTTTGGAAAGCCTAATACTGAAGAGGGTTTTGGTTTTATTATTTAGTTTTAAAAGGATTTGTATTTTCTGAGTGCAGAACTCTTTTAAAAAAAGCAAACTTTGAACTGGCCATAAACCAGGTACACAAACCTATCAGTCACCTCTTGCAATCTTGCCCTTACTGAACAGGCATCCCAGTGAAACAGTAAACAATCAGATTATTTACTGTAAACTAAGGAAGATATTTCACCTTATGGAACCAATCTTAAGGCTGACAGCTGCATCTAGCTCTTCTGAAGTGCAAGGACTTCTCTGAAGGGCTTGTGAGCAATTTATTACCACCAGAGGATTATCAGATTAAACAAAACACAGCAATCTGAGCTGGTGCTCTACCTAACTCTGAAATACAACACAAAGAGTTTGATGCCTTCTAATACTGAAGGGATGACGTTTCAGTTCAGTTAGGTTTCTATATAACACTCCTTAAAACTTTGTCAAGCTTAAACTTGCAGATTTGATAATGAAACTTTTTTTCTCTCTATGAAAACCATGATTGCAACCTGATGTTAACTTTTATAAGAACAGAAGAATACCCTACAGAACTTCAGAAAAAAGGTAGGAAAATAACGCCATGCATAGTTAGAATAAGCTGTGCTAGATCCACCCACAAACAAGGGTTCACAGCTTAGTCTATCAGGATGCCTGTGTTAAGTGAAACAAGGAAAAGATGCTACAAAGTCTCATGGAAGATTTGCACAGTAACTCCACCTACATCATTACAAGTTTCTCCCAATAAACCTAATTGTTTCCTACATGTATCAAACTGATGTGAGTAGGTAACACATGAGGAATGTGTCCCACAACCTTTAACCAAGTTATACATTAGTTGCACAATGTGATTAAAAAGTTACAGAACACCAACAGGAGTGGCCTGTAATAAGATATGCTCAAACATAATTTGCATGGGAGGACCTCAAAACCAGTATATTTTCAAGAGCAAAGAAATAAATATTTTAATCAAGAGCAACCTTTTAAGTTTAGGATAGTCACCAAAGGCTATGTTAGTCTACCACAAATTTGAGAATGAACTGATTATAGTGATTAAGAATGAATTATCAGACTATTATTCCAAATAAATTTTCTAATTTTAAGCCTTCATGGATCTTAAAAAGGACAAGGGAACTGCTACAATTTCCATAAGTGAAAGCTGATAACAGAAGAGAAAGTATTTAGAAAAAGAAGAAAAAAAAAAAATCAAACATTTTAAAAACAGTCTAGTTTATCTTAGAAATAATCCACATGAAAGTAAATCGAAAAACACATAACTAGACCGTGCCCAAGACAAAATATACTTATTTTCTTTTTTACCCTGACAAACTTATGGAATTCGATCACTATGGTAAGTGATTGTACTAAGGCCTCACATAACCCATGAGCTTGATAAAGTAGGAGGAAAAAACTATTCTGTTTGTCCTATTGCTATTTCAATTTTCAGAAGTCATTTAAAGCCATTTCACAAATCAACATCCATCAAAATATCTTCCAATTATGGAGTAAATATTTACAAACATAAACAACATCTGACTCAAGTACTAGTACAGATCATTTACATTTGAATCAGCTAACTTCTGACCTATTAATCACGCTGAATTGCTCTTTTTGAAGCATCTTAGTTATCAACATAACTATTAGAGTAATAATTCATAGTTGCTATTTTAAGACTGATATATGAGACAGAGTCATAGTTACAATTTAAAACCCAAATGAACAGTATCATCCTTAGTAACTTAACCACAGCATCTCTTACATTCTGCTACTTTCTTAACAGCACTATTTCAGCTATACAGCCTTACTCTGACTTCAAATACAGATTTAATTAATTCCCCAACTGGAAAATCAGAATCATTGTTCATCCTTATCATGTGTATGATCCATAGGAATTAGTTCTGGCTGTTATTTTGTCCTCTCTATTAACTGAAGAAACTCATACAAATCAACACAATTGACAATTCCTTAAAGACACCTAAACGCTGATAATCTTCACTTATTTTAGAGGAAGTGCTGAAGAAGTTTTATTCTACGTATTCTCTACGACAATATAAACTTGATCCATTAGCAACACTTAAGAATCATATTCACAGCTAAAATTAACTCATCAGTGAATTATTTCCACCCTTTCCTTGTGCTCTATATGAAATATTATATATTTTATAAACTATTTTAAAAGCTACTTATTTGCTTCTATTCCTCTTTTAACATTTCCTATATATACTCCTAAACACTTTGGACTTTAAAATTCTCAGTGCAGACTCAGGAAGATCCATGGATTAAAATGAAATGGTTGGAAAGAGTACTAGTCTGTTTTTCACCTCCCATCTCTCCCACAAGCTTCAGCTTCTGCTGGAAGGATGGCTCAAGTGCTCTCGAAACTCCTCCAGTCACATTAAGAGAAATCAAACTAGTGCTGTTCTGCGTTAATATCTGGGATTGGTTCCTTGAAGCAGTATCATCAGCTATCCCAATTGCAGCAAAACTTGCTTCTCCATTAGTTTAGTGATTATATTCTCTCTTAATCTAATTACTGAACAATGATGTTTAGCTAGCACCAGATTTTACATTATTCACAAATAATCAGGGAGGAGAACTCTAAGCCTAAAGCCAGTGCTTGAACCTTCTTACCTTCATTTTTGTCAGCATCCAACAAATTCTGAAACTCAGTATGAAATATCTCCAGGTGTTTTTCGATAAGTACTTGTTCACACTTTCGTGCTAACTCATCTTGTGTGCTCTCATGGAGATACACCTGAACTCTACGCTGCTCCTCAAGAAGGCGAGCTTCGGCCTACAGAAACACAGAGATAAACATGAAACCTCCAGGGAAAGCAGAACATGAATTTAACTGCAGAAAACAGATGATTGTTCAGTAATTCTTCCAGAAAACAACAAGCAAACCTCTCTCTAGCTTGGCATTATGGACCACCTACTTAAACAGTTATTTTTCTGGGAATCATAATATACATTTGGAATTGATGTTTATGTTGATGAAAATATTATATACTGTTTAAATGGTGGGGGAGAATCACAGTAAGACTGTTTTCCTGTTGCTTCTGAATAAGAAGTGTACAGATGGAAATTTGCTATCAGAAAAAGAGAAAGCTGCTGACATGAGATGCTGGCAGTTTTAGAATCAGCAAGCTCTTCAGCTACAGAGGTAGTTTTGTTTAAGACAAACATGAATGTATTTCATGGTTCCAGAAAACTAAAAAGCAGGAAACTGCAATTTAACACTATGCCCACGACAAATTTATTTGAATATTCTCATCTACATTCTTACGCGGAAAAGCTTCCCAATAAACTGCAACAATTTAAATTATACTAGCATTTAATTTGGCATATGAGATGCTACATATGCGTATCTTCTAAATGTCACTCAAATAATAGAACTTATGCCAAAATGTAAAACTGAAATTGTTTACATAACAATTACATCTATTTTGTTTGTGAAAGTGTTACGGATTCGCTTTACAAACCATTTGTAACTGCAGCACATTATTAGGGATCAAGTGTGTATGTCCTCTTATCAGCCCAAATTATTTAAATTAACAAAGTCACCAAGAAAATGAGATTAGGTTAATTTGTTTTCCTAGTATGCCAGAATACCAAGCAAGCATGAAAGATCATATTCCGGACAATAAAAAAGGAAGAGTTACACTGCAAGTGCACTGCATCATATATAGATAGCTTTAAACCTCAGCCACTGTTAGCTTCACTCATCCTGTAATGATTTTGCGTTTAGCTTTTGTGAAATGGTCCTGGATTACTGCCTCCAAGAGCTGAACCAGTACTGACAATAATATAGGAAATGAAATCAGCACTCTGAGAAGGGTTATAAGCTCCACCTCCAGAGTACTTGCTAGTTTCTTACCAGTAAGGAATAACAATCAACTTCCTTACTGACAGCAAATAGCAGCAAATATTTCTTATGAACATTGGAAATTGGAATCAGACTAGTAGGACTACTTATCCTATATTAAACCAATTCTGTACTTCTGTACTTCAGGAAATTCTGCCACTTCTAATGCTGCTTCTTAAAATATCCTTAGACCTTTGCTTTTAATGTTAACAGTTAACCCTCACCATGAGTTCTTAGATTAAAATAATAATATTTCTCAAGAAATATTTACTCTGACGTCATGTTTCCTTATACTCTCACCTTTTTTTTTTGGTTCTTATAACTTCATTTTCCTTTAAAAGTCACATTTCAGAAACAAGGGAAAAATAATTAGTTCACACAACAGTATCTTCACTCGTTTCAACTATAAAGATCAAAAGTTCAATTTGAGACTATATTTCAAGGGACAGTCTTAAGAAATACTGACCTTTTTTCCCTACAGCACATCAGGCTATGCCAGCTTTACTCATGAGTTCTGGCCTGAGAAGAAAAATTCACAATCCTTCTAAACTCAGTTAGTCTGCCTATATAACTACATACACAAATCCTGGTTCTAGCTAAGATTTCATTGAGTATTCTACGAGACACTACCACAATTCTACTGTAACATGGTAACAGGGATGCTATGCTGGTGTGCATTAGGGTACTCCAAGGTTTCTTTTTATTTTGCAATGCTATTTATCACCAGACAGAACTCAAAAGTACAGTGCTCCAGTGAGAATGTCAAGTAAGTGTACTAAGAGCAGATTTCTCTGTTCACAGTTCATGCTTCCAACAGATTACTTGTAAGATCTTATAGCCACCAGTCTGTAAGGAGATGCCAAGAGTGCCCAAATGGCTTGTATACATCTCTAATATCTTAATCTGAGCAGAGACATAAGGCTACACACTTTCTTCCTGAACATTTTCCCTGCTGACTGCTAACTTTGTACATGCTTTGATCTTCAACATCAGCTTCAAGCAAAGCGAGTTGCTCTTCTTCAGATTTCTGAAGCCTTCAGGATTGTTCGGGGTACTAATAAGTTATTTCTACTTGCCAGTAATCTCTAGTTCTTGAAATAGCAATGACCTTCACACAGCTTTTTACTGTCCTGTACCAAGGAAGTCTGGATGAGCCAGTCATTCAGGTTCTAAATGACTGAAATTTCTTTACTCTCTCTTTATACATATATTAGGATGAAAGTGAAAACAAGAACTTGAAAGGGAAGTAGCAAAAAATAATTAATTCAACAACAGAAAAGTAAACATAGTTTGGGTCTGGTAATTATTGGGAAACTACTAAAAGGCACAATTCCTTTTACTGTGTTATTTCTAGGACTTCCCCTCCCACCTTTTTTTCTTTTTGGGTAATTCATTGACTTTAATGCTGAGAGTTAAGAAAGGATGTGTTCTATGGTAAAAAGCATTACACAAAGAATACTGCAGGGAGGGATGTCTATCTGCATATTACATACTCAAAAAGGCCTCTTATTTTTTAACTAAGCTGAAAGGAAATAAACAAGCAGCAATTCAGAAAGTGAAGAAATGTGCTGAGAAAAAAAAAATAAAGCAGCAGTTGTCCAAGACAGAAGATGACCTATCTACTAATGGGTCAGTAAGACTGACCCAATAACCAGGCTTGAAATAGTCAATGTTTATCCTGCTTGCTCTTAGTTGCCCTGTCTGGGATCACCAAAATGAGAGACTAGTTAAGAATTTAAATCTGGCCTCTGTTGATCAGAAATACTGTGTAGAGGTTCATGACACTAAAATATTCTGAAAGAATTAAAGCTAATTAATGATGTATTTCCTTAGCCAGCTTGCTCAGGAAGGTATTTCAATAAATGTGTCGACACACTGCTCCTAGTACAGGAATGGTAAATTTGTGGGATTAAAGCAGAATTACTGTTTTGGTGTCTTGAAGTCTAACAAAATCTGATTTTAACTTAATCTTCTGTTTTGCCTGTTCAGAAAGTTTAAAACTTTCACTGTATTTACTGAAATGCAGTAAGGAGACAAACGTCAGACCAGACAAACACAGAAGCAAACCACTACAGGGAAAAACAGCTAGCCATTTCTGTAAAATAACCATCATTTTAAGAAACTGATAATAAAAGCCTAGAGTTTATATTCCTTTACCTCTAAAAAATATCTGTATCCAGAAAAACAAAAATCACAAAGCAGATTAACTAACTTACCTTCTTCATGTACTCTGTGACTGGGTTCTGTTGCAAGAATTCAGTACTTTCTCGTGTATAAAATCTCTCTGTGTCAGCAAGAAACTGAGATTCAAAGGATTCTTTATAGACAGTTAGTGTAGGTCCTTTTGCAAATGCATCATCTTCATTCAGCCCCAGCTCCACTAAAGGAAAAAAAAACACAGCCAAACAAAAAAGACCAATAAATGACAAAATTGTTTTTTATGAAGTGGTATCCTGCAAATAAACAAGCACATTCCTTCTAACTTAGATGAAAGCATTCAATTGGGACTGTATCAGTACCACTTTTAAAAATGTACATTGATTTTCGATTAAAAAAATTATCAGTACAAGACACTACTAATGTAAACTACACTTTTAGATACATTTCCTAAATGTATTATAGGATTTGGAGAACTTCACTATCTCATAATCTAGTTCAAATTCTCCTTTCAATTTTCCCTCTTAGGAGTTCCAGATTACATGTTTTTGTTTTATTAATGAAACTGGTCAGAAATTTGGATGGCAATGCTCTCAATATTATGCAAAATGGAAAAAAAAACCCCCACTCAGCTTTATAAACTACCAGCCTTTCCCACTTACAGATTTAGCTCTTTAATAGCTGATTTGTAAACAGCTATTGTTTACAAATGAACACTCTTGTCTATCAGTTGCACTCTCAAGTTTTACAATTATGGTATAATCAACTGTTATTGCATCAAGTGTCAGTTCAAATGTGAAGTTAAATAATATGTAACTGCATTTATGTTACTGTAAAAAAAATCTTTACTAGACATCCGAGGAGGTGGGATGTTACTTCTGGGCTCTGAAAGGGCACACAAATTTATTTATTTTTAAGCAAGTAATAGAATCTTAAAGAAATCACATTTACCATAGGATTGTACAACTCCACTGATCAGCCTTGTATTGATAGTTTCACCATTTCTTTCCTTTTCAATCAATTTCAACACTGCATTTGTTACCTTAGGAAACAGGGATTAAAAGTTAAGTCAAGCACAGAGAAAGCAGCTGGTAGATCAAGCACCATACTTAATTAGGAGTGTATTTCTATATTCAAGAAAAGTCAGGCCCCTTGAGAACAACATTTAAGGAGCTCTGAACATATAAAGTTCCTAAAGAGAATGGTACACCTTTAAGTTGTACAGCATAATTACAGTCCGATTAGTGGCAAGGTGTATATGGGTCTTAAAGTGCTTAGTATTTTCTTTTCTTTAATTTCAAAAAAACATTTTCTTAGCCAAACTTCTCTTTGTTTTATATCTGAAATACAAAAAAACTTTGTAGCAAGAGCTGAACTAACCACCTGCTTTTTGGACAAATAATCTGCTGCAACAAATAATCTGCTGAAGTACTGGTAACAAGTGAAATCAACATACACGTACCGAAAAATTGTGATGGAATGTCTTGTTTTATATTGTGCTGATTCACTAATTTTAAACATTTGGCTGCTCCGAATCTCCCAGGCATCAGTGTAAATGTAACAATTCACAGTAGCATTAGGAGAGACCAAAATCCCAGCCGGTCACTATCTGTTCTCATCCAATCTCTACTCCCAAACCTTAAGACACGATTGCCATCAGCCTGCACTCCTGCCTAGCTTAGTAACTGCTGAACTTGCTACTTCATTTGAGTCCCCTTAGCTTTTTAAAAAAAATAAAAAGCCAAGGGTCCTCTCAGCAGAGAGATAACAGAACAGTCTTGGTATCAAGGTTCAGTCACACACACAAAGGCCTATTCCTTCAAATATTTATATATATTTTTTTAATATCCCAAAGGAGAAGTAGAGGGTTCAGTTTTATTTTCTGGGTCTGTGCAGATCTCCCCCCACCCCAACTCCTTGAAGATGTTACTAACAATATATGAAATTAACCCTATAAAATAACACTACAGTTTTAACTATAGTTTTAATATATTTATGTATATACCTGCTTATTTAATGGCCTGAATAAGCAGTCTCTCCAGGTCACCAAGGCAAGCTGGAAGCAAAAGAAGGAAGAAGAAAGATGGAATAAAGAAAATATTTACATATACACATATACATGTAGGGTAATTCCCTTTAAGGAATGCTTATGTAGTATGCTAACTAATCAGAACTTTTAAAATTATATTTTGGCACACACATTTCTCAAGCAATGAGACTGTCACACTTAAATTACAAGCTGCTTTACTACTAACTTTACTAGGTTGTTTCTTTTTCTACCAGGGGATCCATTGCCAACTCTGGAAACTAACAAAACCCACTTTGAGTTACTTTTGAGAACACACAGCTTTTTTTGTTGGTAGCTTCCAAGCTGACACAGTCCCTTATAGCATTAGGCTAGTAAAGTTAAGAGGAAGGGAACTAAGGATACCAACTGTTTTTTTCTACTGTATGCAAAGTTATTTTAGTGAAGCAGGAAAATAGCACAACACTTTCCTAATGCTTCACCAGTAAGGACAATAATTATTCTTTATTTTTAAAAAATCTCCTTTTAGTTATCTGAGATACAGAAGTTCTGTTAAGTTCTTCTCTTACCTATATTACTTTACATTTAAAAAAAAAATTATCAAGATCACATATCAATCTTTCAGAATGGTACCAAAATAACTTACACAAAAAACCAAATGTTGTCTGAATCTTAGCAGCTTGGATGCTAAAAAATTTGTAGAGATGTGTTGAAGTCATAAGAAAAAAAATACTCTTTACTTCTTCATTTGGTGTTTGAAATGCTTGGCTGATTTCTGAATAAGTGGGATGACAAGGCCACACTGAGGCACACAGATAATACTATAAGCAGTAAATATTCAGAAACAGACAACCCTCAACAGTCTACTACTGGAAGTCTTAAAATGTACAAGGCAGACTGAACATCTCTTAGACCCTTGGAATTTTTAGAAATATACTGGGGTAGGAGTAGGAAGGAGGGAGAATGCCTCTTGACC
Organism: Vireo altiloquus; assembly: GCA_013396875.1. NCBI lineage: Eukaryota > Metazoa > Chordata > Aves > Passeriformes > Vireonidae > Vireo > Vireo altiloquus. The sequence continues at coordinate 466,619 of VZRF01003378.1, read as the reverse complement.
ACTCTTCAAAACTTCTACAAACCTCATACAAGATTCAAGGAGTGATCTGTAGGATGATAATGCAAATGTGGCAGATGGAATGGACAAATCACTCACTTCAAAAAGCTACTTACTGAATAAATTTCATATATTCCTTTACGACCTTCATCGCACTCACGACGAACCCAGTGTCGATTGAGGTAGGCACATATCCCATTCAATACTTTGCTTGAAAACCTATAATCTTCCCACTGTTGAGTGTAGAATTTCAGCACACTCTCATCCATCAAATCTTCACCATCCTGAAATTACAATTTTGCCAGTACTGTTGCACAATTTTAAGGTACAACCAAGATATATACAGGTATACAAACTGACGATGTAATAAATATACACCATGCAATATATTTACAGGAAACATACTACTAAAACATTTTGTTCTACATTATTAAAGCACAAAGCCAGTAGGAGATTTTGAAATTAAAAGGCTGGGAAAAACATGTACAGCACAGATAAAGCTCCAGAAGACATTCCTGTCCCTCTGCACGCAAGACAATATCCAGATCTATTAGCAGTTTATTAATTAAACTAAAATAAAGGCCACCATCAGGCATTTTTAACATGATAGGCATCCATTTTTTCAGCATTCCTAATATGCTGGTTAATTGCTTGGAAAGTGTAGCTATCCTTGCTCAAGTACAGGGCAGCTTAAGATGTCATGTAACATTAATTCTATAAAACATAGGAATGTTGTTTTGGCTTGAAGAGGAAAAGCAGCTCCCAGGTACAAATGTAGGGACTGATCTATGTCTGAGGTAAAGCCAACAAAACATTCTAATGGCTATGGAGACAAAAGTACATTTTAAGATCATTCAGTTTACTTCCAGTGGCTGCATACACCTCTAGGTTTGTTGATACAGCTTTTCTCACCCTGGTTTATGTTACTACAAGTGCAGATTGATCTCATACCCCATCTTACCTTAAGGAGATTTGTCAAGTAGTTCTTCAGAAATTCTTTTAGCCGTTTGTACAATTCCAAGCCAACAAACTGAGCACCTCCAGGTGTCTGGCCCTTTTTTGATTTAGAAGGAGGTACTCCAGCTCCCCGTGCTTGATTAGACTGGTGTACACTGGTACAGTAGTTATAAACATGACTGACAGGAAAGTTAAGGAATACATTTGTACCACCTTACGATATTAAAAATACAATGAAAAACAGTGTTAATTTCAATAAGCTATTATTTATACAACTGTGAATGACTTAATGCGTTACAATATGCACTAGCCCACATGAAATTCAACCAAAGCTAAGAAAATTAGGTAATTTTCAGCAGAATTATCTGCAGCAAAACTGTGTCAGACTGCTGAGGGCACTGCAAGTACTGATCCCATCCAACATTAAATTTATTTACACTTACTTAACAAGACCACCAGGAAAATAAAGGAGTGGAATTTGCTGATAAGAATATTTAAATGGAATTTATTTGATCTATTATATTGCTCTTCTACAAATACATAAGCTTTCATTTGAACTGAAACAAATTTCAATACTAGCCTCAAGCAATTCTGAGTAGTTGAAAACACAAGAAAATATTTTTGCACCCTTTCAAACACCATCTTCTGTAAAAGATTAGGCCACTTAAGATTGGCACACGGGACAAACCCAGAAAGCAGTAATAGTGAGACACACATACATTTAAATGCACACCATAAGACAAGATTCACTGAAACCCAATTTTAGTTAATCCCAGAATTTCAATGTAAAATCACAGAGTCAGAAAATTGTTTAGATTAGAAAAGACTTCTAAGATGAGTGCAACCACTAATATAGCACCACCAAGTCCACCACTAAACCATCTCCCTAATCACCATGTCTAAGAGTCTTCTAAATACCTCCAGAGACACTCATTCCACCACCTACCTGGGCATATCATTCCAATGCAGGACAACGCTTACAGTAAAGAAAGTTTTCCTAATATCCAATCTACATCTCCTCTGATGCAACTCAGGGTCATTTACTCTTGTCCTGTAGCTTCTTCCATGGTAGAAGGGGCTGACCCCCACCTGGCTACAACCTCCTTTCAGGCAGTTGTAGAGAGTAATGAGGTCCCCCTGAGTCTCCTTTTCTCCAGGCTGCACACCCCCAGCTCCCTCAGCCTCTCCTCATCAGCCTTGTGCTCCAGACCATTCCCCAGCTCTGTTGCCCTTCTCTGGACATGCTCCAGCACCTTGATGCCTTTCCTGTTGTGAGGAGCCCAGAACTGGACACAGGATTCGAGGTTCAGCCTTACCACTGCTCAGTATATGTCTCGGTTCTGGAAATAAAATTTTTGGAGGAGGCACTCCCGTAGCTCCAGCCCCGCCCTCTGGGTCCATCTTAAAGGCACAGTGTCCTTGGGCAGTAAGCAGAGGGTTAAGGAATAAAGCAGCTTCCTAACATCACCCCACGGCAGCATAGCAGAATCATCACTTCTCTGGTCCTGCTGGTCACACCACTGCTGACACAAGCCAGGATGTCTTTGGCCTTCTTGGCCAACTGGGCACACACTGGCTCACACTCAGACAGCTGTCAAACAGCACTCCCAGGTCCATGGCAAAGCACCCTTTTCCATGGGACAGCTTTCCAGCCACTCTTCCCCCAACCCGCAGCACTGTCTGGGGTTGTTGTGGTTGAAGTGCAGGACCCACCACCTCACCTTGCTGAAGGTCACCTCATATCACGAGCCTCAGCTCACTGGTGCTGCCTCTTTGGATCCCTCTACAGAGCCTTCCCACACTCCAGTAGATCATCACTCTCACACACTCAACTCGGTGTCCTCTGAGAACTCACTGAGGGTGCACTTGATCCCCTCATCTCAGTCATCAGTGAAGAGATTTAACAGAAGTGGCTCCAGCACTGAGGCCTGGGGAAGAAGACCTGTGACTGGCTGCCTGCTTCCTGCCTGTGCTGCATGCATTCATAGAGATACACTTGGTTGGGCTGTTGATCTCATCGCCTTTTTTTTGGGCTAGAAGCCCTAATTCCTGTGACCAGACAATTCTGTGGTTTCTGACACATCAGGGATGCCTTTGTTGCCACATGGATCTCCCTCCCCTACCTCCACTGAGATGGCAGATCAAAGGGCCTCACTAGCACACCATCCCTCAAACACCAGCATGCTAACCCCTGGTTTTATCCTTTTCTCTTTTCAAATATAGTTTAAGACTTGAAGACCTGGTAACTCCTCTGCAAAGATACTTTTCCCTTTTTGAGACAGGTGTATGTACTCTGTCTGTCACCAGCAGGCCTGGTGTCATATAAACCAACCCCTGATCAAAAAAAAAAAAAATTCTGCTAGTGACACCAGGCTCAGAGTCAAGTACTGATCTGCCAGTTCTTCTTGTTTCTTCCCTCATCATTCCTTGCAACTGGAAAGAGAAAGGAGAAAACTACTTGTGCTTATTTCTTAACCAGTCATCCCAAATCCCTCAAGTGCCTCTTGATTACCTTTCGACTTCTTGTTGCAACCTCACCGTTGTCTATCTGCAAAATCTGAGAACAGCCCCAGTGTAGGAAGTTTGCTCTTTACATCTTTAAGCCAGGTACCAGAAAGGCAGCAGACAACCCTAGCAAGTGGCAGCAATATTCTTTCCTCTTATACTAATACAGCCTGGAAGAGTCACTGTAACTATTAATGCAACATTTCAGCAACACATTCCATTTTCTGATCGAAAAATTAAAATATTCAGAATTTTTTCCAAAGTAATAAGTGGAAGTCACATTGTCCCAAACACTTCAAATAAGGCAGCATCTTTAAAGAAACTGCATTCCACAAGCATGAAAAATAAACTAGCTAGGTATCACCCAAACTGAACTTGATGAGGACTCAGATCTGACAACAAAAATCACCCCAGTGACTCACACAGACAACAATCAGCCAACAGGAATGAAGCTACTGAGCACTCACGCTTCTACTGACAGTCCACGGACAGGCTTTTGAGTCATATCTCTTGTTAGAGAACACTGTATGAACCAATCCAGAAGGTTTAATTTGGTTTTAACTTGTCTTTTAACACAAGTGTACCCAGCTTTACCAATAGACAGGTTTCCTCCACAGCACACCATGAATTAGGAAATTCATATGTTGCTGAGACCTGACATTTATCTTTCCCTTCACAAAGTCCAGCACAATAAAATGGGAAGACATCAGCACAAATAAATACTAAGGGAATTATAAACCACAAATATATGATGCATTACAGTCATTATAAACAGACTTGCTTCTAAATAGTAAACCTCAGGAAGAAAAATGTCTCCAAATATCCAGTTAACTTCCTTGTAATTAATTTTATAAAACACTTCATAGACAAATCATACCCTTAAACTGGGTTTAACGATCAGAGTATCCTGCATGCCACCAGGAGAAATGCTCAGGGTCTTCAATTCAAACTGCAAGGAGAGCCTACTGACAGCCTCTATTTACATGCTTGTTCAGAAAGCCATTGCATTCTATGCAAAGAGTAAGGCCCTTTGCCTAAGATTAACGCTTTTTGAAAATATACAGTGTACATTTATTTCTTATCTGTTACCTCATCCAGGTGCTAAATAACCAAATTTCCCACAACGACAACCAATAACATAAAGCCTTCATTTGTATTGAATTGAAGCAATTGAACTTTTAATCAGCCTCTTATCTCTATCAGCCACTGATTTCCTGGACATTAATGATTTTTTCCTCCTAGTAATTTGTTTGGCACTGTTGCTACTTTTACCATCTACACTTTGATTTCAGAATTCCCTGTTCAAGTGAAGAGCACCACACAACACAACAATTTTCCTCTAGATTCGCAACTTACTATCTTGCCACAAACAAGAAAAGCAGGGTTTACTTCACAGGTTAATTTAAAAATAGCTAATATATAAATCTCTCTAAATTGTTTATGAAAAACCTCTCCATCACGATACTAGGAATTTAGGGCTGATTCACAAATACCCAGTTGACAGCCCTGCCTCCTATCCCAAGTGGCTTTGAGCAAGCGTGAAAATACGAAGACTGTCCAGATGAAGGGTAATTCTTGCAGTTTTGAGAGTACTGTCTGACAGAAACATTCTATTCATCTCTACAATCACAACAGCCTTCAGAAAAATAAAAAGCCAAGATTAGAAGACATAAGCCTTTTTCTAACACCATACATTTTACTATTAAACCCAGGATTCCTTGTAAAGCAAACACTAGAGACAGAGACCTTTTGTCCATGCCTGAAAGTAATCACCTCAGAGCTGCAACAAAAGTAATTCGAGTAATGCCCATCTTCACCTTTTATTCTGGCTTGAGATTTGTTAGCCAAAGGGTCCAACATAGCACTTCTGAAGTGTTCTAGTTTCATTGTTCCATACAAATCAAACTGAAGTTACTTTGCCTATGCAGAAGGCAGTTTGCAAGTGTAACTCTTTGACATATTCTACATAAAAGCATGCTCTCTCACACTTTGTTTACAATCTGTGTCCCCATCTGCTAGAGCCAGCCACTGACAGGAAGACTGACATATTCAAAACAAAATCAGATTTGCGCTGCTTACAACAAAGTGTACGACAGTCCATCTGAGAATCACAAGGGGAATGCTATGAAAAGAATTCTTAGTTGCAGAAGGCAAAATAAATCCCCCAATGCTTTGTATGCTGGAAGCTATATACATATTCAAACAGCTACCAAGAAACATTTTTGGGGGCGTTTGCAGAATTCTGTGTAGCAATTTGCATACCATAACAAGCAGAGAAGTTAATTAATCAATAGAAAAGTCTGAACCAGAGCGAAGCTGTGCTGATCCCCAAGCTTCTGGCTGCTGAACTTTGGATTTGGCCCAGTAGACAAACCATCTACAGAAGGAACAGATGAAGATCAATCTCCTCTAAACGCTACACCTTCCCTACAGTGAAGGAGAAATTAAATTTACTTGTCTAAATTGAAATTTGAGGTGGAAGACCGCAAGGAAATTTATAAAATAATTCAGCATTGTGCTGTTTAAGATGAAAAATCCTTTTCAGAATTTTATTCTCCTTCAAAAGTCTTCCAAAGAAAAAATAGCTAAAGACAAATTAATTTTACCACCTCTGTCATCAATATAATTTAGACTACTTTTGACAGCCTTGGTTCAATTTCTAAAGGTGGGCAATGAAAAAAAAATCCCATGCTGCCACACCCTAATGAATTTAAGGCTTTGTGTAAGATCACTTCCACCAAAGACAATGGTCCTAACACACAACCCAGCTGGAGAGCTCACTTGCCACCTGGTTTCCAGTAGCATGGGAGCTCACGCAGGAAGTTGGTCACACAGACTGGGGAAGTAACTGGCAGCACAACCAACCGTTGTCCCTGTCCCCAGACCCTTTGGTGACCAGATCCAAACTTCTGTGTTCACACAGGGGAAGTGAAACAGGCTCTTTCAGCAGCACTGCATACAATTTTTGAGAAAGTATGCCAACAAAACACAAGCTTGAGCATACTATGGTCAACTCTAATCTACCCTCCGCCCTCAAAAAGTACACAAGTACTCCATGCACCTTTTTACCTCTGGGCGCAACTGCAAACCAAAGTTATAGAAGAAAAATTATCAGTTTTGTAACTTAACACACAACAAGAAAGCAATCAGACTTTACACTAATGAGTAAAAATTAGTCAGTTTTGCACAAGTCTTTAAGTTTTTAAAAGAAAAGAGTTCTGCTGAGGTAGTAAGTGATTCACCTTTCACCAGCACAGCTGGGTCCCCACAGTTTTTCCATTTTGCTATGAAAAATTAACATAACTGGAAGAAGTCTGTGCGAGGAACAGATATGTAAAATTAAAGGAACTGAAAGGGAAGCAAAATTAACACAACACAGCACAAAACTATAGTGCAGAGATGCCCACAACAATAACACAAGCTGACCAACTCTCCAACCACAATTTCTCTCTCATTACTTCTAGTATCTTTATTATAAAGATCAGTTTTAGGCATAAATTTGCTATTTCACAGACCCTTAAGCAGTAATTAACTTTATGCTCTGTACTTGACAGCTGATCTACAGGACTAAATTGAGATTAGTTCCACTTTCATCAAAAATCTGTATTTTCCCAGATTATACTAAAGGCATGCAAGAACATAATATAGAGATTTACTGAAAATACTGATAGGAAAATGGTTAGGGAAGATTATAGAAGCCTTGTATTATTGTAGAACCCCTTGTAATACAAACAATACATCTTACTATATTTATTTAAGAACTGCTTTACAAATTTTCTTCAAAATTAAAGCCATTAAACTCCTGTTGAAATCCAGAAGACTAGGTTGGATTACCTCAGACATAAGAGAAGCTGCTAAGAGAAGTGGACATCCCTATATGACTTTAATGTTTTGTGAGTCAAATGATGAAGGAATTTTGCATGAGTTTTTGAAGTTAAAAGGTTGTAAAAAACCAATCGCTTTTTGGAACAAGTGCTTTGAACACTCACTTTAGCTTTGTAAGGAGCAGCAGTGAAACAAAACCCCCAGAAACTGTCATTCTTTTCAGGGAGGTCAATTAGCAAGAGATTTTATGTATGTTCAATTCATCATCCAGTAAGGCAACAAAGCAACTCAGAAAAAACAAACAAAATTAAGATCCTGTACCCAGCCCCATACACTCACTACTTGTGCTAAAAAAACTATTAAGTTTTAATTGATACATTTAAGTCTTTAGATTTGATACAACTGCTCTGCCAAATCACTCCATTTTAGACAAACCATTTTAGTCAGGGAAGAGCTGAGGCAGAGACTGAGGAGCTACTACAGCATCAGCCACACAGCTGCTATGAAAATCCAGGCATACCTGAGCTCAAACACATTTCTACAAGTCTGAGATCAGAGACACTTACAGCAAAAGCCATCTGAAGACTAATAGATAATTTCTTGTTTCTGTCTTCATGGCATAAAGTCAAGAGAATCACAGAGAAGCACTGAGTTACAAGGAAAGCACAAAATTTCAAAGCCAAATGTATAAACAAAGTGTACAATCTTTATGCCAGGGAGTGTTAAGAACCTCCGTAACTGAGGTTGCTTTTAAATTTAGCTTTCTTTGCATTGACAGAGGTTGGTCTTGAACAGAATATTACTGGTGACTATAAAAAGCAAGTAGAACAGCAAGCAATCATTGTGGAAGAATGCACAAAGAAAGGAAATTATAGCACAAATATAAACATATTCTGCCCTTCTTTCAAACTGAAGATGCAATCTTTGTAAAAACACAAAAATGCATACAATTATATGTACTTTTCCACACAAGAAAAAGTGTATTATGTACCCTTCAAACATGTCAACAAATACATTTACTTCTACCTTCAGGTTTCACACAAGCACTAACTGGAACATGAGAAGTGCTATGACATAGGATATTGAATATAAGCATGACTAATACTAGCAGACAGAAGAGGCTGCCTTGATGTATCCAAAGTGACCTTAAACAATTTGACATTGAAGTGAAAGGATGGCTTAGAGTGACAGAATCTTAAGAGAAAGTGGAACAGTGTCTGAAATGTAAATAAAAAGTGCATGCCTTAACACCTCAGTATCTTTTCTGTACGGAAAGAGCATAATAACCTGTTCAGAAAGAAAAAACAAGAACATACCATGCTGCCTGGTAACAACGGATTCATGTGATTAGAAAATAAAATATTTTCAGTTTTAATATTCATCTGCTGATCTGAAATCCTACTAAAATACAGGAACGCAAGTGAAAGCGACAAGGAAAAAGATTGTGATAGAAGCAGCTACAAAAGACCTTAGCAAATGTACGCCAGGAAAAGGACTTCATGGTTTTGCTTTGTCAACATGTACTGCTGGTGCTGAATCTACTCACAGGAAAAAAAAAGTTAAATATATTTATACTTTCTATTTTATGAACAGACCGATTATCCTGAGTCATCTGGTATTTTTAAAGTGTAAGCATACTACACTTAATTATTTAATGTTCAACACACTATTTTCCTATATCACTTGCTAATATGTGAGAAAAAAAATCCCATTTTATAAAATGATTACAGTAACCTTTTGTGATGTACAATTACTTACATTTGATCCAATGGAAAATCGGTAGCTACCACTTTGTTAAAATAAGTAAACAAAATTGAATCACAATAAGCCAGGATTTTTCATAAAATATTGAAATGTGACAGAACAGCCTAGCCTTTACCTAATCTTGACAAACTTCAAGCAATTATTTTGAAAATATTTACTAATGAATAATACAAGAAACACATTTGTAAAATCCAGTTTACTGATGTAAGACTTGAGCAAATTTTAAATCATAGTAAATTCAGTCGTTTTGCTTCAAATTTCTACATATACGATAATGATGCCAATCAACAATTCAAATGTATTCTAGGAATCTGCTGAAATCAACAGCGTAATTTTTATGTACTTAACATTTGAAAGACCACTGCAATTTATATCTTTGTTAAACAATTGCACCACACCTTCCACAGTATTATAAACTCCTTTTAGCAAAGAAAACATTTTAGGATATCCGCGTGTAAATATAAATCTTATTTTTTAGAAATTAATAGCACTTGGAATCTTTAAACTCATCTTATTTTTCCTATATTTTCTTTAAATATTAAATTTAGACAAAAAGAATAATCTGTTCTGTATGGGCATAAATTAACTACATTGTTTAAAAGAATCCATAAAAATGCTTCTCAGATTAGGTTTTGTAAATCAGAGCAGTGAAAGCATGAGTTTATGTCAAAATTTTGGCATTGCAAATAAACATTACATACACGTAAAAGAGAAGCACACCATTAATATTTCCATTCACCAGTGCTATCTGAAAGTTCTTGATGTGTGCTTCGATGAAAAAAAAACTTTTTTAGAAAGTTACTCAGCTCTTTGTCATTGTGAAAAATTACACTACTTTGATACAGTGCAAGAAAGTTTTCTGACATTTTAGTACTTGACCTGAGAGTCTTCTTGTTTTGTGTATCTTAAGAAAAGTCACAAAATCCTTTCACTGTCCCCGTTGGTGAGTTTAAATACAAATGTTAAGTAAATCCCAATTCATCCTCTCACACCATGAGACCTGAGGAAAATAAATTGCAGGGTCACCATACAATTAGTTTGAAAAACAGACATCACCTTCTGCCAAGAGAGAAGAAAATAGCACAAGATGTATGAATATTTTATCACTGCCAAATGGAGTTACGAAGAGGTTGCTATAAAGACAAGTGGCTAACAGCAATATAAATACATCGAGTGAGAATAATTCTAGTAAGCCAAGCAATAGGTTTTCAACCAACAATTCAAAACAAACTCGGAACTTGCTACACAAAAGTAAAGTTCTCTCTCGGACAGACTAACAGGAAGTTTCCGCCAAACAGACTGAACACCACCAGGAGATATTCTGTACACATACACCACTAACACCAACTTTTACAAGTGAGTCCTGTGGCTCACAGCCTCCAAACTAATTGTCACTAAATGGAAAAGAAGGTAAACCGGCCCTTCCATCACAATATTAGTAGTGCTGTTAGGTCTACTGTTCCTAGAAATCTAGTTAATTTTATTGACTTTTTCACTTTTTGGCATAAAGTCAATGCTTGGCATGTAATTCTGAGCTAGCTTGTATTACTGGTTGTCAGATGATGTTAATTACTGCTGTAGAAATGACTAGGCTCTTCAGTACTAGAAATTACATAATATCTGGGTAAGGAACAGAAAAACATCCAGATTTCATTTTCGAGAATCTCACATATGGGGAAAAAAAATGAAACACCAAAACTACAAACCACACAAGGAAACCCACGATCATCTGATCTCACAGAAAAAGGTACCTTGCAATTGAAGGCACAAATAAACCTAAATTACAAAAAGTACAGCAAAGGAACTTGGTAACCACCATTCAGAAATGAAATACTTCGTTCACCTCTTCAATATTCTCAAATCTAGAAAACTCCTGGCATAATCGACTTCTTTCTGCTCTCACTGAAATGAAGGGGAAAAAACCCACCTTAATCACCAGCTCCAGCCTGTACTCAGAGATTGAATCTAGTGTTTCACAAAAAGAGACGCTCTGAACAAAGAAAACAAGTGCAGATGTGACAGAGGCCCAAACTGCTTGAATTGCATTACTATCCTAATTCTTTTCCAGAGGGACTTGACCAAGGCACAACAAAATCTTCTACATCTCAAATCAATTGTGATTGAAAAACTAATAGCAGATATAAGACTGATTGCTTGTATGTATGGTTCTCCTCTTATAAATTAGAGGGATGAAATGAAATCCACTTCAGGAGCAATATACTGACAAGAAAAATAGAAGTTGGGGGGAAGAGAGAAAGAGGACAAAAGGGGACGAGGAAAAACTAAACTGTCCATTGGGCAAGACATTCTTGTAAGTAGGGCTGATCTTCAGACCAATTGCATCTGCAGGTGAAACTCATCTGCAGCTGTTCTGCTTTCCAAACGAAGCTGGTTGATAAGCAAAGCTTCCTGAAATGAAAGTCCACCAAACTACTAGACTTGCTGTACAAAAACACTGAGCAAATATTTTACAGTTACTGCTTTGAAAGGGGTGTAATCTTTTAAGCACAACTTTTGAACATGTGTACTTGGTATAAGGATGCAAAATGCATTGCTATCTTCATAGTAGATTAAATACTCAGCCTAACCAGTATCAAATATTCTGAGTTATCAAACTATTATATTAATCCAAGCTGACCACCAAAATTAATTAACTTAAATTAACTTATGAAATTGACAAAAACAGTCCTTAAGTTTCGAACCAAAACTCCTTGAAGAAACAGAAAGGAGGAAATGAGTAACTAATAGACAGCATATCCCTTTCACAGCTTCAGTCTGACCATCTTTGAGAACATCAGGAGAGGGAGAAAGTCAGTGCTTTACCATTACTATTGTAACGAGTACTCAGTCTACAGCTGCCCTGCTTAACAGACCTCACAAACAAGAATACATTAAAGGCACTCAGAAGAAAAAACTTTTAGAGGTTCTACTACGTGTCAAATTTCTATCACACATTCGACTTTTGCAGATTTGTTTCACTGTGTCAGAACCAACGTTGAACCTAGTGCTGCAAGAAATTGCTAATTTTAGGTCTCAGGAAAAGTCCTGACCCTAAACAAATGTTATTTCATCTCCCCATCACTATTAAAGAAGAACCCTAGAAACACTCAGCAGGCTGCTCAGGGTTTCTCCCACCACACACTGGAGCATGGATTCTGCAGGCACAGATAAAAATGACTACATGTTGATGCTGAGATTACATGTACAGAAAAACTTTTCTACCTCCTTAGAAAGGAGCTACATGACTGGCTTATAGCTTTCAAGCTCCTCTTCTTTTATAAAAGCTCTGTCCTTTCAAAAAAATCAACACAGACTAAAATTCTACATGCTGTAATTCCAAATCAGTGTCAGCAACAGCTGCAGATATTAGTTCATGTATCAGAATAATAACTTCATTAAAAAAACCTCAATTCTAACTATTGATAGAGAAAATAGCAGAACTACTTAAAGATAGGAAATGTATTCAATCATCATTTCTCCCATCATATGTACAGAAAAGTGTGTAGACCACCACCTTCTCAAGCAGTACTGACTCTACTGAGCAATACAAGGTTACAAGAGTCAAGGCAAAACAAAAGATGCAAAACAAGGTCATTGAATCTATATACATGCCACCTTATAGGTGGAATATAAAACAATTTCCTTTCTAAACAAAGCCCTAAAGTCAAACACAAAAGTTATAGTACAACAAGAGACATTTCTCCTTCAAATTAGTTTTAAAAAATCCTTATACACTGCCCGACAGAAACAAAGTTTCCAACCATCTTCCAAACAGTATCTCAGCACACTTGTGCAAGGAGGTTAATCCCCTTTCAGCATTTTATAACACTCAGAATGGGGAGATGCTGGAAAATAGCTCTTCAGTGCAAGCTAGGCATTAAAGTAAAATCCACTGGAGACATTCTCACTCCAGCTGGCAAATTACACAATCAAGTCAAGAGTAAAGTATTAATTAGAGAATGACAACTGAAAAATTTTCCAGGTAGCTAGACATGGTTATCAGTAAGACCTGAAGCATAATGCCAGAGACTAATAAAAAATAAAAAAAAAAAGAATTTCTGTTTTCTTTGTGTGCACTGTGGACTCAAAATCTGACTATTAATAATATCTCTTTAAACGTGTGTTCTATTAAATATAATACTAATCAAACCCGAAATAGTAGCCTTAATAATTATGGAAGTCAGTTTTCCAGACAACAGAATGTTCCTGCTACTTGCCAGTAATATTAAGCAGAAAAGGCCAATCTTCAAAATAAAACCATGTATTCTTAAATAACATTAAATAGCTATGAAGCAATTTTGTGTCTAAAAAAGTAAAAAGCTATCGGTAATCTACTAGAAGTGAAAGTACTAACTGCCATAGGCACTAGGATACGTGTAGAGTTCCATGTATCTGGATTTCGCCATACTTTGTCTGGTGTAAACCTGTTGAATTCCAGCTCTTAGGTCATCCCATATCTGGTCAAGACCAATCTGTTTAAGTCCATGCGGGTTCTGACTCCTATTCGATGACATTTTGTATTTCCTGTAAAGTCTTCCAGTGCAGCAACCTGAGATCTTGTTATTCCTCCATTAGAATCTCAAGTCAAGTAACATTCTAAACTCAGTTGCAGCAACTCAGCGAGATATTCTTTACACACAAAAAGTGATGCTTCCCAGGAAGATAACCTGCAAGAGGAAAAGAAAACATACATGTTATATGACAGTCCAAAGTAGTCCACACTAAAGAGAATTATTTCATTGAAATATTGTCATTTACACAGATGTGAAATACCAAAACCAAGGAACATAATTTTGCAATTCAGCAATTCACTACAAAATGAGACAGTATCCAGAGCTATTCAAAGGCTGTAGGTACTCAGATCACAGCAGCTGACAACAAAACCCTAACAGTAAAAAACTTTCCAAGCAGCAGACATCATTTACCAACAAGTGCTTCCTTCCAGTCAACAGTAAAACTCCAGTCCTTGTGAGCAACTCTGGGTTCTGTGGTAGATCACTGTTTAACAAACATCCTGATGGATATCAAAGATTTACAAGAAGATACTACAAATAACTTTTTCTTCAGTTATCAATAACTCTTCCAGACTTGAGATTCTATTACAGGCAACCTGAAAGGCCAAGGCATTTTGGAAGCAGAGAATTTTACTATTTGACAAGCATATGCTTATATTAATTTCTTCGCTAAGTAGAAAAACACCACTTCCTTCAACATCATTTCACCAGTAAGAGAACATGCAGTTAATAACGGTGGGAAGAAAGAAGTACTAATAGAAGTACACAGAATAAATACTGAAAGAATTGTGAATGAAACAATCAGAAAGTAAGAAAATGCACTACTCCCATGAGTTTTAAGTGCACAAAGTTCAGGGCATAGTGAAAAGATGGCTACCAGTTCATCAGCCTCATGATATGATGGAGAAGGAACACAGTCACCTGGACAGCCACCACTGAAAACATCAAGGAGAGAAAATCCATTTTTACACCAGTCCATAAAAATATTTTTGCAATTTTAACGTCTTATTGTCCATAGCAACAAAATTAAGAATATATCAAAAAATGTCAGTGTAAAAAATCAGCCAACAAATAAGAAAGTTGTACTAAGTCAGGACCAACTTAATCTTACTGCAGTCTCCCCACACAGGAAGCTTATAAGAAAGACGGAAGAAGACCTTTTACTAAAAACTGTACTGACAGGAGAATGGTTTTAAATTAAAACAGGGTAGCTTTACAGTGGATATAAAGAAGAAATTCTTTACTGTGAGGGTGGTGGTGAGACTCTGGAACAGGTTGTCCAGAGAAGTTGCAGATGCCTGATGCTGACAGTGTTTAAGGCCATGCTGAAAGGAGCTTTGAGCAACCTGATCTAGTGGAAGGTGTCCCCACCCAAAACAAGGAGACTGGACTACCCGTCCGATTCCAGCCCAAATCACTCTGTCACTCTGCATACTAGAGCTCATCGACTGGACTACTCAAACCAGAGTGAAACATTATGGTTTTCCCTTTTTCTACAGACAATACAGCTTTATGATAAACCTGTCATCCAAGGCTCATATGAACCCTTCCATAATTTCAAGAACAGTATAGGCTGAGACTGGATAAATCCTATTGTTTGTTCTTGACCTCTGAGCAGCAGAAAATAAACACTTTCCTTCAGGACCTACAGTTATCTCATAGATGCTTTGCCACAGCCACTTCTAGGCTATTCCATATTCCACTCCAGGCTTCACAGCGTTTTGAAGATTAAGTATTCTGTTATATCCACCCTGACCTCCATACAATTATTTGAAGTTCTCTTTTGCCTTTTCTCCTGGACCCTAAAAAGATCAGCTGAAACTGAGACAGTTTTTCATCCTTTTCAGTCAATGACTGTCTTACTACAGTAACACAGAAACTACCACTTCTCATAGCCCTTTGCTTTTCCATGACTCATATGCATTTAAATCTGAAGTTCTAAGTAAAAACACCAAGAAGTATTTTCATTACTTCAGTCTCAGTAACAAGTATAGTCTCATTTTGATCTGACATACAACTGCTTATGTACCAAAGTTTCTTTCTACAGGCGTAAAAGTTGCTCAGAGAATTAGGTGGAAAAACAAGAATTCAATCAACATACATCTTACAAAACAGACACCTAAAATTTAACCCCATCATTTTTGTTTCTCTAATTACAGCAAGCTACTTATTAAAGACACACGACAATCATGTATCATAATGCTGAAGTGCAATCTAGATCATACCTTGTTTGTATTTAACTTCTTCAATTTCTGGAAATCGAACCTGCTGCAGTACTACTGATGATGGACTTTCAGGAACAGAAGGATGATGGACTTAGCAACAAAAGCCAGGAAGAACAAAGGTCCACAAGTGGCCATTCACCTCCACTGCGGGAAAGACTCTGTGCATGTTACACACCCAAAGTCTTGGACTACGATCCTAAGTCAGCATTGCAATAAAAGCAGGAAAATTAATTCAATGTCTACAATCCAGGAGAGCAGAAACTCTGATTCCTTAAATCTAGTACTATATGAACTCTCCACAGAACAAGAGAAGACACGGTTCTGAATCTGCAACCCCACAACAACTGCAGTATGTGTAAGAATTAGCTGACTGTCACTCTCTTAATAACCTGCCCATAGCAAGCAGCCTGGGGGTAGAGTGCCTTTGCATAAAAAAAATGTTGGTGTACCTAATACAAAATCCTTCATTGCTCTACAAAAGTTTCTAACAAAAGGCCAATCCCTTGCTAGTTAGCAGAAAGCATAACCAGTATATGTTGAGGTTCCCCCACTATGATGATGGAAATATTTAAGTCTCTTCTCTAATTAAACATCTAGTTTTTATGTACCCTAGTGCATCCATGAATAATACCTTTTCCCAGAACCTTTTCAACTCAAGGTGTTCCTCATTCAAACTGTACTAATTTTCCCTCCCCTTCCCCTAAAGTAAACCTCTGTATTTAAGTCAGGCTGTAGCTATTAAAAACAACACTATGAAAAAGAACTGAATTTTGGTTTTCATTTTCTCATGCCATCCACTAATTCCACTGCATTTGACACTACCTCACTACCCTTTGGTTGGCTTCCAATTTGAATTTTGCAATTAAACACATGAATACAGAACGACAGTACCATCTCACTAACTTCCTAGACTCAAATAATTTACTTCTTCCAGTTAATTACTAGTTAACAATCAGAAAATAGAGCAATAGATGAATAATTCTATAAGCTACCATCAATTTTTTTCAGATTTATTTATGTGCAGAAAAATAGAAAGGTAATTATTAATACATAGGAATAAAGTTTCAATACGTAAGAATACTTTAACTACAAAAACATATTTACAAAAACAACTGTTCGTACTTAGTAGTTAAACTAAACTATGTGATTAAATTTATAAAGAGAGCAGAGGTAACACAAGGCTATGTTACTTGGCACAGTTGTTATTATACACAAACATACGAAACTCTATTTCATGTGAAAAGTGCTATTTTTCGAATTCACGCACACAAAAATCCTTTCCTAGGCAAACAATGAGGGTCAAATCGAGTCCACAGTAGTTACACTGTATCTCTTCACCCAACATTGCAATTCCTAAAAAGAGGGAGAAAGAGTTCCTCAGTCAGATTTCTCAGTGACCAGGCTGTGTGCAACTGCCTGAATTAAAACCTCACCGTTAAGTCATGACCTTTAAATCAGTGAGATCTCTCCCTTGCAAAGTGCTCTTGGCAGGACTATGCACAAGCTGGTCTTGAGCTGACCATCACTGTGCTTTCTTGCCCAAACAGATCAGACTTGCTGCTGACCTGCTTCAAGGATAAAACCAGCTGCCTGAGCTGCAACATCCACTCTGCAGCTTTGGACCAGAGAACCCAGACTTCATTATAGTTTCAGGACCAGCTATATTTGCATGAGAAATATTACCCCTGCTGTTTCCAGACAATATATGCACAATTTGATGCAGCAGTATGATAGTGTTCAATGCCATCTAATCTTTCAACCCTGCACTCAAGTACTGCAATTAGAACAGTCCAAACAAAAGGAGGTAACACTTCTGTCAAAACTTTAAAACAGCCTTGAAGAACTTAAAAGAAATGTTGCTCCCTCTTTTTCATTACTTGGGGACACACATCATGATAGATAAACCTCATATGCAAAGAAACACATTGCATTAGAAAACACTGGGCTTGTTTTTGTTGACATTTTCTTAGATACTCCCCCTCTGTGGAAAACGATGTGTATGCCAGAAGAAGCCTTCAGGAAAATGCAAAAGTTTTTTATCTAAAAAACAGTATAAACCCCACCAGATTTTCAGCATCCCAAGCCATCTGCTGGAGTGAGTACCTCATGTTTACATCCTAACACAATACAACTTTCAGCTTTACAGCTTCAAGGCCTGTGCACCACCTGTTGTTCTCCCACAACCCCTTATTTCTAAATTATATATTTCAAGATAGTTTACTTCAGTAATTACAGATAGAATTTGAACTACTCAGCTTCTTGCATAGTAAGAAGTTAGAGGTTCAGAGCAAGGTTTCCCAGCTGATGCAAGAGCCCAGATAGTGTTGTTTTAAAGATGCAGTAAAGAGGCACAATCTCTAGACTTACTTTATCTCTTGTCTAATTTCAAATATGAGAACATTCTTGTCATGTCTAATAGCATGAATTTAAGTGATCAGTTTTAATCATATTAAACCCAAACACATTTGGGAAGAGAAGCAAGTTTCAGTAATAAGCTATGGTGGAATGAATGTCACTAAAAATAAGTTTAAAGACCTTCAGCATTATGAAGTTACCAAAGTTTACAAGTTTGTGTATTGAAAGTCAGAATTTCACCTCTGTACACTGCCTCAAATCCATTTTCTAAAACAGAATGCAAGTTCTCCAGTAACAAGAATACAGTACTAGTTCATTTGGACAGTGGTTGCAGGTATCTTTTGTAAAAATTGATGCAGTGACTGTGCTCACTTTAATGGCCACTAAAAGCAAAATATCACCCCTCTGTGCTGAAAGAATAAAGCATAATAACAGTTTAAATCTTTAACTTTAAAAGTCAAGAAAAAGGACTAAATTCAGTACAGTCACTCCCTAAAAAATGCAGTATGAAATTCCTCTTGCCGAACTCTTTTCTCCCCATTTTTCCATCCCAACTCCTCTAATTTACTTTATTCTGCCCTCCTGTTGCTGTATTTCAAGCAAGACTGATCCAGGAATTCAACAGATGCTCCTGTGTTCACCAAACAGCAGCACTCAATAAGGTTTCTGACCAGTTTTACCCCCCTAAAGTCCCTGCACTGAGCCAAGGAGGCTTCTCAGGTTACCCAAGATATTCAATACTGATTGAACACCACAAACACACAAGTATTTTCAAAAAACTGAAAGAGAAGCACACTAAATGCTACCTTTGGCCTAGCATAAGCTGTGTGCTTGTTCTTATACTATTTTAAAAACAACTTAAAACATTGCATGATAGTTTATACTATAGCTGACATAAATTTCAAAATGGCTATAGTTGAAGTGACCCTAAAGTATGTGGCAAGTTTTTGCCTTTCAATACTCATCCAAAGGTACACCTATTTATTCAGTATTAGGCTCGATACAAAACATACCAAAAAATAAACCAAACCCCTCTTGCAACCGAAGTAGTCAATGCAATATCCATATATCCTCTCTTACAAAACATAGACGGTTTCAGAGATAGGACACTGTCAATGATCCATCCTACAAACTAGGCTTAAGATTCTTCTTGAAGTCATGCAAACATCTTTTTCAAAAGGCATGCAAATGCTAAGTACAGAGCTAAGAACAATATGCCTCCCTCCACTACTGTGGAGTTAGCCTGCAAGATACAATTTACATTATTAATGCTGGGAGCCTTACGTAAGTATATACTTGTATACTTACACAGGTACATACTTATATAAGTACTTAAGTATAAGATGGGGAGAAACTTAAGAATTGTTTGTTTTCACCTTTTTCTGCTTTGCCTTTACAATTTATAAGCTATTTCTTTGACATTTTTTCTAGGATAAAAAGTGCCTCTTGACTCCTAAAGGATGCAACCTCCATTCCAGCACATATTTGTCTGATGGAATGGAAACAGACAAGAGAAATAATTCTGTTTTGTCCCTATAATCACTTGCACTCACAATTTATGATTTCAAAGACACCTTTCATATCCATGTACCTGCAAAATAATTTTGTCTTTACTTGAATTCAGTTGAGGTTAGCATTATGAACTCTAAACTGTAACATTGCTTAGTTGAGCCATGGTCCTGCACGTGACATTATATAGCTCTCACATTTCTCTCCAGAATTATTTTAGGTCACTAAATATAAAGGCTATAAACTAGGTAGACAGTTTATGCATTTCACATTACACACTCCTTAATGCAAGACTAGGAACAAGCATAACGTCCTTAGCACTTTAGAAGCTACAAACATGTACTTAATCAACATCTGGAAAATCTGCCTGTAACAGTCATTTTCAGTGCACCCCAACAAAACGACACAACTATTGCAAAGAATGGTTATTCCACAAATCAGTACCAGAAGAGAAATACTAGAACTTTTTCTCCCTTTTCAATAAAGATATTTAAGAGACAAATTACAAAATTTACAATGTTCAGTTTGTCTACATTATTAAACCACACTGAGTTACATGTAGTGTGAAAAGCTTCAGATCATCTTACTTTCAAGGGACTTAAATTCAGTTCATTACAAGAAAAGGCAGAGACATATGCATGCATTCCTTCCCTCCAAAAATTGTTTTTGGGTGGTAAAAAATTCCATGCAGCATTAAAAAAAAAAAAAAAAAAAAAAAAAAAAAAAAAAAAGAGTAGAAGCAAGTATGCATAATTTGGCAGTAATTTAAGACCAAGTTATGTAAATCTGGTGTAAATTTTGGGTGATTAATACTGTACCTCCCTAATGATGACTTCATTTAGGCTTCAATGTTCTCCCCACACCCTCTCCTCCATGTTTTACAGCTCTGATCAATGATATCTCAACCACTGTAATTAATACACTCCCACATTACTTCATGTGCCAACAATACAGTTGCCAGCTGAAAAAATAAAACAAAGCCTGGACATGTTCTTCACAGCTAGAAAGACTCTAAAATTCATTTTTTATGTTCAAATTTAAACACAGTATATGGAATTAACTTGGAATTGCAGTTTTCACACTTTGCTTACTTACTTAAATTATCCATTAGTGTGCTAAAAGCCTTTTTAACTGACATGGTTTATCTGTATGCCTGAGAACAAGGATTTTTCCAAAATATCAATAACTACTCCTCAGAAGAACACCGAGAAACTTGGAGTGTGCCCCTGATTTGCTTATTTTTTCACCTCTTTAACAGCTCTTTAACATTCTTTCTTTATTTCTTCCTTTCACCTTTACCTTTGTCTTCCTTGACCAAACAATTCCAGCAGCTTTTGACAGGTATCTCCCTACAATAATGCCAATACCATAGCCAATACCAAAAACCCCCAAATAACCCACAGCAAACCCCAACACATACGTGCTGCCTCATAAACAAAAGGCTAGATCGAGACTCAACAAGGTTTGCTGCTGTATTCCACACAAGCAAACTCTCCCTTTTGCAATTTCAGCTAAAATAATCTTTGGTCAATATTTAGAATCCCACCAACAATAAAAGTTTCATGGTCGTTTTACTGCATCAATATCAAGTTTGAAATCAGTGCAAGGGACTACATCCTTAAGTACTATACAAGTAAAATTTTTCTAATTTTGCTTGGCCATCTTTAGAGAGAGTTCACTTTGCTATTAATGTACTAATCCTTATGTATAAAGTTTGTAGATTGCTCCCAAACTGAAAAGTCCTTTCTAATCTAAGGTCTTGCATATTCCAGTGTCACAAAGAGGATGCAGACCCTACAGTATTTTTTAACTGAGCATGCAGAAACATAGCTTCTTAAACATGCTTCATAGCTTCTTAAAACACTGATTATGCTCAGCTTTTACACCTTAGAAAAAGTGAATATAGAAGATTATGAAAAGAACAAAGAGAATCAAATCAAGATATGAGTGCACTGAAGAGAAGGAAGAAAGTTTTACAGAAGTGAAGTGGGTTTGTGTGATCAGGTTTTGGTAGTGTCAGGGGAGGCTACAGGGGTGACTTCTGCGAGAAGCTGACAGTAGCTTCCCCCAAGTCCAACAGAGCTAATGCCAGCCAGCTCCAGGATGGAACCACTGCTGCCCAAGGCTGAGCCAACCAGAGATGGCAGTAACATCTCTTTGAGTATATATTTAAGAAGGAAAAAGAGTTATTGCACATATATAATTGTGCTCAGAGAACAGAGGAATGAGAATATGTGAGAAGAACAACTCTGCAGACACCAAGGTCAGTGGAGGAGGAGGCACTGGAGTGGAGATTCCCCTGCAGCATGTGTGAAGACCATGGTGAAACAGCTGTGCCCCTGCAGCCCATGAAGGACCACAAGGATGCAGAGACCCACTCGCAGCCCATGGAAGTCCACAAGGGTGCAAATTTCCACCCGCAGCCCATGGAGGAGATCCATGCCAGAGCAGGTGGATGTCTGAAAGGAGACTGTGAACCCATGGGAATCCCACGCTGGAACAGGATACTGGCAGGGACCTGCAGACCCAAGGAGAGAGGAGCTCATGCTGGAGAATGTTTCCTGGCAGGACTTGTGACCCTGTGGGGAATCCACATTGGAGCAGGTTGTGCCTGAAGGACCGCACCTCGCGGAAAGAGACCCACATTGAAGCAATCCATGAAGAGCTGTAGCCCATGGGAAGGATTGATGCAAGATAAATTTATGGAGAACTGTCTCCTGTGGGAGGATCCCACACCAGAGCAGGGGAAGGATGCTTCTCCCTGAGCAGTAACAGAAACAGCCTATGGTGAACTCACCATACCTGAGCCCCTGTCTCCCTGTGCTGCTGGTGGGGAGGAGGTAGAGCCCAAGAAGGAGGGAGAGGTGGGGGAAGGTGTTTTTAAAATTTGTTTTACTTTTCATTAACCTGCTCTGATTTTGATTAGTAATAAATCCAATAATTTGTCCAAGTCCAATCTGTTTTGCCTATGATGGTAATCAGTGAGAAATCTGTCCTTGTCCTTGTCTCAACTCATGAGCCTTTTATCATATTTTTCCTCCCCTGTCTACTTGAGGGGAGTGATGGAGTGGCTACCTCGCATGCAGCCAGGGTCAAAGCACCACAATAAGACAAAGTGCCTTGAGTACTCCCATTTTCTCTCTGGCTTAAATCATACATATCATACAACCCGCATCAAAACCCCAAACAAAAATAAAAACAAACAAGAAAGCAAAAGACTAAACAAAGTCCAATGAAACCCAAATAAACTGCGAAGGACAATGCATGTGAAGAGGCACTTCTTGAATCAGTCAGGACGATGCAGAAAAGGAAAATGAGGGAGCACAAGCCATGAAAATTGTTAGATACCCAACATGTGAAGCAGAAGACAGTCATATACCTTGTTTTCTTGGAAAGGGAAGAAGGAAAAAAAAAAGGTAAAAAAGGAAAAAGAAGCAACAGCAGCAGGAAGTCAAATCCAACACAATTTAGAAAGAACAAACACATAAGACTGGAAACTCTGAAATACCTTGGGCCAGTTTAGAGACCTTAATGATCCTGCAAGGACAATTCTTATACATAATTGCTTTCCCAAAAGATTTTACCAGACATCAAAACTTCAACTAAATCCAACGTAATAAGCTAACACATCATAATCTACTGATCTCCACCAAGAAAACATTAGTATTGCCTTACAGTTTGCTTCAAACACAGCGTGACCTCCACCAGAATACACAGGGCAAGCCTCTGAACCCTAACACAAATCCCCCAACATTATAACAGCACTCAATGCACCACAACATACACTTTCATATTGCCCTGTTAAAGACACTAACAGGAATTTTTACCTGCAATAATATTTCCATACAGAGTTTTTCCATGCTCTTGGAAGGCAGCAGATCTTAACAATAACTTTAAGAAAACCATTAACAGATTGTTAACAAGTGAAAAACAATTCTGGCTGGAATTTCTTCTCAAGTGCTTGCTAATTTTACAGCTTCTTCCCTCTTGTTACTTGTTCGAGAGCTCAACTGATCTAGGCAATCCAGTTGGCCACTTCAATTTATAAATAAAGATGACGGTCACACCAATTCATCTTGCAAACAGTCTGATATTTTCAGACATCCAAATGTACCACAAGAACACAGCTTAAATACTGAAGAGCTTCCTCCTATATTCACCTACATACTAATATTTAATTCTGAAGTGACGAATAATGGACAAATGAAGGACTGTTGCAGTTACACTCATTTCCTGCATATGACAAAATCATGACCTGTGAAAGCTGCTCCCTCTTTATTTTCTTATTTTCCTTTTAAATAGTGTCTACATTAAGCGCAAGGATATATGAGCTAGTGATCTTGATTCCTACTGCAGTGTAATGCTGCAAACACTATTAGCAATGATCAATACAACTCTTAATATTTCATTCCAGATGCCTAAATATAGTCAGTCCAAAAAAGAATGAGAACTTTCTCATTAAAGCTTAGAAAGGGATTTGTATGCAATTTTTCTGGTTCAACTACAAAATCTGAATTCTAACATCCTTAACTTACAGCAAAGAATTTATACCTCACAAAAAGTTAGTTCTGCTTAAATTCAGTATCATTTTCAGCACATTTAAATCAGTTTTGACCTCTAATAACTGCGGCAGGCACCCTTGCTATAGAAGCGAAACAATTTAACTTAATTTTGTAAAAGTTAAAATTGTCACACATCCCTAACAACCACATTTAAATCCTCCTTCTTGTTGATTAAGCTTGCACCATTAAGTTTTAAAGTTAAGCCTGCACTAGAATCTAAAAAAATCAATTTAATTACTTAAGGATATAAATTTCGATTTTATACAACTCCTATTAGTGATGGCATCCTATCACAAGCATACTTTCAGAAATAACAAAATTTTACCAAAGTTACCTCTGAAAAAAAAGAGAGTAAGAGAACAGCCTATTTTCTTAAGAAAATGCAAACATTCTAAAAAAGCATTTTCAATTGTACAGTGAAAAGTTTATCCTTTGGCCACCCAGAAGCAAGCAGAGCATTTGCCCATGAAATTATTACCATGAAAAGCAAAATGGAAAGACTAACAGCGAACAAAACAAGAACTATTTCCTATAACCGTACTTTTTCCCCTAATTCAGTCCTCCAAACTTTAGGAAAAATTTCCAAGTGACAGTTTCCACTGCCTGTGAGACTAGAGGAGCTTGCAAATTTACATATGAAATCAAGTTTAAATTACAGAGCAAAACAGGGTGCACTAAGGTCACACTAGCAGCCTTAGATCTGAACTCTAATCCACATTATGTCCAACCTGAAACACAGAGCAACAAAAAGCCAAGTTACATCAAATGCATTTAAAAAAAAAACAACCAAAAAGCCAAAAAGTTTCTGAGTTCAAATATGGCTGAAATTGCATCACAAATAACCCAAATTCTTGTAGGTACCTGCTCTAAGGTTAAAAACGTCACTTTTGGCTACTTTGTATATTAACGAATCCAATACATCTAGGTTCCAGCAGCAAAGTCACCAGTCTCCAATAAAATGGGAGAAGCACGTGCATGTTTTCAAAAGATAAGTACATTACCAGAGCAGAGTGAGAAGCTCCCTGCACTGCAAAAACTTTCCATCATCATGATCCTCACCATCCTACATGTAAATCCAGTTCTTCTTAACAATAACACCAAGCTTGAGACATACAGCAACATAAACTAGAGCAAATCTAATGAAATCCAAAGATGACGAGAATTTCATATCACCTTTAGGTACTTCTAATTAAAAAAAAAACAAATCAGAAGTCAACGGTATCAGACTGATATTCAAATCCAGTGCATAACTACAAATATGTCAAAGAAAATGTATTTTCTTAGTCCTTTATTCTTAGTCCTGCTGTCAAGCAATGCCTTGTACCTACTAGACCAAGCTAAAGCAGGGAACACTTTGACTCAATAATCAGAACAACACAAAGGGGAAGAAAAGGAGACAATATAAATTTTTTTTCCTGAGATTTTGGAAGAACATCACATCAAAGTTACAGTGTTTATTCAAGAACCAGAAAATGGTTTGGGTTGAAAGGGATCTTTAAACACCACCTAATAACCACCCCTCTGCCACAGACAACCATCTTGCACTAGATCAGGTTCTTCAAAGTCCCATCCAACCTGGCCTTGAATGCTGCCAGAAATGGGGCATTCACAACCTTTCTGGTTAACCTGTTCCAATTCCTCACCACCCTCCACAGTAAAGAACTCCCTCCTTATATCCAAACTAAATCCACACTCTTTCCATTTAAAACTTATGTCCTTTGTCCTGTCACTATAGGTCTTGGTAAAATGTCTCTCTCCATCTTTCTCATAATTCCCTTTATATACTGAATGAAAAACCTCATTAAGGTCTCCCTGAAACCTTCTCTTTTCCAGGCTGAACAACCCCAACCCTCTCAGTTACAGGAAAGGTGTTCCATCACTCTGATCACTTTTGTGACCCTCCTCTGCATCCACCTCCAATAGGTGCATGTCTTTCTTGTGCTGTGTGCCACAGAGCACTCCAGGTAGAGTCACTTGAGAGCAGAACAGAGGGCAAGAATTGCCTAGGTTTTTTTACAGGTTCAGGATATGACTGGCAAAGAAAGTAGTGCAATTTTTGAGAGGAAGAGACCCCAACCATGGAAAAAATTTACATAAGACTCTATATCCACTTCCTGAAGTGCAAAATGGAATTACTATTTTCCTATTTTCACAGTAGCCTATATGCATTTTTCTAAGGTTCATAGACAAAGAAGGATTTGAAAAACACTACATTAAATAAAGCAGAATGCAATCAATGTTCGGTTTAGTTAAAAAAATATATATTTGATTTTGACTTGTATCATTTATAAGAAAAGGTAAGGCAGCAACAGGAAGAGGTTCACTCTTGTGACATCAGAGGTTCTGTGGGTAAAAAGAAAACTGACAGGAAACTACCTAATGGGACACATTATTTCCTAAACCAGTACTCTTTCCAGAAGCTGGGATAATGCAACCAGTGCTTAAATCTGACAACGCTCTATCTGTGTGGTTACACTAAAGACTACAAGTTACATCACTACAGCAGGGCACATCAGCTCAGAACAATTTTATTACCAAGTCATTTTGTCATGTCTGTAACAGGTCTGGACCACAGCGCTGTAGAAACATGAACAGTCAAACTGTTATTGTTTTAGTAGTTCTTCTACTGAAAAACCTACAACTCTTGTAATAAAACAGCAAGTTACTCACGTAGACAAGCTTGGCATGTCTCTATAATTTTCCAATAATTTCATTTTCTTACTGAAAATTTTCCTTTATCAAGCAAGGGAAACTCAATGTCTCCATAACAAACAAAAAAAAAAATAGCAGTTTTAGTTTGCTGCTGTATAGATTATAATTTTTATCCAGACCTCTAAATATTGGTTCCAAAAACCACTTCTTCACATGGAGATAAGCTTGAAAACCACAGTAACTAAAATTTTTCTATTAGTGTACTCTTACCTAAAAGACATGCTAGCACCTAAGTATTCTGTTCATAATGAGATCATGCATTCCTAAAGCACATGCAGAACTTCCAAGGCCAAGTTTTCCAAACTCTTCTTTCTTCCAGGTCTGTGCAGCAGGAAGACTGTATCAACCTGCAGGCTGCTATGACTGCCTGTACACATCCTCCTGATATCCCATCCAAGTGGGACAGCTGCCCCGTTTTCCTTCTGACGCACAGAGACAGACCCTGTTGGACAGCATAGGAAGTACAACAGCAGAACTGGTAACACACTGACAATCTTTTACTAGTAAATCCCTCACTTCATGTTCATAGTACAAGTTTTTGATGTTGAGAGTGGTATAAGTGCAAGTGGAACATCTTTAAAGCTGTTTCATTCACTAGAATTTTGTGGGGTTTTTGATTAATTAAAAAAAAAAAAAACAGACTTCAGTGGCAAGATAGAAGATTCCAGGTATTCCCAATTCATGCAACCACTGGCACCTGGGATATGACTCATCATTAACTTGGGCCCTACTGAAATAATTGTAACTACACAAAACTAGGTACTACCTAAGAAATACAACAGATAAAAAACAGTACTCAGAGATCTTAACTTTTTAAGAAGAGTACCTGAGATCTTTCCCAAAGGACTCAATATTGTTTTCATAATAATACATCTAAAATCCAAGAGCCTGCACCAAAACTAAGATTTTCCAGGGCTAAATCAAAAAGCTAAATCAAAAAGGCACCCCCAAAGCAGTATCCAAGTAAATGTGTGCATCAGCTTAAATGAATTTATTTAAATTAAAGCAATGTGATTTTCTCATGCCAACAGTTCAAGTAACAGGTCCAAGTTTTAAGGCCAGTTCATATCACTGTGCAAAGGAGTAAGGTGGAAGAAGAATCATTTGGCTAAACCAGCACCACTATTTTGTTAGCCAAGGAGCAGAATGCATATGTCCAATTTAGGGGCCCAAACTGAGACACAGTTTTCTACACGATCCCTGGATAGGCAGTGGAAAGTTTCCTCCAGAGATGCTGTTAACGCAAGGCACTGAACTGGGATTCTGGAATTAGGTGCACAAATTATTCCTGAGATCAAATGTGTTCACCATGCCTCCATGGGACAAGTATGCCCAGTGTTTCACCTGCACTTCAAATACATGGGCATGAGGTAACTGTGAAATGTAACCTATTTTAAAAACCAAAGCAAGTAAAAAAGACACAAAATAAGAAGTTGGACAACAAATACTGAAAACAAGAAGTTACAAAGCAGAGGGAAAAGACTTCTTTCTGGTTAAGTCACCATCAGAGGCACTAAGTGCCGATGCCACACAGACAATTAACCATCAACACACAACATTACAGCAGCTCATTGTAAGCAAAAACTACATACCCTAGCACCTGTATGGTATCTCACTGCTTCCCCAAAGAGAAGGCATTCCAAACACACTCCATATCAATTAAGTATCAATTCACAATATGGTATTACAAACATTATTTGGCTTAATTCAAGTTATGTAGCCACTAGGTATTTCTGGCCCATGTGGACCATTCTCCCCAGTCCCGCCAAAAGGATTTCCAAGAGTTCTTTCTCTCTGAGTAGCATCAGGGTATGTGTGTGTATTAGGGCTGAGGTACATGATTATATATGAACACATATACCAAGGGAAAGGCTGCTGAGGAAGTTAGCAAAAAACAAAACCAGTGTAAGGTAAAACAAATAAGTCATCTCTGTCCTTTCAGTGTTTAACTTTACCCCAGCTGAAACCAGAACACAAGTATACAGACAACCTCAGGTAAAATTCCTTTCTCCTCAAAGGCATAGCTAGAGGATTTAAATACAAAGTAGGGGAGATAGCATATGAATGTACAAAGCAAAGGAGTACGTGAAAAGAAAAGAGTATTAGGTGAGATCACAAGGAAGGTTTTAATGAGGGGAGAATAAGATCAGAAGGGAAAAAAAACATGAAGAAGGAAATGGTTACTGGGAAGAAGAAAACTGGAGGGGGAAAAGTAACAGAGGGATAATGACGGTGCTGGAATATAACTTCAAGATGAAACAAGAAGGATGGGGAAAGGATCTCAATCAGGACACAGTTAGCTTTCAGTTGCAAAGTTACTGGGAAACAAATGAGCTGGTTATTTGAAAGAACAAAAAATGCAGGACTAGTCATCTGGATAGAGACAATAAATACACAAACAGAAAAACAAAAGGTTACAGGGAGCACCTTCTCTCGTAAGGCCACAACAGTAGGTGAAAACAAGGGGAAGCTGGTGCACAGTCCTTGAGAGCAAGAGAAACCTAGAGAACGTGACAAAGATGTATTGTGGCAAATATTCCCCAGCCATGATGGTACTGGGGGCACTAGGGAATTTCTCTAGGTACAATCAAAAAGCTTGTACACAGACCTGACTATCGCTAGGGCTACGGGGATGGCTCGGATACAACAGGGTGAAAGGAAGCAGTACAGAACAAGACAGGAAGGACAGAGAGCAGGTGAACACCCCCAAACAGTGCCTGGTGAGGTTACGGGCAAAAGCCCGTAGGAAAAAAAGAGGGCAGAGGCGTGGGACGAGCAGGGCCTGGGATGGCTGGGGTGGGCAGTCCCGGGGCCGAGGGGAGTACAGCGAAGGCTGTGGGGCTGCGGGAGGTCGGGCCCGAGGTCTGAGAACCTCCGGGGCGGGACGGGAAAGCTGGGGCAGCCACCGAGGCGCCCTGGCCATGCGGGGGCCGCGGTCACGGGGGAGAGCCGGGGAAGGACGGACAGAGGGAGGGAGCGGGCAGCTCCCCGGCGGCCGGGCAGATCCTACGGGGCCGGGGCAGCCAGCGGGGCGCTCCCGCACCCCGACGGGGACGATACGTTCTGAGTGCGCAGTTCGCGGCCCCCCCGCTCCGGCGCGGCCCGCGGCTCCGGGGCCGGATCCACGAGCGGGCCGGGCAGCCACCACCGCCGCCCCCGCGCTCCGGGGCCGGGAGAGCGCCCAGGAGAAGAAAGGCAGGCGGGCGGGACGGGCCCGACCGCCCCTTCCCCTGCTGCCCGCGGCGTGACTCAGTGCCGGGCCCCGCGCCGCCGCCTTCGCCGCCTGCCGG
>VZRF01003378.1:409569-436396 GCA_013396875.1 Vireo altiloquus | reverse complement strand
GACCCGGGGCTGCGGCTGCCCGCGCCGGCAGGGCCTGGTGGGGCTGGGGCTCGGCCTTTTGGCGGAGCCTGCCCGCCCGCATGAGCTGCTCGGTGGGGGAGCCGGCCGACCGCCATCTCCTTGGTTGCCAGCCCCTGCCCTGCCCGAGGGGTCGTTGCTCTGACCCCTCCCCAAGTTAGTCCAGTGCCAGAAGAGCTGAAGGATGAACTGAAAGACTTAGGAGTGATGGTTGATGAAAAACTCGACACAAGCCTGCAATGTGCGCTCACAGGCCAGAAAGCCAATCGAACCTGGGCTGCATCAAAAGCAGAATTGGGGCCAGCAGGGCAAGGGAGGTAATCTTCTTTGGTGAGACCCCAGCTGGAGTGCCGTGTACAGTTCTGGTGTCCCCAACATAAGAAGGAAATGGAGCTGTTGGAGCAAGTCGAGAGGAGGTCACGAAGTTGATAAAAGGACTGGAGCACTCCTCTATGAAGACAGGCTGAAAAGGCTGGGGCTGTTCATCCTGGAGAAGAGAAGGTTGCGTGGAGACATCATAGCAACCTTCCAATATCTGGAGGGTCACATAGGGAAGCTAGAGAATGGCTCTTTGCCAGGAACTGTAGTGATAGGACATGGATTAATGGGTACAAATGCAACGAAGGGAATTTTAAGTTAGAGATTTGAAAGAAGTTCTTTACTGTGGGAGTGGTGAGGTGCTGGAACAGGGTAATATGTTGTCTAGGGAGGTTGTGGATGCTCCAACCCTGGCAGCGTTGAAGGGTTCCTCCATGGTCTAGAGGGAGATATCCCTCCACATGGCAGGGGTGTTTGGAGCTAGATGATCTTTAAGATCCATTCCAAATCCTTAACATTCTATGATTCCATGTGTTTCAACGTGACATCATTAGACAGGATAAGACTTGCCTCCGTTCGTAGCTGAGCAGCTACTTTCGTATATATGAGAACCATGGGTTTCTAAAGTGTCCTCAACATAGCGAATGGTACCACACTGAGTCTGGGAGCCCAAGTGGATGGTACAGCTGTGCATTAGCAGTGTATCTTTGTCAAGCAATTGTTAAACCAAGCTGTGAAGCTCCTCTTGAGTTGTTCACATCAGGAATTATTGCCTCGAGGTGCAAGAACATTGCCTTGAAAACTTTGATTAAAGTGTAGCTTTTGTAAGAACATAGAAATCTTTCTGTAATTGTGAATTTCAGAGTAGTAACAAAACAACTTGGAAACAACACTGCAGAGAGAAGAAGAGGGTAGAAATTGAAAGAAAGGAAATTTTATTGTTCAGCTGTGAGCTGCTTGGAAGATGTGTGAAGGTATTTGGTCTGACTTATTGCGGGATAAGAAGTTATGTGGACCTGTTTGCAATTTGCAAAGAAATTTAAGCAAAACTACTTAGTGTAGATAACTTTAATGTAAGATGATAAAACAGAAAACACCTAGCATATTTGCATCACTTATATGTGGATTGAAAGTGGGGCAGTTAATTTTTCTTTCTAAGAGTATGAAATTGATGATGCAAAATCATAACAAAATTAGGACAGGCTTCAGAAAAGCAGTATTTTGGAGTGAGTTCTTATTTTTTCTTGAAGACTGAAATTATATTGCTAGAGCAGTACTGTGAAGGAAAAGAACAAGGTTTGTAAAAAATGTCATAAAAAGTTCTTATCCATTATATTAGTATAAGATTTAAACATGTGAAATTCACTAGCCTCATGGGAAAGGAAGGAGAAATGGGGAAGCAATAGGAAGAAACAGAAGATTTCTTTGCAAAATGCTTCACTTGCATTCCGGTTCTACCAGCTGTTCGCCTTTTTTGAAAATTGGCCTTTGCAAAGCTAATGGTCCTTAGTCATGTAAGTGCTGGAAAAATTATTTCCCTGTATAATAATGCCTTCCCATTGCACATCCTACTGAAGTAGACACAAGCAAAGTCAGTGACACAGCTGTTCCAATGAAACAGTGCTGACTAAGGAGCACTGTCTGAGGAGCTGGTTTAATGTGTAGCAGGGACACTGTCTCAGTTGGCTGGGTGGCATCACGACGCTTATATTAATTTTGCCTGTGTAGATATGCTTTGCAAATACCATTCCTGGGCATGACGAAATTTCTGGTTTGCTGACATTCATGAGTTGTACTAGAGGAGAGTTTGTGTTGGTTGGCATCAGCGTGGCTGGTTCTGCATGGTGTGTGAAGGACTGGGGACATTGAGGGCAAACAAAATAGTCAGTGGGAGACAGGAACCAAATCCAAAGGAGGGTGGACTGATCATGAAAAATAAGAACTAATTTTTTAGTCTTGGAAAGTTAAGTTTTGGTGTCGTATTTTACATCAGTTGTCTTTGCAAGAGGTAAAGGTGTCATTATTTTAAAACCTAAACCAAGGAGACAATAGAGTTATGGATAGCAAGAAAAGTGGAAGAGAATTGACAGGAAGGGAACAAAATAAGGGGAGAAGGAAGGCCTGAATTGGCACCATCTTGCGCTAAACTGTTGGGGGTTTTTTCTTTTTCTTTTTTTTTTAACTTTTGTGATTAACTGCAGTTCAAGCTTGAGATCTGACTGTTTGGAGCATTAAAATTTGTTTTATTTTTTCCCCTAGGGTTACATTATGATTTGTGTTCACTTTATAGAGGCAAGGCACAGTTCTCTGATTTCATTCATGATAGTGGTAGCTGCGTTGGCTCTCTGAAAAGGTAGGCCATAAAAAAAGCCTCACTAGATGATTTGGATGTGGTGAATAACATGGCTCCTTCATACATCCATTGAAAGAATTCCAATAGCAGGGTAAGTGGTCCCAGAGAGAAAAATGAATTGAATGCAGGGAATTGAATGCCAAAATACGTATTACTAAATTACTCATAGCAGGATGGCTAATGCATTTTAAATTGTCCAATGGAATTTATGTACTTTGCATGGAAGGAGAGAAGCTTCCCTAGGGACTCAGGCAGCCAGAATTTCAGACAGACTTCATGAGAGAAATCCACTTTATTTTTTACTAAAATGAGTTTGTGGTGCTGCTGAGAGGAGCCTGTTTTCAAAATGCTTCAAGGTCTCACACTTGTTGCATCAGCAGTGAATCAGCACACACTAAGCAAGAAAATTATCATGACAATGTTTGCTGTCGGTTTAAGTAGGTAGCTCCCTCGAAAAAAAGAAAAGCCTGAGTCATTCAAAGACACAGAGTTGCAATAGCTGTTAGTTTATTACTCCTGTCAGGAGTCTGGGCTGATTTAGAAGGATACTTTCCCTGCTAGTTACATCTGCCGTGATGGTCTGAAAACAGTAATTATATCACCCCCTCCATGCAGCCAGGAGGACAGGCTTGGTAGATGACAACCAGATTTGGTAAAGGTTGCATGGCTGTATTGAACATCTCTTGCTTTTTCTGGCGGATCTATTTTCCTCTGTGTTTTGGTCAAGAATGTTTGGCTAAGCTCATAAGTGGTGGTTCCCCATTTAAATACTTTATTCCTCTTTTTGAGCTGAGCACAGTTTGCTCTCTAGCTCTGAGAGACTCTTTTTTCGAGCTAGTGAGAGACTGCAGGCATTTTTCCCCTTCCTGTTCCTTCTTGGGGGAAGGGGGGGGAGGTAGGTAATAAAAACCAACATATTTGGGAAAAGGATATGTGGTTTTGTACATTATGTGAGCATACTACTAATTTCTGAAGCTTTTTTGTTGAGTAGAAAACTTGAGTTTCAGGATTTTCCATGGTTGCTTGTAACTCAGCCTTGGCCTCAGTCTGTCATGCACATTTGTATAAAGTAACTGAGAAGAGACGTCACCTGTGCTTCCAAATTCCAAGGTACCCAAAAGAATCTGTGAGTGACAGATGATACTCTACTGCTCTGCTGCTTCTTGTGCTGTGAACCTTTGCGAGAAGGTAAAAAACATTTTGCTGAGATCAAATTGCTCTTCACAAAGGCCAGTCTCTGCATGTGTCAGACACGTAGTTCCAGGCTCCTGTATTGAATAGAAAGGCAGCCCAGGAACGCTGCACAAACATGGTAACCTTTGGTTAATATGCTCCTTTTAAAAGCACAGGCCAGTGTTTTTATTGTGAAGCACTCTGGCTGTATCACCAGCAGGAGTGGTATGATGTGTATACAGATGTGTATAGCAGGCACAGGACAGCAGCTCTCCTCAAGCCTTCTGGTTTTTCTCTTCTCTGACAGGTTCTGTCACCTGGATGATTGATTGTTTTAGAGGTTTGCAGGAGACTGAATTCCAGCATTATAGTAGAGAAGAGAAACAGATAAAAGTTGAGTTAGAAGGGAGCTACAACCATATTTTGGTCCATGAGCACTTTGGCCTAATCACTTCTAACAGTTTTGACCTCAGGGTGGGATATGGAGATATTATGCAGAGTAGGATCACAAGAAGTGGAGTATCATTGCCCATCCAGAGCAAAGACAATTTATGTCTCTTTGGGTGGAAGAGCAAATATCCAGCTTGTTCTCAACTTTAGAATATTTAAATTTCCAAAATGGAGAGTATTTGTTCACACATCTAAAGGCACACATATGCTCTGGGAATTCATAATAGAAGGAAGATGGTGGTAGTTTTGTTTGTTTGTTTGGGATTTTGTTGTTTTTTCCTTTGTTGTTCTGTTGTTTTGTTTTGTTTTTTTCTTTGCAATAATTTCGAGATTAAAAGGTTTTCATCAAAAATGATCTTCTTCTGCTAATGCCTCTGCTGTCTACTGTGGCAAATAATGCACTGATCCACTGCCTTTTCTTTTTTCATCCTGTCCTTCACTGAAGGTTTTTCTTGGACCTGAGATCCAGGACTTTGCATCGGTTTAACTTGTTAGAGTTCTTTCTTTGTAGGAGTTTTTACAGACTGAAACACTACCTTGGTTATGCTTCTCTTTTTTTTTTTTTTATTTTGAGTAGCAGCTAATCTGCTGCTAATGTAGCAGAACTCGAAGTTTCATTTATCTTTAGTAAAGTTAGTATTCTGTTTGTTTGTTTGTTTTCTGTAGTTATTTGATATTTTGTCATGATGAACAGGCAGCTGTTCACAGACACAACACGTGTAACGAAGGAATTTGACATTCCGTATGAATATTGTTCATACAGGAACACTGCTCTTTGGGCTTAACTTGTTTCTCAATATTTTTACCTGAGGGGAGGAGAACAAGGAAGAGCAGTGTCACAGGAGCAAGCCACAGCTCAACTTTTCACAGTCAGCAGATTCAAAACAAGAGTTTATCCTTAGACATTCAGGCTGAAACTTCAGACTTTCCTTAGTTTGAGCCCACTGAGATGCTTTACAGGACAAATTCTGTTGTAAGGTAATAAGTTTCTCTCTGATCAGTGTTGGGTTTAGCCACTGTACACAGAATTCCTACAAGCAGGAAGGTCTAGTAAGGAGCATGGCAGGAGATTTTTTATAGTGTATTTAAATACTGATAAGCCTCTGATTTTTCCTTCACTGCCATGATACTTCAGAGTTTATGTACTTAAAACTTATGGTTTAGGTCTTGTAGAGGTTTTTAGTGGAAGAAAATAGGTGGAGGAAATATTTGTATCCCAGCTTGACACGTAAACCCAGTGAATTGTAATATATTAAACATATGGGTACAAATTGCAAGAGGGGAAATGTAAGTCAGGAAGAAATTCTTCACTCTGAGGGAGGTGAGACACTGGAACAGGTTCCCCAGGGTGATTGTGGATGTCCCAACCCTGGCAGTGTTAAGGCCAGGATGGATAAGGCCTGGAGCAACCTAATCTAGTGAGAGGTGTCTGTGTCCATGCCAATGGGGTTGGGACTAAATGATCTTTAAAGTCCCTTTAACTCCTTAATATTCCTATTCTAAAGCAATTGCAAAGAGAATGATTTGTAGTGAGTTACTGTGTTATCTGCATGTGTCGGTGCATGGCATCAATCTAAGATGGATGTTGGCAGGAATGGTAAGAAGACAGGTGGTTTGTGCGGTCAGGAAATCAGATGATGCCTGAATTGCTGTCTGAAATGTGGCCTTTGCCACAGAAATCTCTGCAAGTCCCTGCTTTTGATACTTGTGGTATGAGTCTGTGGGTACCTATGACAGGACAGTGACAGGAGCTCCAGCACCTCCCAGGGATCTACAGGCCATGAAGATTGCTCTTTCCATGAGAAGACCCTTGGGGCAGGCCTGAACAGTAGGCCCACGAACGGACACATCAGCCAGTGCCAAAGGACACCAATCCTTTGTCTGGCGCAGCAAAACTCAGTGGTGCTGCCCTTTTCTGAGCTTGCAATATTTCTCTAACACAGAGGTTTTGGTCCTTCTCCTCTTGTCCCCCATGGCCTGGCTCTTCTCCCAGCTAGGGAGGACACTGTTTCATGAGCCTTTACTTCCAGGGTTGACCCTTTCATTTCAGTACCTATTCAGGGCATCTCATGGATTGGAAACAAGCTGCTCCTTCATGGCTTCTGTTTCCTGTCTTTGCTTATGAACAGCTCTTGCAAGAGCACTGCTGCTGCAGCTTCCTCCAATTTGTCTCCCTTTGCCTGTATGCAGCTCTACTGTCTCTTACTGATGTCCTCAGCACAGGCCCTCCATTGCCATTACCAGTGCTGCTGGGATGTGAAGTTTGTTTGCACTAACCCAGGAGCTTGCTGGAGGGATAGATGCAAGTGTAGGTATAGATATGTGTGTGCTTGTATACCTGCATCATTTCTTCCTGATTGTTTCTAAGAGATCATTGTGCTTGTTTTGTACCAGAAATGGGCAGAGGCAGTAGCATTTTCTGCTGCTGTTTTCAATGTGAATAATGGTGTTTTGCCTAAAAGAACAGTTTGTTCAGGCATACACAGACATTTCCTCATTTCAGATAGGAACCCAGCTGGGGCTGTCTTCAGTAGCCTACCCCAACATCTCCAGTGACACACTGGGTGGCTTTCCCTTTTCCCACATAGTACACTCAAGAAATAAGCCTTATGGGAAAGAGAGCAACAATCCTCCTGCATTCCAAGGGTGCAAACAAACTTGCTGGGATAATATGTTCTCAAAGTCTCAATCCCTACCCTCTGTACAGGACCCTTTCTTTCAGTGATATTTAGCTGAGGTGTTTTAAACTGATCTACACAACTGAGTCAGTTATTTGTTTTCCCTGAGTGTTGCAGGGAAAACCTGTTCAGTCCACATGGCTTAAAGCATATTGGGATCTGAGAGCTTTACTGATCTGTCAACAACATGAAATTAAGCAGCAGTCAGTGATGTGTTGCATTTGAGATCAGCAGTAGTAATATAACAGGTAAACTCCCAAACTAGACATACACTAATGTTAATGAGCACCAGAAGATTTCTTAACCCCCTCTGTAACAAGTGGACAAGAGATTTCTGAGGTATTCCAAGCCTTTCCATAGGAAAGACATGGACTATGTAAAGCCCTGGTGAGAACTCATTTATACTCATGGTATAAATCCCTTCCTTTTCATAGTCTGGATGTCCAGATGAATTTACAGGGGTGCCTTGCAGCTGTATCCAATGCATGTCCAAAGGCAGGGACAGCCTCCTGGGCACAGGGACCTGGTCTCTGGACTTTAAAGGTCTAGTAGAGCCAAAACCTTGAATTAATTTGCTATATTGAGGTAGTATAGTCACTAAATGTCAAAAAATAGTTTATGTTATTCCTGTCTAGATCAGATAGAATTGACTTGCATAATGAGAGCTGCCAGAATGCCTTAATGTTCTGATCCCAGAAGTCTGAGAAAAACCTAATCAATCTTTATAGCTTGGAGACCAATTCTGTTGGCTAATAGTAACTACCTTCACACCATTGCAAGAAAAAAGTGGTAGACATAAATTCAGCAGAGCAAGTAATCAGTTTTACCCTAATTCTCCTGTGTTTTTTCAAAGCAAAGTACACAAAACCCAAGTAGTAACAGATGATGTACATTTTTTTCTTAAAAAGGAAGGTAATTTACAAGTCAATTATGAAGGAATTAAAATTTCTGTTCTAAAATAAACCAAGTACATAGTATTGTTTATGACTGATGCTCTTAGTTATTTGTCATTATGTTTGCTTTTTCTGTTCAACAATTTACAGTGGGTTTTCTGCATATCTTTGCAAAATTAGCCCACTTTGCTGCATAATAAATACTCTTATCTCTTTGCTGAACAAAAGACTACACAAAATGAATAATAGTAGTATTAGTATGTGAAAAACCTAGTGCTCCAAAAAGCCATTATAAGTACACTTGAGCCATAATTATGGGCAACAATGCCTCCACTCCTTGAAATTTATCATAGAAATTGTGATAGCACTACACTTGATTAAAATCTGGGACAGTTTAGAGTGCCATCTACTTAAAGACATTACCAAAACACGTCTGCCCCCATTAGAAATAAACACACAAAAATCACCCCGAAAGCTGAAAATGTGCTCATTTTCCTCTGTTTTCATATTTTGGTTTCTGGAAACAAGGTATACCCACATAATAATAATCATTATTATTATGAATGCACCTATCTGTATGAGCCACATGGACTTCAGTTATATAATACAGCAAGAGAACAAAATGAAATGTTCTGTCAAGAGCTACATGTAGTGTTTGGGCCCAGATGCCATATCCAGGGTAAGTGTTATGCCACTGCACACAGCCCTCGGTACCATGCAGATCAGTTTTTAACTCCTGTTAGCTTTATTTTCTCTGCTGAAGACACAAAATAGCATGAATGTTGACCTTTTAACGCAAGCTTGGCTATATGCTTGGGAAGGATTACTTATCTTTAAAATCATGGCAATTTTGTTACATCAGAGTATGAGGCTGATGGTCAAAAAGTACACTGCCCCCACCTCTGCACCAGTTAAGGCTATCAGTCAAGATCATGCTATGTGAGTAAGGAATAGCATTATGGTAAATAATACAAGTGATTCCCAAGGCAACTAATCCCTAGGGGACAACATCTGAAAACATTTGGAAATAATTCTAATGACATCAAAGTCAGTAACTCATGCAGGTGCTTTGTACACCTTCACAGTACACACTGTGAATAGTTAATTCGCAAACTGTAAAGTTGTAGGCTGAACACAGACCAGCTGCTGGACTGCAGACATCTTATTTTCCCTCTGTTCTTACCAGTAAATATGATGCTGATTTTTCCGTTTGCTTCCATGCTGTGTAAGACAACTTGATAAAGCTGCCACTAATAATTACCAAGATGCTCTAGACAACACGTGCTAGGCTCACTGCTCAGGGTTTTTTTTTTTTACTTTGCCATGTTCAAGAAATATGTCCAATGGATTGCCTAAACTGGAATATTTACCATGCTTTAGAACACATAAGTGAATAAAATGTTGAGTGTGACTTAGTTTTAGTTCTGCTAAATATTTAATATCAAAGTTGTTGGTCGATGTCTGATAGTAACTGATGCATCACTGCAGCCAAGCTCTACCATATAAAAGGTTCTGTATACTCAAGCGGGGCAGCTGATGTAAACATGCTTGAGATGCTAAATATTACTCATCTTTGACACAAATGTGAAAAACTTCCCATTTAATTTGAAATATCCTGAATACCATTGCTTAATATTGGAAATGCAACTGAGATTTATTTCAGTAGTGGAAGACTACCATTGCCAGTAGACTACACCATATTACGGAAGTTTCCAGAAAAGCTATTGCTGTCCAAATGACAAAAGTACACACAGAAAGATTTTTAAGTATCAGTCTACATCTTACACCTTATTTTGCTGATGTATAGTTAGTTATTGCTCTAATTTTTAAAATATTCAGAAATGAGCACTTAGGAGAACTATTAGTTAATATTTGTTAAACTGATCTCCAGTGAGCCAAAACTTTTCATTTGCTCATTAAGTGACTCAATCACTATCATTAAAGCTTCCATTACTTCAAAACTGTAATCTGTTCTCAGTTTACTTCTGATTAAATAAACAGTAAAATTATCCTTACTTCTTATGAAGTGATTCGTATCAGTTTTTAATTATTTTTTCAAATCAATTCTGATCTCACTTATAAAGATCATATAAAGTCAAGAGTTTCCTATTTTGTAATGACCTCTCAATTTTTATAGATATAGGGAATTCTATGAAACTATTATTACTGTAACTGTCTTATATTAGCCTCACTCTTTCTTGTTAAGACTTTGAGAATTTACTTAAAGGTAGGAGTTACAGACCCCTGCAGATTTTCCCCCTTTAAGTTTGGGCAACCATTTTTACAAAGCATTACAAATTAATTAGGGACAACTAGAGTCCTGTCTCCTTCCCGTTGCTGAGGCTGGTCAGAAGGCTTGTGTGATCTTCTTCAAGAACATGTGGTGGCTGTCATTTTTGTTTGCTATCCTTGACATTTCTACCCTCCAAAATTCCAGGCATCACCAGTCTCATTAAATTCTTGCTAAATAAAAGCTGTAAATGCAGAAATGGAAGGAGATGAGGGGTAGGTGCTGAGCTCTGACTCCAGCACAAAGTGCAGTCCCTGTGTGCCTTGAGGCAGTGAGTGATCTGTGTGTCTGTGGGGACACGTGGTGAAGAAATGGGGCTCCTGCCCTCTATGTTGTTCCCATGTGCTGGTTATTAGGATATTTTCATCAGAGGTCATTAATGGACCAGTATTGCTCTACTGGTAGTCAGTGGTTCTCAGAATGGATGATGTCTTTGCTTCCAGAGATAGTGGATTGGTTGAAGGGGAGGAAGAGGGAAAGAATCTTTCAATAATGGTATCTTAACAAGCATAGTTTCTATTTCAGTATAGCTGGAGGGTTTTGAAATGTCCCACTTTTAAGCTGAAAGTATATTGTATAGCATAGAACAACTCTTCAGAGCTGGGTTAGGTATATTGCCTCATATTTGGGTGTAGATTGACTTTTAGAGGTGCTGAGGAAATCTAAGTTTCTATGCCCGCTGTTGGCATTCAGCACTGAAGGCACTTTATTGAAGTGCTGAACAATTATGGCTCCAAGTTTGAAAATGGGATCCTTTATAAAAAGCCACAGAAACATAGCAAGATTATTCTTCCATGACTTTTTGAGTGTAGTCTTTGGTTGCAGTGTGCTCCATACAGCTGTTGTGCCTTTTCTCTTCAGCTCTGAGCATCGCTAGTGGAAAGTGCTAAATTCTATGAAGCGAGTTTCTAGCAGCTCATGATAGATTGAAAAGACTTGATTTCTCTTAGGGGTGTGTGTCAGAGAAAAATTGATCAATGAAGGCGTCAAATGCATAGTGCTAGTTGCAGGTGTAGTCTGAATTTCTGCAGTATGTAGAAAGAAGTATTTACAAAAATATTGCCTAACAGAAAGCAATCAGCTGGTCCAATTGAAGCCATCAACATAACAGAATAAACCAACAGCAGGAACACCACAGCAACTAAAAAAGCATGTTAATATTGCTTAATTTATAAGATCCTGACAAGAGAGAATCTAAGAATGTTTCAGTGATAATTTTGTGGAATTCTCTTCAAAGTGCATCCATGTTGTAGGGAGACACTATTTTTGTAAGAAACTGCAAGAGGCATTGAAATTCCAAGATCCTGTTTTTTGTATCTAAAAATGAAGGCAAGTACACAGGGAGTTTTCCCAAAGCGCATGGATTCCAAGCCTCTTATGAATTAAAGAGAAGTTAGGCATGGACTGGTATTAAAAATGCTACCTGAATTGTGATTTGCAATTTGAAGTAAATAAATTCCTTTTCAAAAGCCTGCAGGAGCTGATTCCTTCTCTCTCATTTGTTTCTTTACTAGCTCTACAGAATTTGCTCCAGAAAAAAACAAAAACAAAAACAACGAAAACAAACAAAAAAAAACCCTTCAGTACTGAAAGCACTTGAAAAAATGTGGTGAGTCAGAGGAAAAACGTATTGCAACCATCAACAAGTAATGTACTGGTAGATGGAGGCAGCACAGAGAATGGGACATCTGTAAGTAACTCAGAACTGTCCCTTTGCATGAACTGTGGCATGCTCCCAGCTAGTCAGAGATGGACAGGGAGCTGGTATTTAATATCATAGGTCTTTCAGGACCTGATACAGCACCAGGATCTCTTCACTACCTCTATGTTTAAATGTTGATCAAAAGCAAATATTTCTGGACTTACACACCACAACCTGTGCAGAGATTACTAGATGCAGGAATGTATTTCAGTGAGGACTCAGCTACTTTGCGAATTGAGGTTGTTCTCCATTCTACAGCTGTCAATGAATTGGGCAAGTTTTCTAACTTCCATTCTAGCCAGCAGTTGCTGAGAGTTTTAGGGAAATGTGCCACTGAAAGCCGAATGTAGGTGGAGGATAGGAGAGACAAGGCACTTTACCTTCATGCTGCTAAAATAATGTAAATCCCACCTACCCTGCCCAGCAATGAACATGCTCAAGCCCTGCTGTTCTCCTACCCTGTTCTAGCCCTGTGAAATGGCATCAAAGCCAGGAATGGGAAGAGCAGTTCCTCACCAGAACAGGACAGATACTGCTGGCCGTGGAACCAACTCCCGCTTTTCGTTTTCATGGGCAATTTTAAGCCTTCGTCATTTGGTTATGAACTCTGTCTCTCGTGCTGGGTCTAGCACAGTCAGACAAGAAAACAGTGACATCTGGACAACTGTTAAAATATGCTCAGGGAAGAAATTTGTTTGAAACAGTAGAAGATGAAAAATTATAGTCTTATTTCAGAGAAATACTAAGTTTACGCATTAATATTATATTAAATATTAACATTAAAAGTATATTGTAATATTATTTCATTAATAAATATTAATGTGAAGTTTCTGCATTTTTAAAGACATGTTTAAAATTTGCTCAATTATTGTTGCACAGTAATCACAGAATCTGCTGCAATTGCTTTATAATATTGTAACCTTCACAGGTACTGAGTAGTGAGGATTTTGGCTCTGAAAAGCTGAGGAATCCCAAAACCATTACAGCTAAACTGTGTAATAATAATGACTTTTAAAATAAGGGCTGATGTCTTTCTTTGTAACTTACTCAGTCTTTGCATTTCTATCATTAGAAAAGCAATGTAAGTCACCATAAACATTTTCTTTTCCCCTTCTTTACATTTTCTTTTGTCTTTTTTCAATAATCTTTCTATTTCATGCCCTCAGGTTTTTCTTTTACCATTTTGAATCCTAAATGTTTTAATAGGCTATATGACATTTTTTATTAAAAAGCGAAGCAAAACAAAACAGCAAAACTAGTTCTGGGCATTTCTCCTTGATTTTCTTGATATTTTAAATTTCTGACCTTTTCTTCTCTGATATTTTGTTTCTGTTATGAAATTTGAAATTAGCCTTTTTCACTTTCACTCATTCATATTTATCTTTTCCAATTATCAGCGGCTTTCCTTTTACTACTTCTTTAGTCTTCCAAACACGTTTAACTCTGTCTTCAGTCTGGTTTACCTTTGAGAATCATGAATGATAACACTCAAAACACGACAGAAAATGTTCAGGTTCACTTCAAAGACTAAAAGACAATCCTTGGAACAAGAAAAAGAGAATATAACATTGGTGTGAAGGATAGGCTTGGCCACAGTTTCAATTGATCAAAAAGTCCTTGATCTTGGAGAACCTCAAACAGCAGATGAGCAATACACAAACTTAATGAATGTCCTTCTTAATGCCTTTGGTGAATCAGGTTAATACCCGTAGCTCCATTTTACAGTTAAATGTAGACAAGAAAAATTCTATTCCTGGTCTTAAACTTGATATTCATCTAGGCTTTATATGCTTATGTAAGATTTCTCAAGGGAAAGTTTCATCAAAACAGGAAACAAGGTTTACAAAGATGAACTTCTA
Source organism: Vireo altiloquus (assembly GCA_013396875.1). Classification (NCBI taxonomy): domain Eukaryota; kingdom Metazoa; phylum Chordata; class Aves; order Passeriformes; family Vireonidae; genus Vireo; species Vireo altiloquus. The sequence continues at coordinate 422,662 of VZRF01003378.1, read as the reverse complement.
ATTGTGCTAAGGTGTATCTCAATTTAGCAACCTCAAAGAAAAATGGAAGCCTGATTGTCAGAAGTACTGAGTACCCACAGTTTTTGCATAGCTTATATGCAGCAACTAAACTCAGTGGCTCTGGCAAAGAGACCAACTTTATTAGAGTAGCTAAAGTCAGGCCATTGGTTTTGAAACGTTTATCTGTAAGAGCTTGCTACAAGTTGCACAGAAAACCTGGGAAAGCCATCATTCAGATCTCAGGTTTCCAGCTGTCAACTCTGTTCATTAATCATGGGTTGCCCTTGGATTTTTTAATTACACATAGTGCAGAGGTACTATGGATAGTCTTACGAAATACAAACAGGCAAATAATTTTGTACGTGGCATGCTTGAATTTTCATAGTATGTCTCTGTCATAAGCTCTGTTTCAGCATGCATTCCTGCAGAGGTATCATTACAGAAGCTAAAGTAACACACCTGGCAGAGCCCTATAAGGATGTGGCTGGGTCTGTTTTCAGTTTAGCTCCACATCATCTGAAAGCTGGATTAAGTCTATGCATACACAATAACCTCCTCTGGCAGTGCCTATAGCTGGCATCAAGAACTCCTTCAAATTTAGATCTCAAAAAACAGTGAAAACACCATGTCTGTTTATGAAAGGCAGATGTGAGGTCTGGAGAAGTGGGGTGATTGGCTTGTGCTGTAGCCAAAAGCAGATGCTGAACCTTCTTGTTCTCCTGCTGCTGAGCAGGTCTTTGGCCATGGTGCCTGACCTCAGCAGGATGGCTGCCTGGATAAGGGTGAATGGCAGCATCAGGAAAGAGACCAGTATGGAAGCAGGAAAGCTCAGTCAGGACTCACCTGCCTTTGATGGTGCAGCCTCAGGAGAAGAGGTGTCACCTTTCTGGGTTTCAGCAGGGAGCTGTATGAAGCTTACCTAAGGAAAAGGAGGGAGAGGGGCAGCGGAGATTGTATCCTTGCTGTTCAGCAATGGGATGTTCATTAGGCTGTAGCAGTTGTGGAGTGGAGAGAAGAAGCAGGCACAACCTGAGCTGATTAAGCTGTTCAGAGGGATTGAGATTGCAGGAGGGGAGTGAAAAAAAGGCTAACATGTTGAAATAGCATCTTGTTAATTTTAACTGACTTTCCAATCAGATTCACTGTAGAACAGAAAGAACACATTTACTGCTTGGTATTGCCTTAAATCAATTTAAGTAATGCTTAGAAAATACTACAAAAGATGCTTAAAGAAACTGAATTATTCACCTGCAAGATTCCTGTCTGATTTTATCTTTTACACTGATTTCTGCACTGTGATTTAGAAATGGAAAATTCTGGATTTGCTGTGATTTAGAAATGGAAAATTATCATAAGCTATATATCATCCACCTTCTATGAGGATAATGATAATACCTGATGGTATTATCCTGAGGATAATACCTGATGCCTGTTCTGGGGTGCTTGTTTTTATTGGCAGGAGTATTTTGTAATGACCCAAGTATCCTAAGCAGGGCAGATGCCGGGGATGCTATCATACCTAGGTAACATGGGACAGGCTATGATTGTGACCTGATTACCACTCTAAACCTTGGCTCAGGCCGTGTCTTAGACATTGTGGGTTTGGTTTTGCTCCCTCCCTTTGGAATGTTGCAAATAGAAATAAAATTAATCTTATAAATACAAACAAAAACTAACACAGAAATACCAAGATCCTAAAGATATATATATATGTACACACACATTTAATACAATCTTTCATTAACATTTTTGTCCCCACAAAGACATGCTACAGCTTACCAGGAAGGCCACAGCTGGCTTCTTCAAGAAGATTGGTCTGTTCTTGGCTGTTTCTTCATAGATGTCAAGATTTCAATAAACTCATGTTTTAAAAGGTTTGCAAACAAACCTTTCTCTTCCCCCTTGTCCTTGCTCTCTCTGCCCAGCTGCTGCTTTCGCTTCACATCAGGTATGATGCGATGTCTCCAGTTGGAAATGGGAAGTAAAATACGCAGTTTAATGAGATGAAACAACCCACAGACTAGGCTATCTCCAAACCTCTGTGTCCCACAGCGGTACTTGAGATATTGACAGTGTCTTGGTCCAGCTAGGTGTCAGCTTTTTCAGCTTCTTGGTGTTTCTACATCAAGTCTGGCTAAGCAGAAGAGATTGCACTGTCACCCATGGTGAATGGTGACCTATTACAGGCAATAACCTGGTATGCACATCTATTTTAATAGATCTGGAAAGCTTCTCAAGTGAAAGAGCTCTGGCAGAGGGAGGGTATTCCAGGTTTTTTTGAAAAATGGTTCTCATTCTTGAGGTTTTGCTAAATCTAACACGGACCTTCCCAGTTCCCCAATTCTAATGGTATATATAGTAATCAGCTATGAATCTGGTCCTAAAGAAGAAAAAAAAGGAAAACACACTCATAAAGCAGAGAACAAATTAATGGCTAAACAGTTTAAATAAATACCATGTTAAAATAAACAATTTCAGGTATCATTCTAATGGAAAAATTTTTAAAGAATTCAATGTAACTGTAATGTTATCTCACTAAGTAATAATTCAGTTCAGTTTTTCTCAATGTGGAAAATCTTTAGAACATAAGCGTGTCTCTTCACAGTTCTAAAGAAAAATTAATAAAACTTAATAAAAAGAAAAAAAATCTCCACCCAACACAACTCTCAATCTCTCAAATAAAAAAAAGGAATTTTTTATCTTTGCTGTACAAAGACTTTGGAATACATTTCCCTAGCAAATAAAAGAGTTAATTCATCCAGTCTATTGCACAATTCAGGTAAGTCCAGTCCTTTATATGATGAATGCACCCAAAGGTATTAACAGAAATGAACATGCCCCAGTTAGAGTACAATGAAAGCTCTTGCTGATCACACTTTGTATCGCAGAGCAATAAAATTTTTTTCAAAGTCGTCTAGAAATTTCTATGTTCGTATTTTATTTGCATTTGGGAACAGACACCATTTAATTTTTTTCAGTTAATTTGTTCCAGAATCACTGCTCCTTAAGTTTATATAACATGAGTACTTGTACAGTTGTTGATTAAAAAAAATTGCAAAAAACCTTATATATTTTTTTTACTGTTAGCAAATATTTTGTGACATAAAATTTTGAGATATTAAAAAAAAAAAAGCCAACCTGTCATCCTCAGTATCATTATTTTCATTCAATCTGAAGATCATTAGTTGTTGACTTCCATACTTTAAACCAGGTAGACATCCTCTGTGATGCACAACTGGGTACTGGAAGTCTTCTTTCTTTGTGTCACTTCCAGATACTGACACAGGAAGGGAAGCAACTGAAAATGTTCTGGTGAAAATAATTGATTAAAAGTCTTCCTCTTGACACGGAGATGGGAGTGAATCAAAGTCACTACACTTAAAATGCTGTCAGAAAATGAACTGGTTAAAAAACTATGGGCCAGTGCTCCATTAAAGCAGGACAAATTGGGGAGGAATAATTTCAAATCTCCATAATTTATGTTTGGTTGTCATTTAATTTAATTTCATCATTTAACAAACACTAGGAAACGGAAATAATGACCTCAGGTATGTGTCCAGCCAGCCCCTGGACTAAGAAGATACTGGCTGCTCCTTCTGGCTAAGACCAGCTCCATGGATATCCTCTCACTGTCTCCTCCTGACTTCTGACTGGAGACCTGTCCCCTACAACCCTTAGGCACCTATAAAAGGTCTTCTTTTCTCCATAAATTCATCTTCTTTCCTATCTGGGAAGACAAGATGAGGGCTTTCTTTCTCATTTATCCAGAAGGATGAATTCTCAACAATAGGTATAGGTAAATGTGAAAAAATTTGCAATTTTCATAGCACTCCCAACACAAGAATTGCTTCTTAGGATGCTGTGTAAGACAAATTGCCAGCAATATTTAAAAAATAAATGTAAAATTTACATATAGGACAATTATTTTTAATTCTCCTTGCAGGAAAATACTATGGTATTTTTCACACAGAGACATGGGTGTGAGTGGATGTGTATTTATCAGTTAATAATTTTTTCAAGGTATTTTTCAGTCTGCCATAGAAGAATAGAAGATGAATAGAAAAATGATCAACAGGGAAAGGCAAATGTGGGCTGACTTCCAGCTGTTTCTTGTAATAGCAAGGTATCAGTCAGATGAAAATAATATATCTGGATTTTGCATATGCACTTCCACAGAGGCAAGTAGGAGAATTTTTGGTTTAATCCCCTCAGAGCATAATTTCCATTCTGATCTACTCAGTGTCCCTAAATGCAACTTCAGTAAATACAGATCATACTGATTTTTTTGTTAAAGTTTGGTTGTTTTTTTATTTATTTATTCATTTATTGCAGGGGGATATCCTGGAAGTATGTTAAATTTCTTCTTCTGGGATAGAAAGAATAATGAAGTCTTTCATCTCCTTGGGTAAATTCTTTGGTCTGGCAACAGGTAGCAAGGACTTGTGCTCACCCTGCAAGTACTCTTGCACAGCAAATATTTGCCCTCACAATGAAGTAGCATCAGTGCCAGGTGTTTTCAGGTCATCCTGTGCTGCAGGGGACAAGAAGACGGGCCATTCTGCAACCTTTTTCCACCTTTCTTGTCTTTGTTGACGTGAGCTAGAGCATACATCTGTAAAACATGTACCTTGTTTGCAAAATCTGTGATGATCTCTTTTTGGTTGCTGTTGCTTGGACGAAATAAACAGTTTTCCCAAACCCAAAGGAAACTTCTCTGTGAGGAACCCAGGGCTGGGTGAGAAATCAGAGGCATTTTGCTGAGGTCTCTTGTTTTGTTGGCAACTCATTGTCACTTTGTCATGCCACACTATGTTTAACTGTGGTTTATAGATGCATACAGAGAAACTATCCGTAAAACCTTAGCACAGGACCATGCTAAGTATGTGGCTGGCTGTATGATTGAGAAACAGATTGGATAAGCAGCAGCTTAAGTGTGGTCTGGTTTAAATGAGGCAATTGGACTGATGCAAATTATTTGCTTATGATATTCCCAGCGGTTTTAAAAACAAAACTTGACTGTGTTAAGAAAACCAGAAGTATGGGAGTAATATTTTTAAAGTGGGCAAGACTTGTCTGTATTGTATCTTCTGTCAGAGCAAAATCTGGCTTTGAAGGGCTGTAATGGGAATGTTGCAGGCTCCAGAGCACTGTCCTACAAAGAGGTTTTTTTCATCGCTGATGAATATGGTATTGCTTTTGTTTATGAGGTCATCTGCTTATCAGTAATTGGCTGAAATAATCCATTCTGTGTCCAATTTTTGTGTACATGTATTTTAATATATGCAAGTGCACAAATCTTCATGCACATATGTACACTCACATATGTATGTTCTAAGCACATATGAGAACACACACAAGCTCACATTATATACACATATTTAGAGACATAGAGTCACAGGTGGTTTGGATTGGAAGGAAATTTAAATGTCATGTAGTTCCAACCCCCCTGTCCTGAGCAGGGACACCTTCTACAAGACCACGTTGCTCAAAACCCCATCCAATCTGCGCTTCTGATCGGGTTTTGGCCCAAATATGTTGCTGAGCAACTCCATGATGTTCCAGTATAAGCAGATGTACAATTTAACAACAGACACCAAGCTGATGAGAGAACGTCATGGGTCACAGCCTGGCATCGATGGAGATTAGGCATACTGTAGATTAGTTCAAACGTCTCCAAGATCCAGGAGTGCCTGCTTTGTAAATTACAAACCTGTAAAAATATGGCACCACTGCTTGTTTGCTTTCAGGAGCTCTTTATCAACAACCCTGCTCTAATCTTATCAAGACTACCACACATTAGAAAAATAGCCATCAGACCATGGCTGAACTACCATGGTATTTGCCCAGAGGGTTCTCTCATGCATCATGTATGAAGTTTAAATAAAAGTCACAGAGAGGATGCACATTGTTCACAACCTTTTCTGAAATTTCTTCAAACTCTGAACAGTAACAACAGTCTGATTACTTCTACACCAGCCCGTCTTTTTAACCCCAAAAGCACAATTTACATGAGAGTTATCTGTACAGAATAGACTAGAGAAAAAGCACTCCCAGACAGTTTATATAATCAGGACAAAATATCCTTGCAATTCCTGAAATGTGGAAGGCAAGTTACTGTGTGCTTTAGATCTTCCCTTCGAAATCTTGTATTTCCCTTTCATTCACAACCCATTCCCACAGGAAAGCACTGAGGGGATGAACTTTGTGCGAAAGTTGACTTTCTGTCATGACAGCACATGTGGTTCCTGTACCTTCCCTAAAGCTGTTCCATCCAGAACAGTAAAGCACTTGAATTCTCAGAAAGACTAGCCCAGTAAAAGAAGGCATGTTTGGCAGGAAACATGGCAAAAAAAGCTGGATAATATAAATATTTAGCATAAATTTCTGGAAACTTCTAATATAGCCAACTGTCAAAGAAATATTGAAAGACAATAAGTGTCCTCTATAATTAATGTAACGTAATGTAACACAACATAGCATAGCAGAGTCCAGAGTATGTATTATATTCGTTCTATATAATACGTAATGTAATATGTGGTGTATATATGGTATATAATATGCTATATATCATACATATCTTCTATCCCATACTATATAGATATGTGAGTGTGAATATACTATATCTATCTATATCTATATCTATATCTATATCTATATCTATATCTATATCTATATCTATATCTATATCTATATCTATATCTATATCTATATCTATATCTATATCTATATCTATATCTATATCTATATCTATATCTATATCTATATCTATATCTATATCTATATCTATATCTATATCTATATCTATATCTATATCTATATCTATATCTATATCTATATCTATATCTATATCTATATCTATATCTATATCTATATCTATATCTATATCTATATCTATATCTATATCTATATCTATATCTATATCTATATCTATATCTATATCTATATCTATATCTATATCTATATCTATATCTATATCTATATCTATATCTATATCTATATCTATATCTATATCTATATCTATATCTATATCTATATCTATATCTATATCTATATCTATATCTATATCTATATCTATATCTATATCTATATCTATATCTATATCTATATCTATATCTATATCTATATCTATATCTATATCTATATCTATATCTATATCTATATCTATATCTATATCTATATCTATATCTATATCTATATCTATATCTATATCTATATCTATATCTATATCTATATCTATATCTATGTCTATATCTATGTCTATATCTATGTCTATACATTTTAGTGACAGAATCAGTCTTGATTTACCCAGTGGACCTATCACTCCTGTCCACATCCCTCTTTTCCAAGCAGTGCTTCTGTTTTCATAGTGGCTACCCAGAGCTTTTGGTGCTGTAAGTGTGAATTCAGCTGTGCATTTGTAATGAAAGCAGGAAAATTTCTAATACTTTCAGTAATATTAGAAAAGTACTTCTAACTGAACTTTCATGTTAATCTTATATGTCTTTATTAGCAACATAACTTGAAAAAAAACCCCATCCCAGAGACACTTAAAAATATTCAGGGATTATCAGGTGCATGTATGAAAGCTAAATCGGATATTTTTTCTCCAGCTTATTAACTGTTCATCTACAGTTTACGGTACTCACTTTTAATGCTTTTAATGCTTTTTCTTTTTCTTTTAATCCCCTCCTAGCACTTAACCTCCATCTTGTAAATTCTCTTAATTTTTCCAGGGCAGGGAAAAAGTTCTTTGAATGTAAGACAAGCATGGCACCTTTAAAACCCAAGTTGCAGGGAAATAATTGAATTTAGCAGGAGCTACATTTTCTAAATTATTGTGTGGTAAATCACAAAAAGATCCATGATAACTGCTCAATATTTCATTCTTTGACTGCATCCACGTAGCACTGCAAAATATTTAATTCATGAGGTGACAACAATATCTCGTGATCTTTGTAGAAATACAATCTAAACTTACATAGTTGGAAATAATTTAGAGACTTTGGACAATGGGTGTTGCAGAATAACTATGTTATAGATTTTTTTAAAAAAAAGTATCCATGCAGATGCAGGCTTTGAGTTTACTATTGAGTTTGTCTTATTTCTCTTTATGTTCCCCTGAGTCCTAGGTCAGCTAACCTGTGGTGATGCTACCTGTAATGCAACCTGTAAGTTCAGGATGACTATAAAGCTTTGATACACTCTAAAATTATTAAATTATCATAGTTATTAAATTATTACAATGCTTTTGTGGAGACTGGTGTGTATTTACCTTCCGCATATGTAAGAATGTGTTTTTATTAACTCTCAGTCATGTATACTTAGCCAAGGACGCTGAACTCTGACTGCATTCTTATCATGCTTTTTGTTGTTAATAGCCATGCTTGAGACCAAAATAAGCCCTCAGCTACACCCAAACACCTTTGCTCTCTGTGTTAGCTTTGCACACACCCTGGCTGAACCTGCACTTGGGCAATTGCTTGCAATTTTCCTGAGGAGCCACAAGAGAAAGTTTATGCCCAGCTTAACTTTGCCATTAAAAGCAGTAGGTGTGGTTTAGTGCAGTCTAGAAGCAGAAAAGTTACTGAAATTTTTTGTCCTGACATTTCACTTTGTTGAACCCTGGATAAATCCACACTTTCAGACAAGTTTTGGCATTGCCATAATCAGTTCTCACTGGTCTGCTTATGTAAATCAGTCATCACAACCAGTTCAACCAGTCCCTTGAGAAATCCCATTACATACGGAAGCGAGAGTCAGTTGGTGCATTTCCACATCACTTAGTTAAATAATGCTTTGGTCAGTCTCACAACTCACCTGCCCTGCCTCTCACCTAACATGGCTGCTTCACTCTGCCACCTTGCCCAGGGCTGAATCATGGAAACAAGGTTCATTTGAAGATGAACTGAGACCACAGCTTGTTTTTAGTGTGCAAGTCAAGAACATAAAATACAACAGCTCATTTCCATAGACATCAGAGAAATTGCTTGCTTGCTGGTTAATTTTGCCTAAGTTTCTCTGATTGTTGGAGAGAAAATATAATAAGTGTATTCTGTGTTTGGTGGTCTGGTTGGTGAGATGGATTTGAAACTCAAACTTCCCTGTGATGGAGATGAGAGCAGGGTGGAGTAGTGGATGAAGCAGCACTGCAAATACTGATATCATTCCTTTCTACAAGTAAAGGTGATGGCTGGAGAGGATAACCTGAATTTGATAGTTCATTAAAACTTCCTAATACTGCAGTGTTTTAGATGGTGTAGGGATGAATAGAAGGAAATTAAAAGAAGGAAAGCCAAGGAAATGGGCTTGGGCATATGCTGGACCTGACTGTGGCTGATGTTTTGGACACGAAGACTTATGGCACATGCATCAATCATTTACAGAAGCCCTCTCAAGACTTCAACTATTTCATATCTTGCTGTGGACATCACCCAGGCTGGGGACAGCTGTGTCAGGATGTTGTGTTGAGACGGATGTGACAAGCACGAATCACACCAACAACTTCAGGCAAAAAGCTTATCTTTAATACTATGTAACCTCTTTTATACAGTTTCTAGCTGTTTACATAGTTTTAAAGCACAACAAGCTTGATTCAACCAATCACCACACACCACTAGGTGAATACACGATAATCACGCAACATATTTTTCTACCTCTAACTCAACTATGCCTCTTTCCCATGGTCCTTCTCTGGCTGAAGTAACAGGCCTGAGCCATGATTTCACAAAGGCAACAAAGGCCTTAATTTTATAAGGTTTTACCTATATGCAACATCAAGACGGCCCAGGAGTTCAGGACGGGCAACTTCATAACTGCGTACAAAACATGTGGATGTACCCTATGACTTGACTGCTGCTGGTAACCAGTTTATCTATGTTAATAGCTGGTCTAGCTATGTCTGCACATACTGCCCTGAAGGTAAATAGGAGAATAGGAAGGATAAGGGTAGGAAGAGGAAAGCTGGATGTAGCAGAAAATCAACTGAGGATTTTTTAAAATGGATTTATGGTTTCAGAGACCTTTGTTGATGATATGAGAGAATATTTCCTACTGTGGTGTTGCCATTTGATCCTGCCCACTTGGTGGTAGCATTTTTATTTCCCATAGGCCCCCAAAAGCCTTGAGTCTTCATATTCCACTTGCACTAATTTAAATCAACTGCCTTGGATATTTTTGCTTTTCATTTACTTCTCATTTAGCTTTCTGTAGCAACAGAACTCATCTCCTTAAAGTATAACAAAACATAACTCCTTGGTGTCTCACAAACAAATCTAAATGGCAGTTGGCAGGAAAGTATTATATAAAAGCAACTCAGATTGTTTATGTTACTATTTTCACTGGACCAGAGCATTTATAAATAGTCTGTATCTAATAAATAACCTGCCTAATCTGTGTATTCATCTCTATGGCCCATTAAGGCAAGGCGAGGAAGAGTCAGCCATAGCATCAATTTGCTTGGGATTATTGGTCTGAGGAACTCAGAGACAACACCCCTTACAACGAGGAGATAGAAAGGATGTCCCTTTAAGCGAAAACAAGCAAGTAAAGCTTTCATCCCCTCAGGATAGCTGAAAGCCATCAAAAGGTGCATCTTGTGACAAGCGCCCAGCAGCTCAATCAATGAGTGTTCAGGACAGCAGTGGAGGGTTCATCAGTAATTTGCAGATGGTTTAGAGAATGATTTGCTTCCTTATGAGCTCCCTCTTCTGCTTCCTCACCCTTGCAGGGTTCCATCTGCAACTCAGAACAAATCCTCTTGGGACAGGAAAATAATGTGGTGGCAATTTCATCCATGATGATGCTTGTGGCCTCTGGCCCACTCTGTGCTGCTTCAAATGGTGCATACAAAATGCCAAACTATTCCCCAAGAAGATATTACTGGAGGGACACAGGATTTCTCTCCCCATCCAGGCTGGTTTTCCTCCTGTTGTAGCCAGCTTCCACCAGTGGTAGGGCTTCAGAGTCAAGCCTGTAAAGAATTGACTGCTTAAGCTGTGACCTTCTTTCCCATCCTTGTGTGCCAATGTACCGTTGTCAAGAAAACAACATATGGTGCTGCAGTGGGTAATTGCTGGAATGAATCATTGTGGGGTAATTCAGGGGCAACTGTTTCCACCTTTTCAAATTGTGAGTGTTGTGGGGGCAAGCAGAGAAAACCAAACCCCAAACAACCTGGCAATGTAAGCTTCCAGATACTTCTATTTGTGCAAATACCAGGTTTTTGTAAATTGTCACTTTCTGAAAAAATTCTTGTAGCTTTAAGACAGACGGAATAGTCTGCCATCATGGCTTTAATGAGGAAGGGAAAAAATGACCTTCTTCCTACTATAAAATTCTTAAATCCCCCTAGATTTCAGAGCTGAATGAAGCTTGCTTGTGTTTTATCATGTCTAATCAATTATTTTGATAAAAACTTTTCTTTCCCCACAAGAGGCACAGTAATCTGCTGCTTGGATGCCCTGTCATTTGTCCCAGCAGCCCTGCAGGTATTGTGGGAGGAGGAGAGCTCTCCCTTGGTGGGAACAAGCTGTGTTGGTGCTTCCACATTCTTTTGGCAGAAAATCAGCTTGTGGTTCAACAGAAAAGGCCTGTGGGCCTTGTGCTCTTCCCCAACACCAACAACCAGCCTGACACACCAGGCACATGCAGTGGCAAAGGACTGCAAACACGTCTGGAAATAGATGTGGGAGATGGGGATATTCAACTCAGAATATGGGTCCTTCATTTTGTTTTCCCATAAATAAGGCTTCTGTATATATAACCACAGTATCACAAGTCTGATTCTCTGGCTCCTGCTCCTGTCTTGTCAAGCTTTTCACTGCTGTTCACTTTTCACAGCCTGTAACTGTACAGAAACATCTGACTGTGAAATCTGTAACTAATGTCTTATTTTTTGGGTACACAGTGCCATCTAGCCCCTGACTAAATAAGCTAGAAAGGAATTTTAAGAGTTCCTGAAATGCTGGTCGTTTTTCAGGAGAAGCTGCAGGAACAGCTTCTGTTCAGACCAACATTCAAGCCTTGCTGCCCTTTTCTCCTGTCCTTAGGCCATCCACATCCCATCATCTGCAGCCTCGACTCCTATTTCTCGCAGGTGGTTACCTGCAGAAGGCTAAAGATCTTTTATCTCTTAAGCTGGCATGTCACTTCAGTTAGGGGCACCCATTTGACCAAAACCAACCACTTCACCTGCTTGGATGCCCCTTCCTACCTGACTTTACATTCCGCCCTTTTAGTCCTCCTCCCAGGACTGTTACTGACTTACTCCAAAGGATAAGCTGGCACTCTCTCGTGGCTGGCCAGGCACCAGTTGTAGTAAGCAAACAGCTTGAAGCCCATTACATCTCTCAAAAAACATAGACCATGTCTTCTCAGCATGCAGCAGATAATCATCAGGTTGACAGCCTGTGGCCTTGTCATGGCATGGAGCTGAATAGATGTGCTGGGAACTGAAGCAAGAAACCAGCAAAGGCAAGGAGGGTCTTGCTACCTGCTGCCACCCCTCCTGTGGCTTCCTGCCACAGCCCAGGAAAGCCTGCCACTCGCCAGAGATGCTCCTACTATGGCTGGTGCATTGGGGGCCTTCCCCATGGCACTCTGCTCCTCTGCTGGAGCCCCTAAGTTTTGAGAAGCTACACTTCCCAGTGGAGCACCTGTGACTTGCAAAATCTGGGAGACCTCCCCCGCTGAGTACCTGAGGAAGTTTTCATTACCAGGGCGCTGAAACTGGTGAAGTCTTTTATTCCTGAGCAGATGTCAGTGGACATTTGTTACATTTTTCTTTCAGAGATTTTCAGTGACAGAAGCTCAAAACATTTAATGGAAATGGAACCTTTTCAAGAAAATGGTGTTTTGAATGAAGCTTGCTTGGAAAATATTTTCAATGCCAAATTCCGCCTAGCTCTGACAAAAGTTTCCTTTGCCATTCTTTGATAAGGAATGTAGTTAGCATCAGTATCTGATATAAACTATTAACTCCCGGATTTTTTTTTTTTTTTGCTGGCCAGCCTTCGCGTATGAAGATCCGGGGGAGGCCTCTTTTCTTTTCAGACCTCCCAGCCTGCGCACTGGATTTTTTAGGTGAGACACAGGG
>VZRF01003378.1:331028-409555 GCA_013396875.1 Vireo altiloquus | reverse complement strand
TCTGGACAGTGGCAGCTGAGGTCCTCCTCAGGACGTAGGCAGATTGCCCCCTTGCAGGGCTAACGAGCTCTGCCTGCCCGGGGAGCAGCCTGGCCAGGCTCGAACCTGGGCCCTGGCAATTGCTATGCCATGTGCTTAACCACTACACCACCAGGGCTCCCACTCCTGGATTAACATCTGGTGAAGTGACTGGGGCAGTTCACACATCTCATCTAATTCAGGATGTGTGAAAAAATTGGGCTGACTCTAGCTACTAACTAATCATGGTCGTGCTGATTAACAGCTCCACTGAGCTCCACTTGCTACGCTTCATCCAGCTCCCCAGCCAGATACTCCTTGCATGGGACAGCAGTTTTGGAAAACATTGCTGCACAAGAAGGTCTTGGTCAATGTGATGTCTTGTTTATTCCTCAAGTCAATAAACTTTGGTCTGTGTCCCGGTTTGAGACAAATGCAGAGGAGGAAATATCCCCTGACGGAATGCAGGCCCCTCCCCCCACCAGGTTCGGGAAAGAAAATGTCCCGGAGGAAAGTGAAAAGGAAAAAAAAACCTATTTATTTAACCAAACAACAAAACACACAGGAAAAGGACACTAATGCTAGACAAATGAATTGCTATCTGTGAGAGAGGGAAAAATAAAACCTGAAACAAAGTCCTCTTAAGGGTGTGTCCTCTCTGCTCCCGGAGTGGAGAGGTGTCTGTCCGGGGAAACCCCCCTGCAGGCCGGGGAAACACCTCCCAGTGAAGTCCTGATCTTCTGAAGCTCCAAGTCCAGAAGGGGAAGAAACAAAATCCCAAAGAGGAGGAAAAAAAAAGAAGAAAAAAAAAAATTCCGTCTCTCGTCTCTCCCTAAAAGGAGCAGCGCTGAGAGCCAGCCGGAATCAACCTAAAGAAAAAAAAAACTGCCTTCTCGCTTATCTTTGTGTAACCTTGAAGAACTCCGTCTGGGCTGTTCTCCTCCTCCCTTTCAGGCTCCGTTTAAAGACATAGGAAAGCATACAATTCACTTTTCTGGGCATGGGCAGACAATATAGGACAAACCATCAAAGGATAAACTCCAAGACAAAAGTCACTCCAAGACAGTCTGGATAGTGACTAGGTTTTCTAGGGGTTAATATGACTGAATAGCAGAGATGCTGATGTGTTTCCTAAATGGAGCAGCCCTATTGCACATGCAACCTATCTGGACCTGAATGGACCAGTTATCCTCCAGGAATAAATATGCTATCCATGTTACAGTACTGTGTTCTTTGGGCTAACAGGATGAGATAAAGTGATTATTTATGTTCTACAATATTATGGGGAAAAAGAAAACACCTGCATCTGTATATCAGTATCATCTGAGTACAAAACATATTTTAGGAGCTCTAAGCTAGTGAAGATGGACCCATCTTGATTCAATAACAGCATGTGATGTTTCCAATATGTGAGGCATTTAGTTTTGTTTTCAACAATTGCTCTTGTAAGAGCAACTATATGAAATCTGTTTTGAACAGAGGACACAGAGTATGTTAATTTAACACACAATGATCCAAGTTTTCCAGTTAGGAACACATTAAGAACATTTTAAGATCTCACATTTTTGTATTTTCTTCAGGCAGCATACAAAAATTTCATTCTCTTTGCTGGAGGTGTTTGGGAGTAATATCCTCCTTATATGTGGATGTAGAGTATTTCACACACGTAGCTCATGATCTCGTACCATCACAGTTGCAACAAGAAATGTGTAACAACAACTAAAAGTACCCCATGGCTGAGTGAAACGTCACTCAGTGCCCAGCTTGAGCTAGTCTGTGAAAAAACTCAGTCCGCAGAAAGCCACTTAGTGCTTTAACATACGGACAGATATTACACAAGATGCATTTACACGTGTTTCAATTTGTTACTTGCATATAGGCAACACCAGCTTTAGTGCAACAGACTGGAAACCCCAGTAGGTTTTTTCTCCAGCCAAGAGGAGAAGAGGTGTAATGATGCTGTGACAAGCTTCAGAGTTGTGAGTGACTAGAGAAGAGTAATGGGGGCATAGAGGCAATTTATGGTCTTTATGCTTGACTGCAGCCTGCTATTTGAGCAGGGTACCAAACAGCAATCCTGAAGCCTTCCCTTTCATGTCCATGCTTTCAGGCAGCCAAGCTCTTGCGTGGTGTAGGTGTACAATCACAGAAGGTGCATCAGCGCCTGTTTAAGCTTATCTTGAGATGATAGACTGGAAAGTAAGCTGAGAAAAAAAGAAAAGAATTTTTCTATGTCATTGACAGGAGAGCTGTGGCTGGGAGTGCACACTGCCGGGAGTGCCCCTACAGCAGGTGTCCCAGCTTCGAGTTAGTCCCAAGAAAGATCTAAAATGGTCTGGGATGCCTGAAGTCCTCATATCATAAAGCCATCTTTGTGCAGGGAGCCACATCCAGCATCCAAATTTCCTGTGCTTACACATGCAACTTGTTCTTGTGAGCAGTAGATGGCACTCTTTGGATTAAATTGCTCTAAGAAATTTTTATATTAATAAAATCAGACATATGTATACACACACACACACACACAAATATTTGGTTCTCAGAAAAATATATTAAATAAAAATCTGTATATCTGAAATTTTACTTTAGGCACCATTAAAAAAAAAATAAAACAAAGTGAGAAAAAAGTGTAATCTGGTTTCCAGGATTTTGCCATTGTACTGCATGATTTCCAGTGTTCCCATCTCTCTTTTTAACTCCTTACTGTAAACAGGCACCTTCTCTTTCCATCTTGCCTTCCAATAACACCTTTCAAGGCTGCTAAATTACCTACACAGATGAACATCCAGTGCCAACCTGAGAACCAGCCTTTCTTACAGCTTTCCCCCAACATGTTCCCAGTATAATAATGGGATGGGATTATAAATTTTCTCCTATCCTTTTTAAAAGCGGGAAAGCATAAACTCACACAAGGGCTGCCAACATGAAGCCTGTCCTGCTTGATCTCTGCTTTCCCATCTCCTGTTTTTTCTTCCTTCTCTGGTCTCTCCAATGACCTCTATGGAGGCTCTGCTGTTTTGAGCAGGTCCAGGAAAACTCCAAACTTCAGCCCTATCTCTCTGTGCTCATAGAGAAGCTTGGTCCTTGTTAGAATTCACACCACAGGAAAGTAAACCGTGTGCTGCTTTTGCCTGGCTTCATTTGGTTTTGCTGTATTATTTAAAAAAAAAATTTATTTTATTTTCATTCCTGAAATTCTCTTTCAGGGAGCTTTTCTGAGCTCACAGCAAGCTCCACCTGTGGAGCCTTATGACTCTGCTGAGGTCATTGATGTGTTGAGATATGCAACTGAAACACTGTAATTTCTGCTGGTAAATCCAGAGAGCAGATGGCCAGCCCAGTTAATATCTTTCTGTAGTTGAAGTGGTGGATTCCTCTAGGAATTGCTATGCAGTAATACAGCAATGAATATTTGTGTGACAGGGTCAAGGAAAACCCTAATCTGACACTGCAGCAAATTCTTTATGGATATCAGCTTTTGTTGGTGATAGCAGAGTGCCAGTCACACTGTGCCTGTGCTGGGGAGGCAAAGATTGTCATGGCAGCTCACAGAATAACTATCTTGGTGTCTTGTTTCACTCACACCTACCCAGGTCACAAATGCTCTGAATCAGGTGCTCTGTTGTACAGCAGGAAATATTTTGGAAGAAAGTCATTCATGGTATTTCTTTAGAAGCAGAATCTGCTTCGAGGCTCTGCTGGCAGTTTGAATCCACAGGTTTCAATTCTGTCACATGGATTTACAGAGAGGTAAAATGATTTAAAAGAGAAGCTGGCCAGTATGTTTTATACACCAGGTTTTACATCTTTTCTCCTTACCAACTCTTGAAGGAGGTGGGAAGAAAGACGGCTTTGGCCCAGATCGTAGCCAATCAGTCAGTGCATAAAAGATAATACTCAGATGCTGCTAGCATATTAACTTCTGATGGTTATTTTGTTACTGAAGCTTTTAAATACTTTTCGTTTAGACCTATATTTTTAACCAGTTTTAATTATTTTTATCCCCTAATCCTTCAGCTTCCAGTAATAAAATGCAATTCCTGACGCAAGTCCAAAATGCCATTGCTGTTCTGCCATAAATCTCAAGGGCATCCTCTGCAGCAAATGGAAGTATTAATGGAAGAAGTGAGATGTAGAGAATGAGCTGGTAATGTTTATTGAGACTGAGTCCCTAGTGACAATATCTATAATTAGCACTAGAAATCCTACCATTTAGAGGGTGTGAGGTGACCAGTGGCACCCAAAATCTCCTAAACTAACTCCAGGGATTTTGGCATTTCTGTTTTATCTTCCCTGCCCTTTTTTAAACCTTTCCTACTGCGTGTTGTATCACACTGAATTTTCCTCCTAAAACTGAATGATACCTTACACTGCCATCCACAATGACCTCTTCACACAGGAAAATGGTTGCCATTTTGTTCTCCTACCCTTGGTGCCCTTGAAAAGGAAATGATGCTCACAACTTCAGTGGTGCTTGGGCTCATCCTGCCTTCCATCCTTCTCTCTCTCTGCCCATGAGCTGCTGGCTACACTGCCTGTGCTGAGTGCTACTCTTCCATCCTCTGTGCTGCCTTCCCTTCTTTCCCGTGTCTGCCTGCCAGACGTCATTAATCACACTTGTGGCAGGCCACAATAAGACTTTTCACCATTATTTAACTCAAGTTTCTGCCTGTGCCTCCTTGGTGTACCCAGCACTGAACTGCCCTAAAAGCAGCTAAGGTCTGTAGAAAAGAAGGAAGATGTAATGGTCTTTCACAGATTCCTCCCTCCTGCAACTCTTTTCCCTTAGGTAATTCAGTCCCTGCTGTGACACTGTGAGTTGTGATTGCGTGCTTCATCCCAAAATCAATTGAACAAGTAGCAGAAGGAGAGAAAAAAAAGGGGAAAAAAAGTCGATGCAATTTATTGCAACTTATTGAAATGCATCAGAGTAATTCTTCTTTCTGTCAGTGTGAGAGTCCTTGTGGACTTCACGAATGAGATAAAACTGGGAACGTGGAAGGAGAGGGATCTAGAAATTTGTTCTGGACTAAAGCAAAACACCTTGCTAGGTCTGAAAGCCAATCAAAGAACTCATTGGCCTTCTGCATGCTGCAGTGGCCTGGGCTGGTGCCTTGCTAACCATCCTTAAAATAGCTCCAGCCTTGGCTGCTCTGGGAGCAGATGCACCTTCAGTCCACAGAGGTGTGTTTGCTGCTGCTGTAGTTCATCCACTGCCAAGTGAATTTTGGGAAGCCAGCATCCAAAACCTCCACCCTGTTCCCAAAGGTATACCTGCAGTGTGGGAGAACCATCCTAGGGGGCTGGCAGCCTCACTGGGGCTGAGTTAGAATTGGCATCAGCCGAGCAAAGGAGAATGCCTGCAGGCTCATTTTTGCGTATCAACAATATTACTGTCCACCTGCAAACCCTTCTTCTGGGTGGTAGGAATTGTCAGCAAGGTTTTGGCCTACTTGCTTCCATTCTGTTGTCTACCTGCAGGGACAGGCCCGTTTTAGGTTGCTGTGATGCTCCTGCTGTGGTGGGAACTGAGTTTGTGCCTGGTGCTACCTCTCAGTGTTCCCTACATCCAGGTTCCTATGATATGATGCACAGGTTCACCTTTCTCACAGCTCCCTGCACGTGGAGGACTAGCACAGAACATCTTCCACACAGCCCAGTGTTTGGTGTTGTCCCGGTTTGACCAAGACAGGTGTGAAGACTGGTAGCTGGAGCAGTGTAGGGGACTGACCATGGCAGTGTGAGCACCTGCAGGAGGTTTCTTACAGCTGGTCTTGATGGACCACTAGAAGAATCATCTACAAACCAGGAGTGTGTCTTAACCTGAGAAATGCTTGCCCACAGACTGCCATTTCCCTCTCTCTTCAAAAAAAAAAAAGGACCAAAAAACCCCCAAAACAAAACCAAGCTATACAACACCCTCCCTCCCGCCCTGCAAAAATAAACTCTACAGCTTGAAACTCTGCCGTTTAAGCCTTCTTTCAGCACAGTAGAAAGTATTCCCCCCCAAATCCCTTACACACAAAAGTAGCACTTTCACTTCACTTCTTATCCAGCTAAGTGTGCTGGCATCTGGAAATGGAGAAAAGCCAGTAATGGTGACCTGCCTACGACATCCCATCATGAAACAAGTGAAGGATTTGGAGATTAACAGGCTTACCCAGCATAACGCTGCAAAGGGATATCCTGGCTCATTGACTTCTGAGGCTTCGTATTTGATAGGATTTAAAATGCTTCTTTGCCACAGTCCCTATAAATCAAATCAAACAGCTAAACCCCTTGGTTCTACCCTTCCCTTCACTGTATCCTGCTAAGATACTTAGCAGTTTGAACCTGCCATATCTGTGCAGTTCTTTGCCTCATCTTAGTGATCAAACCATCAGTACAAGAGGGTGTGGGAGCCTTTTTTTCCAGCTGGTGAAGATTCCCTTCCTGACACTCCTGGAAAAAAATCCAAGCTGACCTCCCTAGAAGAGCAGGCACCGCAATGATGCATTTTCAACATTGATGAAGTTCTCACCTGTTGGAAGAGAGAGAAGTAGCTAAAACTCTTTCGGGATCTTTCAACCTCTGAAGATGAGGTGCATTGTTAACAGTTTGGGGAGAAGCAGTGTTTAATCTGCTGTTTTCTTGAGGATACTAATGAAATGGAGAAGTACAAAACACCATGAGAGGTGTGAAGGAGTAACACAAAGACTGGTGGGAGAAATGAAGCAGTCAGAGTTGCTACCTCTTGCTCTCCTCCTGGGGCTTTTGAGTCCACAAACCCCCAGAGGGCACTGCCATACTTGAGGGATTCAGACGAGGCTGGTCATCAAGACGAGGCAAACCCCTCCTCTGGGAAGAGGCTGCTGCAGAAATACATCATGAAACATCACAGATGTAATCCATGGGAATGGAGAGGTTTGGAGAGGTCAGGTGGCTCTGGCTTTTCTTGGTTTACATGGGATCAGGACCCGTAAGCCAGGACCTTGAGGTAGCAGTGCCTACAGTTTTTCCTCCATGTGAATATACCAAAGGTGCTTTTCCACCACACAGTTAGGTTTCATCTAAAAGCAAACTAGCACAAAGGAACTTCTGAAAACAAAAGAAAAACAAACCAAAACAACCTCTCAGCTTTGATGGGTGATTCAGAGGAGAAACAAAGCAGGTCTTTCCCCCGTCTTCACTGCCTTCCTAGGCTAGTCCCTTTCTTTCATCCCTGCTCTCAGTTCAACGACTTTTCAGGCCTTCCTGGATTGCAGCAAAATTAGCAAAGCCTCTTTCAGAGCCCTAGGAAAAAAATCTTTCTTTCTGCCATCCCTGAAGCTTGTTGTCTCTCACTTCCTTCAGGAAGCCTTCCAGCCCTGATCTGTGCTGCCTCTCCCTGCTTTGAACTCCCTGGGTAGGTCACCTTGCACAGGTCCCCCCTGCCCCTCTCCCCCAAAAGCTGCAGCTGCTCAGGCTGGAGTGGGCAGGGTCAGGCAGCCTGCAGCCACGCTGCCGGGGCCTGTCTTTAAACAAGGAAAAAAGCAGAGTGTTTGTCTGTCTGCCTCTCATACAAGCATCATGACTCTCCACGGACACTGATAGATGAGGAAGTCACAGATAAAAAAAAATTCTCTGGTGCATGCACAACGTAGGATCAAGCTGCAAATCTTGTTAGGTGGTGATGGGAAGTATCCGTCACAACTCAAATCACACAGGGCTGCAGATTTATCTGGGTATCAAGGCTGTGCAGTTTGTCCTCAGTGTAGCCTTATAAAACGCAGTGATCTTTATGGGCACGTGTAGAGATGTAATTGGAACTGTGCAGAACACAAATTAGATTTGAGAGATTTCTTTTGCATCTCTGCTTTAAGTCATGGTGAGGCTGTTTCATTAACAAGAAGACATAAAGAAAAAACTCCCCTTCTTGCTCAGTTGCTGGTGGGTTTTTAAAATTAAATAGCACAGAAATTCACAGTTTTGAGAGGACTAGACTTGTGAGGAGATCTCGCTTGTTCTGCACAAGCACATGGCAGGTAGGTTTGAAAGAGATGACTAAACATATAAAACACCTCTGGCCCCAAAAGTCCTTTAACTGCACATGGTTGGCAGCTGAGAGACTCTTCTGAGGAAGTGGAATGAGTACTTTGTGCTATGGACTTACCTGGTTAGCCTTGTCCCCAGACATTTGCTTTTGGGCATGACAAAACAAGGCCGTGACATGAGGTGCACCTTCGATCTGACCTACCCATGGCTACAACCCTCAAAGGCTGAAGGGAGCTCCTGAGATTCCACTAGCAAACCAGAGGGTTTTCAGAGGTGAGAATCCCTTTCCCCTCAAATCCCCAGGCAGATCTTCTTTCTCTTCCTGAATTTCAGGGAAGGGCTCACATAGTGGCCTGAGGGAGGAGGAGTTGCCTGCGATAAGGAGCCAGCTGAGGAAACCCCAAGACCTTGCACAGAGAGGCAGTGGGCCATTGCTTGCGAGTACAATAGCTTGGTTTACTGTTCCGTGGGAAGCACTGGCATGTCTTCAGTACCCACAGATGGGCTGCACATGGAGGGAGAACTGGCAGGAGAAGTAGGAGTAGCAGCCCATTGTGTGCCAGAACGCTGCTGCTGGTCTGCACAGGGCTGAGGCAGGAGGATGGTTGCCGGAAGAACAGCCTCTGGGATGTCTGTTCCCCTAACAAGTAGCTCCATGGACAAGACTAGTCATTGTTCAGTGACCACGTGTCCGCAGCTTGTGACACACCAGCTCTTGCTCTGAAGGGGCCCAAAGCTTCCTTAGATCTTTCCCCCATTAAATAAACAATATTTCCGTGTGCATTGGTCTGAATTCTTTCTATTGATGTTATGAAACCTTCTTTAAAAAATCTCCAGCCAGTCAGTAGTGCTACCAACCACTTTTGTTTCCAAAAGAAACTGGGTAATTTTGTTTGCAAAATATTCAGAAGAAGAGATTCACCTGTTCCCTCCATGGAGTCACTGTACACACAAATCTGAAGAGCCTCTGCAGTTTATCTCAGGCACTTATATACAGTCTGTAAAGGTGGTTGGTTGTTGTTTTTTGGGGTTTTTTTTTTTTTTGGTGGGTAAATGGAGATGTCAACTATTCCAAAGGAATCACACATGCACACACACACACAAAAAAACCAGTCCTCATCTGGCAAGGCTCTTTTAATGTTGTACTTTTACCAAACCACAGTACATACTTCAAATAAGGCCTAACAGATTATACTCTTTATAAATTTACAAACAGTTTATTCTCCTTAAAGAGATCATATTACTTTTATCAGTCTTGTGTATTTCAATGAATTATATGTTTATTCAAGCATAACATAGCAAATGTAGCCATAAATCTTGTAGACTAAGTGTCTATAACAGAGGAATCTCAGATACACTATACTTTCAGATTAGGATGTTTTTTAATATACACATTTTTGTTTAATTAGGGTAACCATCATCTCCTGGTTACGCGTCCCATGGGAAAATTGTGCTCTAGAAAGAAACCTGTGGACTAGATTAATTGCAAACAGACAAGGTCTTGGTTCACCTGACAGGAAATTGGGCCAGCTTTGTAGGCACATAACCCTGGGATTGGGTTTCCACCTGGTTTGGAGGGAAGGGGTGAGAGGCTGCTTTTGCTTTCCTAATAGCTAACGGCCCTGTTTTTTTCCTGGGCAGAGACTGCTCCACAGCAGCAGGAACTAGATCAGTAAGAAAGGACAACTGCATTTCCATCCCTAACCAACAGCCCAGGTTAATGAGAGCTGGCTGGCTGGTAGAGATGAATTACTCAGATGTGGCATACAAACAGTACTTAAAAAAAAAAAAAAAAGAGAAAGGGAATAAAAGAAGAAAGGAAGTAAAATGACCCACCTCTGTAGCAATTTTCACAATCTTTTGCTACTGCTATATATATGAATCTAATTCTGAACCATCATTCGTGTCCTAGTCTCTGCTGATCCCTTTTTCTGCTCACAAAGCTATACCCATAGCAAGCTAGCAACAGCTACCTTGTCAAGCAAAGCCAGCAAAATAGGAGCACCTCACTCTGCTGTGAAACCCCCAAGAGACTGCTAAAAAACCTGTGTTTTGAGGACCTCACACTGAGCAACATCATGGGCTGTGCAAGGCAGGTGTTTCTGAGGTGTTATGTGGCACCAATGGCTTCAAACCCTCTCTCAAAGACTGAGAAAAAACTTCCTGCTTGAGCCCAATATGTCCCTGCCAGAGAACCAGCGGGGAAAGAAAAAAACCCAGCACTGAGACAAAACCCAAATCCAAACCATGCAAATTATGTGGTTGAATAATAGA
The DNA here is from genome assembly GCA_013396875.1 of Vireo altiloquus. Lineage (NCBI taxonomy): Eukaryota > Metazoa > Chordata > Aves > Passeriformes > Vireonidae > Vireo > Vireo altiloquus. The sequence goes on along the minus strand of VZRF01003378.1, from coordinate 399,250 downwards.
AATCAAAATCCAAGCCTGTACCCCAAGTCTTCCTTGCAACAGAGACAGCTGATTGCTTTCTGAACTGAAGAACCAGCCATTTCTGTAGCTCCTAAATAACAAGTTTGGCAACAGTTACCATGCACAAAGTAAAGGCCACTTATAAAACATCTCCATAAAAATATCTATTTATCTCTATATCTCTATTTATATATGTCAGTAAGAAGCATCAGACTGAGCACAGCCCAAGCACTCCATGATGTGGGGGAAATCTATTTAATCTCCATGAAATTAAGCACTCTTAGTTAGGATTGGCATCCACACATAGGATTAAGTCAGCACAGGTAATTTCCATCAGGCTTCTCTTAATTAGCAGTAGTCAAATGGGGTAGCAGAGTTGTTGGGGAGCTGAAGCCTTTCAGGAATATTGTGCCAAATCATGCTGTTGTGTCAGAGGAACTCCCTGGACTCAGGCTGCTCAACGTGTGAGTCAGTTCATTAGGACTGAAGATAATTCGTGTGACACCTGCCCAGCCAGCCCACTGGTGGGTCTTGATCCACCAAAGGGCAGAGGAAAAGTTCCCTGTCACTTGTATGTGACTGAGACTGATCATGCAAAGCAAATCTGTGGAAAGCCAGTTCTCTGTGCTTCAGAGATAATAGGAACCAAGTGATGCCTTAGCCTTCTTTATTCAAGTGACTGATTCCTTCTCTTAAGCAGTTGGAGCTTCAAAAGATCAGATACAATGCAGGAGTTACAATGGGGTGAGTGTAGTATCTCAGGTATTCAACACAAACAGAATAATTTTTTCCCGTCTGAGATGCTGATCCAATGAAAATAAAACTGTTTAATAACCAATATTGAGAATTTTCTTGGTTGTGCTCATAACTGAAGTCTGTAAGAGGGCTGACTTGTCAGCCCTGTTGAGCTGGACCTTTAACACTCCAAGAGACTAAAACCACTAGAGGCTTTTGTAATATAATTTGTTTGTGTCCTTCTTTGGAGATTACCAGCAGCCTTGTATAGCTGCTACAAAAGCACAAGGGAAGGGGATGCCTGAAAGCTCAATCTGACATCCTGTGGCCCATAGGAAAATAGATACAGGCTTTTCCTAGATGTTAATTTTATTATTGATATCTCTTGGGAAAATTTGAACCAAGCAATAGAAAGTAATCATGCTGAATGGAATGAAGTGCAGCTGCCTAATTTTCAGATTCTCTTTGCCAGACGATGCTGTGATTTTGGAACAAATACAAACTAGTTATAAAATAATGCCACTGATGGCAGAAACCAAACTTGTACTTTCAGTCACTGAGTACTATGAACCGATAAAAAACCTATTGCAAATATAAAAGATGACAGGAATGTAGTGGCACATAACCCTTCAACTACAATGGTTACATTTTACGAAGGTGAAAGGCTTCACCTTGGTCAAAGTAGCAAGCACTGCTGAGAAGGAGTTTAATGACAGTGAAAGGTAGTAAATTTGCCAGTGAGAGGAAACTCTTTTAAAGTAGAGAAAGAGATGGGAAAAAACTCCTGTCAGCAATTTTCTTTCCTTGGACTAATGGGTAAAGGGGTTAGGATAAAAGGAAACACTAGATGTCTATAGAGATCTTACTCCTTACTCTTACCAGGAACTGCATAATGAAAGGGACTTTACTCTGTGTTTCAGAGTGTGCAGCAAAGGCAATTTCTCTTTGTTACCTTGCCCTGTTGTAGCAGTTTATGCTTCAGGGATAAGGGTCTCATTAGTGCAAGTCACACAAGAAAACTCTGCAGACAGATCTTGATTTTATAACAGAAATAACTTAAAACTAGCTGCTGATACTGCGTCCAGTGTTTTATGATGACAAACCAAAGATGTAGTTTTAAACATTTACCCAAAGGAGTTTTTCAAGACAAAGCAGTGCAGGGCTATTTCTAGTGATTGATTTATTGACTGTGCCAAGGTCAGACTCCTTCAGTGACACATGCACTGCAAGCCATGATAATGTGCAGTCTAGAGAACAAGCATTAGCATACAGGGGATGGCCACTTTGTCGTTATTCAGCCAAGTTTATTTATCTTACACGCCTCCACATGGGTTTAGAAAAATAATATACAGACTTGACTACTTGCTCCATTGCTAACCAAAGCCATGATGAAATGAAGAACTGTTAGGCTGGAAATGTTCCAGATGAAGCCTGCTTCCAAGCTGACATGAGTCATCTAACTTTACTGTTTTCAGGCTGATTCAAGACTTTGTTGCCTTGCTCCAGTGACTCTGTCTCTCTCAAAGAGCCTGTTGATAGCCTACCACCCTGGAAATGGAGTCAGTGGGGAAAAAAACAACATGATGGATGACAGAATGCTAGATTATCTCATCTAGGTTCCCTTTCCCACAAAAGGTTGAACTAGAAGGTCTTTTGTGATCCCTTTCAATCTGTGATGTTCTATAAGATGGGGAAAAGGTGGCAAAAGAGAGGGACAGGCAGAAACATATCTGAGAAATTTCTTCTAAGCAGGTAGATGATCTTGGCACTTGTGACTCCATACTCTCATCAGCAGCCTAGAGCAGCTTGTGTAAGTTTCACATCTTCAGCCGTATCCTTCCAACAGCCTGTTTCAAAGCATGTGAAAGACAGGAGCTCAAATACCTTGGCCAAAAAGGCTATGAACACACAGCAATATACAACTGGCCACAGCACTGTACCTACCCCAAACTCCTGACTGGAAGGCAAAAAATTCTTTCTGGTACAATTTCTTGTTCTGTATGCTAAACATTCCCTCAAATGATTTCTGGTCTAGTGTCATTCCAGCTATTTACATTTCTCACCTGTCAGAAAATGTCATCTACCTGCCTTTTCACTAAATTAGAGTTTCTCAGAGAAGCTCTGTGCTAGAATTCAGAATGCCAGTTGTTGAATATTATCAGCATAACTACCTGTACATTATAATTAATATGGTGATAGTAGATCTCTGACCCTTGGAGACAGCAGAGTTAATGCTATGGAAGCTGAGGAAATAACAATTTGCTCTTCCTTAATAGCCTATTACATATCAAGCAAGAACATTAACCTATGGTAAAGCTAAGAGTACACACTTTTATGCTTGTTGTTCAATCCAGCTGCTTTTCCTTAAGGAAACAACAGGACTGGGAGTACAAGTAGGCATTATTGGAAGCTGCTGAATCACAAAAGAAACAGGATGCACTAAATTTGTTAATTGCTTATGTGTGTATTTCCAGAGTATATCTTACCCCCTTTTCACTGAGGTGGTTCTTGTTGTGCTTAAATAATTGTTCAACTTTTCTCACATGGTATTTTGAAAATAGAAGACTAGAAAAGAAATACCTCTCTGAGAAAGAACCTGTTGATAGTAAACTTTTTTTTTTTAACTGTGACTTTTTAAAAAAGACTTTTTGTGTAAAAAAGCCACAAATTGGCCTCTTTTCTTCCTGATTCTTAAGCTATTGGCATAATCAGGGTTTTGAGCATAGTGCCTCAAGAAGAAATCTGGTTCTATGTGAAAATCAGAGTTAAAAGAACTGTGTTACGGATTGTTAAATAAATGCTTTTCCATTACCAGGTCCAAGTCTTGTCTCATTTGAGGCACCATATGTGCCTCCTACTGTAGGGCACAGTCTGAGTTTATCTCCAAAATTGCACTTAATTCAAAAGCGAGTGATTTTGCTAGCACTGCAGACGCATGGATTTGGAGCAGTTTGGTATCTTATCCACCCACTACAGCAGCAATTGCCTGAGTGGTGCAGACATCACATCCTGAGTAGCCTTAGGTTTTGGGGGTGCATGTGCACACCCACACGGCTGCAGTGAGACACATGTGGCAACAGAAGGGAGCAAAGACTCTTTGTGTCACAGTGTTTGAGTATGAGTCGGGCTTTACACCTGAACCTTCACTCCCATCTCTTTGTCCTAGAGCTTTCCTATATAAATGAAAAATATTCCTGCATAAAGCATGGCTCTCCTTCTAGGGGCTGCAACAGTCAGCACAAAAGAATGGCCAGAACATGGTCACACAGTATCTCACCAGGATTTTGCCACTATTATGTTCCACAAAGGAAGTTAAGGTCTTGGATGGATCCAGGGATTTGGTGGGTGGTTAAGGCAATGCATGCTGTAGGCAGAGCAACCGTCCCTGTGACTCAGGTGGTTGTTGCACTGAAGCCTCTTTGCCTAAGTTTCACACTCTCCCATTCACATACATTTAACATAGTTCTTTTATAAAATGCTTAATGTCATAAAAATATTTTAAAGCCTGATAAGGTAGTTTATTAAAAGGAACAGACAAAAGTCTGTTGAGCTGGGCATACATTTTTCTTGATGGTATCCATAAAAGGCTCTCATTCATGAAGGAAAGGACAGGGTTATGGTAGGAAAGGAAGGCAAACAACCCACACTCAGTCATTTGTAGTATGTAACCCTTGTGAGGCTGGCAACGCCACCAAATCTGCAGTAACAAATATGAGCAGAACTGATGGCAGACTGCTTGCTGCTAACTGCAAAGTGATCAGAAAGGGAAAAAGCAGAAAGGCAGTAATTAAATTTCTATCCAAACTCTGCTCTCAGACCCTCTGCCCACCTCCACAAGTACAGATGTACACTCTAACAGGTAACCTTGATGTAGGAGGAACATACTTGCATTTCAATAAATCTTCCCTGATTTTAGCACCCTCTCTTCCAGTGTATAACTGCATTCTAAGTACCTATTTTCATGTACTGGGGATTTTTTCTTAAGAGGCCTTTCCAACTTCTGTCCTTTCCAAATTGATTTCCTGGCACTAGAGAAGTTAAAAATGCAGGCAATGAACAGAATATACAAAGCATGAGGAAACAGCTGTTGTGGTGATTAAAACTATTTCAAATGTCTTTCTTATTTTTTTCCCCCTCCTCTTTATTTACCGATCTGGTTTTTAGTAGAACTTTAGTTAAAAGGAAAGACATTCACAGAAGATATTTATGCATACAAACACATTGCCCTTCATTCATTCTAATTTGCATGCTGTTGCTGTTAGAAAGCAAGGTTTCTATTTAATTTTTCTAGGACGGATAATGACATCTGATTGCCAGAATTTAGGTTCTGCTTTTCAAAAATTACACCCCTTCAGGATCACTATGCTTGATGGAATGTAAAATCATTCATGGGAGAAACCATATTGAAAGCAATTGCTTGTCGAACTTAGCTTCACATTTCAACAGATACCCTAGAAATTAGATGCATCTGCTATTAAAGGACATTGTTTTAATTAAAATGAGTTCTTATCAGTACAATACACTTGTATAAATACACCACTGCTTCGGCAGTCTTGCTTAAATATTCATGATGACCATCCTCTCACATATATCATGCTGCCTAGGGCAGGATGCTAAAATGCTGCCATACCTTTGAAGTGGTAACTGCTAAAAGAGATATAAAAGGTACAGGTAAAGTTTAAGACACAAAAAATACAAAGCAGAAATGCTCCAGTACAAGTTAAAGATACATACTCCTATTTCATACATCTGAATTTTCTATCAGCAAATACAGAATAAGCAGTGCGTGAAAGACCTGATTCAAAACCGCCAGACTGGATTGCGGATTTCCCTTGAGGCTGGGTTGACATCCAAATAACTTTTCCATTGTTTTGGCTCTTTGGAACTCCATGTCTCGTTACCTGGTGGTCTGAAGTCTTGTGAATGAGAATCCAAAATAGTGCTTACATTATCTCACTAACACTGAGAGCCCTGATCTCCAGCCTGCTCTTGCTCTCCCCACTGCTGGTGGCAGTTTTGCCATCGGTTCCTGTGGTGTCAGGAATGACCCTTTAGAAACACAACTGGGACACTTTGGTTCCCAAACCAGTACAAGAAGCTACATTTTTTCTGCACAGTTCAAATAGGTGAAACAGCTAAAAAACAGGTGATAAAAGACTGATTATTCTAATATTCTTTGGGGAAAGTACAAAGTTTTATAAAAGCAGGATCCACTCTCCCGTCCAACAGATTTTCTCACATACCTGTTAAACAACATGGATTTTTGGCACAAGTAAGAGTGGGTGAAATAAACTATGGATGTTGTTTCAGCCTTCAACGATAGGCTTGCAGAGGAAGAACTCCTCAGAATGTGTATAGTGCTAGCAAAATACGCAGGCTACATCTCTGAGCCTGCTCCTGCTTCAGTGACAGGATGCTTAATGACCACTGTCTACAATTAAACATATACCATTCTCAGAAATTAAATACAAAGCAGACAGGCAGGGATTCACCCAAAGTCACCAAATGCCTATACAGAGACCAGCTGCTCATCGATAACATCATGTCTAAGGTCCAGTTTAAGGAGAAACAAGTAATTAAGGGTTTATAGATCTATGAAAGTGACTATATTTTAGCACAGCACTAATGCATTTCACATAAAAAGGTCCATGGTGTCCTGTCAATGGAGAGGTGCAGACGCTCCTGACTTGACTTGAGAAATTTAATTGAATTGAGAAATTTAAACCGTTTTTCAAACTTAAGACACTAATTTATAACTATTGCTTATGCAATGGACAAAGGTTATTTTCCAGAAGTTCTGTCTTACAGGGTTGTGGGAGATTAGCTGGTAATTTTTTAGATCAGTGAATAGGTATCACAGGCCTCCCTTCCATAACCCAGAGACAACTGTCTCTTGCTTTGCCAAGAACTTGGTTAAACATGGAGACCAAGCCATCTTTCCCTTCTAATGCCATGCCAAGGCATTTGGCAATTTGCACTATGGCTGTTAAATCTGTCTCTCCCACATAAAGTAGCAGAGGACTCTAGTCTCTCAGGATACATAAATCTGATCTTCCTCACAGACATTAAATTCAGATTAGGAGCTTTTTTCCTGCAAACCAAATCCCAATCTGTGCAAATGATGCTCTATTCACTTCTCTTCATAGCTTGAAGTTGCAGGCAAGGATGTTTTCCAGAGTGGACTAAAATATCACTAAAATAAAAAGAAACATAAGATCATATAAAAAAGATAATGCCTTTTCAATCCTACAGAGACATCTGTGATTGCTATGTAGTTTGCTGAGTGGTGGTGCAGGGTAGATTCATCCCCCTCTGATATTCCCCAATGAGAGAAGATTTATTTTACACCCATGATTAAACCCAGGACTCATCTGCTTGATTACAGACAAGAGAGGGAGAGGTTAATACTGGAGGCAAGGCAAAAGACTGCAGAGCACAAGGGTGACAGAGGTAATTTTTAAGTCTACCTGAACCTGTCTGCCATGTATTTTACCTGAGAAACAGTAATTTCTTTTGAAACTGGCAATTTTTTTGTATGATAATTCCTAATCCAAAAATAGAAGAAATTAATGGGCTTGATTTGCTCTGATATCTATGATAATGTTTCTCCAGAACAGGACTTTAGGCTACCATCCTTAATACCCAAATTATCAGGCCTTTCTTTCTGACAAATTGTGCTTATGAATGTCTTCTCTGGTAAGACTCCAATATTTTCTTCCCCCTACATGATTTTTTTTTTTTTTGTTTTTAAAGTGTCAATTAGAATTATGAAAGTCACAACCAAATAAATAAGGAAATTAAAAATGCCAGCACTGTTCAATGTAGTAGATTGCACGTTTAGGTGAAAAATAAATCTTTCTTGTGCAGAAAAATGAATTAAATTTGTGCATACTAAACACAGAAATATTAAAGACAAAGCAAATCTAGGACTGTCACAAGAATAAATACTTTTAATGGGAAATTCCTGGTATTGTTTCTGTTCTTTTAGCACACGGCAAAGTCCTGCAGTATATTCATTCCTTCATCCTGTTCCACTGCAAAACCTGTCCATCAAGGCTTTAAATTCCTATCAATTCAGACCATAGGAGAACCATGCTCCTCTAGAGAGGGCAACCTAAAGCTTTGTTATTGCCACCAAAGGATATTAGGTCCTCAGGCTGCCCCTCTGTCTTTCCTACTAGCTGCCTGCCTGCTGTTCAGGTGACATCTACGACTTTCCCGATTTGAGAGGAAAAATGGGATGCAATGCTGTACTTGGCACTGGTCTTGCTATTCTTAAATATGCCTTACAAAGACAGTAAAATAGTTTGGGTAAATCCCTGTATTGAAAAGTAACTCTCCCCTGTGTGCTGTGTGTGTCTCATGTGCTCTGGAGGCAGAGTTTTCAAGCCTCCTTTGCCTCGCCTTCCTGACTGTGCAAACACTGCCAGCAGAGGTTTTCCTTGCAAAGGGACTGAAACAAGGGATTTAAGGAATAAATTGCTACTCCCAAGTTGAGAAAAAAGAAGGATGTGAAGCCCGTGGGTTCAAATGCTTTGACTAAAGCTGTACTAATATTTCTATGACAGTGTATTAAGAAGAAACAGAAGCAAACAAAGTCTGGCTCTAATTCCCTACTACAATGAACAGTATATATGCCAATATACCACAGGCAGAGCTGAGTTTAACCCGGCACGTGCCCCAGGTCACCAGTGCCATAGACAAAGACACAGGAACAGACTAAGTCTACAGACTCACACAGCATCGTCCTCCCTCAAAGACCAACAAAATAATACAAAAAGCCTTTAAAGCCTCCTGTGCTTTATGATAATCCTCTTTAGTAGTAATAGTAGTAGTCGTAATAACAGTATTTTTACATTGTTGATGAGAATTGCACACAATCAGTGAAGTGCCTGGGTTAAGAAGATGGGTCCTGCCAAGGCTGACATGGGCTGATGAGATGTTGAGAAACTGGCGAGTAAGATTTGCATTAGTCCTCACCCCCCACCCTGTCCCACCCCCAGCCAGAACCCCCGGATCAAGGCCACCAAAATAAACGGTGAAGTGGTCAAGGTGCGGGGCTGAGGGCAGCCTGTGGGGAAGTGGCCAGCCAGGAGGGAACATCACACCGGGAAGAAAGGGCTGCCACTTGCTCTCCAGACAGAACCACCCACATTTTAAACAGCTTTTAAAAAATGTAAAAAACCAGCCCTGTTTCTTGTCACGGGTATCCAGAACATCTCTAAACACACACAGAAATAGACAGGTATTACCGAAAATTGTAACCAATGCTGAATCTGCAAAACTGCTCTTTGTTGTAGTTGTTGAGATACAGAAGGGGCAATTTGCTGTAAATAAATATTAAAAAGTTTTTTTTTTTTTTAAATGCTTGAGATATTCTTTTTTTTTCTCCAGTCTCAGTGGTATTTTCCTGTCACTTGCTCCTCCAGTTGTGCTGATCTTTTTATCCTATGTGTGCTCAAGTGTCCGACACAGAGTGTTCTCTCTCCACTGTAAGAGTCATCCCAGTCCCACCCTGGCCCAGCTCATATCCCACCCCAGGCCCCCACCCCCGTGGGCTTAGATAAGCCATTCCTTCTTGCTCTCGTCTATGGTCTCTGTGAAGTTGGGGTCATTGTTCATGATGGCGGCGTCGGCGCTCTCGGCGGACTCTGCCCCTTTGGCCTCGTTGGTGTGGTAGGTTCCCTTGTGGCGGAACATGTAGCGGATCAGGAACACCAAGGTGCAGAGGATGGTGAAGATCACCACTGCGATGACGCCTACAGGCAGGAGGAAAGAAAAGATGCCCCCGGTGAGACCAGCTGCAGATTTTAACACAAAGAAAGGATCCCAAAACTCCTCTGAGCTGAGCTGAAGCTACTTGGGCAGTTGGGCATCACCACAGTTGCTTGGTTTCTACTACTCTAATATTTATATATAGTTTTGACTATATACAAAATGCAGCTCCATGAAGTCTGCTGGTGACTCTCTCTCATCCCGTAGGTAAAAACTTCAACGTTAGCATCTACTTACAGACCTAAGCTTTGCTGACCATGAAGCAGTGAGTGCTGAGCACTTCCAGTGGGGTGTGTTGGTGATGTGTCATGGCCTGGGCAGCCCCTTGGAGGTGGAATTTCTGATGTTCACTTTCTAGTCAATGGCTGTAAAGACCTATCATAGCTCCTCTACACGTCCTTGAAAATCAGCTTGGCTCACTGTTGGCTCATGCCACCCACTATGGCGCCACATAATTGCAGATGTTACTGCTTTATCATCAGTTTTAGCCTTAATTGCTCTCCCTGCAATGGTCTATTTTGTATTCAACCCTGTTATAGAGAAGCTTTATGAATGTTATCCACTTGGGCATCGGCATCTATGTGACAAAACAGCACTGCTCCTGTCTGGGCCCTTCTCTACAGGCATAAGAGTCTTCCAGGATGAAGATGCTATGAAATTTTCAGGTTAAAAAAATCTTGTAATCAGCCAGAGTTATGTTATGATGCTTTAGGTTAACTGGTGCATTGGGCAGGTGAACTGAGGCTGTTCAGGTGTGACCTGAATTTTTCTGAGGAATGCAATGCTATCCTTCCAGTATTGTGAAGTTTCAAAGTATAAGGAAAAGTTATAAGTAATTATAAAAATATAAATTAGAAAGAACAAATTACATAGCAAATCGAAACTAAACCTGGATATGGAAACATATTCCCTTGTTAGCAACTGCAATTCAGCCATCAGAGACATGCTGCAAAGTATCTTGGAAAAGTAGAGAGTTTTCTTACCTCCAATAATAGCGGAGTTTCTGTTAACTCCATCTCCTATAGCTTGACCATTGTATGGGAAATCAGCACTCGCTGTAAATAGAGAATTAAAGATTCATGTTGTAATAGCAGTGAAACTTCTGTAAAAGTTCAGAAATACATCCAGCATCCTCAGATACAACTTAAACTGATCACTAGATATTTATCTATAGATGAATAAAAAGAAAAAAAATCTTTCAATATTATCTAATCCCTCAGAACTACTTGCTTCCTCCTCATAACAAAAATAAAATTAAAATAAAGGAGATACCTTCGGTAAGCATTGCTGTTGATACAGAAGGACATTTTGTCTTTTACTAACATGAAGTCAGTAAGTTTTAAGTGCAAAATTAGCACGAAACTAAATAAACGCCTCTATTTTTAAAAGCATGTGATCATATTATTACAGAGATTTTTGCCTTTGTCACTGCTACCCATCAAAGGCTTCGGAAGCTTCCAGGATTTTGTGACCACCTTTGTATACAACTTCAAGGTCTTTGAAAGAAAAACGGGAATCCTTTTTGCTGCTGCACACTCCAAGGTAAGAGAGGGGCTGCAACTTCTGCTGGTCAGAGCCATAGAGCAGCTACCCCACAGAGCCCATGGCAGCACTTTTGCCACTCTAGGAGAATGCCTAGCATGTCAGCTGAACCACTGCTGGAGCTGCTTTGGAGCTGAGGAACAAGACTGTGAGCTGGAGGAGCTGAGGCACAGCAGGCAGGAGAGCCTGTGGATGAGGAGAGCCTCCAGCACACAGATAAGGAGAGGAAACACAGGCAGATGCTACAGCATTCATTTGCCAGTGACCTGAAAGGAGAGACTCCTTGCAGCAGAATTGGATGAAATTGGATTACTTTGGATGGTAGCCTTGGTTTTAACCTTCAGAAAATATCACAGAAGATTTTCAAAGGCAATCTCATCAATTAAACTTATTATCAGCATTTCCTTTCTATTAAGACATAGCAACTAGACACTGCAATGACTAAGAAAGCACAAGGAGCCTGATGAGTGGTTGCAATCATTTCCTTCTTTGCCACTGGACTATGGCATTGATTTTGAAATAGAGAAAATGTTGTTAAAAGTGTGTTAACTGGAGAAAGTTAAAATAATCAAGGATATGAACTGCTTCTTAGGACAGCATTTAAAACCCAGCTGTATTTTCCTTGCTTGATGGATTAGGTGATACTGTATTAAAATAATCAATTGCCTTTACAGACTGTGATGCATTCAGTATACCAAAAACTGGCTGAGGAAATTCAACTGTCTTTCTGTTAGCATGGAGTAAAATTCATAATAAAGTTCCTTTTGTATTGTAAAGCAGCTGCACAAAAGAATAAATGGTTTCAGCTTGCCACATGGCCTGAAAGGAGGTTGGGGCTAGAGTAGCCCTCTGTGTACCTACTCTGGGAGAGAGTCGAACCAGCTGTGTGTTCAGCAGCTAGTTTTTGGCTGCCTGCCTGTGGGACAAACAGGAGCCCACTTCTCAGAGCTCAGTGGAGGGGCCCTATCCAGCAGATTTTGCCAGCAGCACTTGTGCCTTTGACATTTGTTGGTACTCTGCTTTGTGAAAACCTTCTTCTGCACCTCTCTGAAATGAATCAAGCTATAAATCGTAAAACGTAAATAAGTATCTGGTTCTGTATCAGTGGATTTTGCTCCAAAGAACTGTGCAGGATTGTTAATGAAGACATTTTGGCACAGGATCCATAAACATACCCTTGCAGTGTTAAAAGGGAAGGGCTGGCAGTGGGAAATCCTAATTTTAAACCTGTCCTCCCTGTATCTCAAGGGAAATCCTAAAGCCAAATAATACTATGAAGAAAGCATCAGTTTGCCAAATCACCAGGAAATCCTCTCTGCCACTCTAACCCAAAAGGAGGTCCCTTGTCATCTGAGCAGCACCACAGGCAGTTAACAAGTCCTTGCACTTGCAACTTGGTTGAGAGTTGGTCTCCTGTGTCCTCACACAAGAAGTCTGAAAATCTACAATGGTCACAGCTCCTCCTTCCCTTACAACTGAATATATTTTACCTTCTTTTAAAAGTTTATTTAAAGGACAATGGCACTAGCGTAGTGAAGAAAGAGGAAAGCTGCTGTTCATGGCAGCATGATCCCTTCCAAGGTGCCACATCACAGTGGCTATGTTACAAGGGATTCCTTGCAGATGCAAGACCACAGCCTATGATGTTCGACAGGCACAGAAGCACGCTGCAGGATGAGGAAGAGCATGATGCAGGATGTGGAGCACCATCCTTGATCTTGTCTGAGAGCTGCTGCTAGGACTGGACTCAATGCCTCCACCCACAGCTGCTCTCCATTGCACCCAGTCATCTTACACACTCAGGAGGACCTGTCCATCAGATCAACAAGCACATGTGGTTCGCTCTGAGACTCTCACCTCTGACAAAAAGGAATCAGGAACATGTGTCTGGAGCAGGGAACACTATATTTCAGCAAGAGCTCACCATCAGATTGGCTAAAGTGTGCCCTGCTGCAGCTGCTGGAGAACCAGGAGTGCTGCAGGAAGAAAAAGGAGCTCAGACCTTCATGAATCTTTTGTTTAAAGCACTTGCAGCAGTGTTGGCAGATATTATTGGCATCATTCATGAATTTCTATTCTATTATTCTCGTGTAACCAAGAGACCTGCTTGTGTATTATGGGGGGGAGTTTCAACTGAAAAATTGTATCTAAAATCTCAGCCAAGCGTGGGGTTATAGAATATATTTTGCTGCAAAAGTATCTATACAATTACTTCACTTAACATATTACTATAGATGGATAGAGGAGAAAGAAAACAACTAACTAGTTTCTTTCTTTAATGGGAAGTTCCCTTGACATTCTTCAGTAGTTCCTCAAAAGATCAGAAATAGCTACAGACCAGAGGTCTAAGAACCACAAAAGGGTAATTCCTGCCACAGCAATTAGGCTGAAAAGAACATATGAGGGTGCAGTCCTTGACCCTCCAAGATGAGCTTAACAGAGTATTGTCCCCAACAGGTACCAAATGGAGGTATTTCAGATAGGAGTTACATCACTCAAACACATGGGGATTCCTCTCTGATCTTACTACAGTCCTTGGCAATATTAAGCAACTTTACCAAAAGACAACTAATGAGTTTTTCTTCCATTGCTGCTGAAATTCAGGAACTAAAAGAGGAAAGAACATGCCAACAAAGGGACAGCAGTAATATAGATCCTCTGGTAAAAGCACAGACGACTATTGAGTGCTTTTCATAGGTTATAAAGAGTAATTCCTAAAATGAATCTTCCCTAGGTTTCTCCAAGTAGCCAGGGTCTCACTTGTGTGATTCAAAACACGAAACACAGAGCAAAGAGCTTTTTAATCTGTCCTGGAAAGCAGCTACATATTGACCCAAGAAATGTCCTGCCAGCTCCCTGAAATCCTCTGTTCATGCAGCTGTGGCACAGAGCCATCAGTTTGCTGTCACGGCACACGAGAGACTTTTTTCCAAAACCTGCAGCTAGTGTAGGGACAGATTGCTCTGCATCAGGAAATGCTAAGCTCCTCTGTGGCTTACGAACATCACTTCATCTGGTTCCCTTCTAGGATCCAAGCTGGGTGATGCTGACCTTTGCACCCTGTCTTTCCACAGCAGGTCATCAGGTTTGCTTCAAACACCACCATCCTGAAGCTAACTTACATAAAGGGACACAGTACATTTTGCTTTCTCTTTCTTTCATGGGCTGCTGTTTACAAGGCCATAGTTTCAATAACCACAGAGCAAATCTACAGAGTCTGAACTTATGTTTTGCACTTTTCAACTTTCTGTTGTTAGGCTTAGGGTAAATGGGGTTAAAAAAACTTTGCAGCATCTAAAAGGGTGATTAAAGACTGGCTGCAGGCAAAATCCATGTGTTGGCCATAATTTTTATGACAATTGAAGCTTTAGATGGCCACAAATATGCAGCAGGAGACCTACCATCCTTCAGCATGCCCAGCATGGTCATTGCCACAGCCAGATGCAAAACAGCAGCCCTCAATGAATGGAGAGGGAAGATGGGACTGGATAAACAGAGTGCAATTAGGATTAAGTGTTAAAGATGACAGACGTGCTTGGTTTAGCTGAGTTAATTAATCCTGCTTCATTATAATAGGCATGATTTTGCATCTGCCCTTTTCAGAGGGAAAATGTTTTACAATGGATCCCACATAAAAGCCTTTTGCAAATTCACAAGATTGAAATTAAAAAATGACCTTGGTAAAGTAGAAAAGTAGTCCAGAAGATGAGTATGGGCTGAGAAATGAGCAAAAGGCTGTTCAGTAAAGGCAAGGGGAAACCCAAAACCAAAGGGGAAGATTTTCAGATAAAGAGCAGTATCAAGAATCACACAGTAAAAAGACAAAGACAAATTTTGTTTTGAGATACACTATCAGGATTGTTAAATATAAGTCACTGGAAGCAATTTTTTTAACTGAACTTTTTTACTGTGTGGGCAAGTCCTGGTTAAAATATACCACTCTACAAAGGAAGATACAATTTAGATTTGCTCCAAAAAAAGGAAGTGTGAGAGTTATCACAGGTCTAAAACAAGTGATGAAATGTGAAATGCTGGAAAATGAGTTTGTTCAGACTAGATCAACTATGTTGCAAGACTTCTTTGGCCTTTCATCTTTACAGATGTCCACAATTTTGAGAGTCATTCTTCCATTATTAAGACCAGTTGAGTTTTTACATAAACATGAGCTAGAGAGGCAAACAGAACCACCAGATCTAGTGATCAGAAGATACATAAAACCTGCATCAATCAAGGCATTGATTAGAAGAGTTAGATAAAATAAAAGAAAATACGTGAACAGTAACTCCTTCTTCCTAATTCTATTTTCCAGCCAAGCATCCAAGAATTGACCTTGCAACGAGAGCAAACGCTCACTTACCTGTTAGGATTATGGGAAAGTGTTGGACACTAGATCCATTCACTAATCTGGTTCTCCATAGGACCACAGCACAGAGAAAAAGCAAGTTTTCTGGTGGCATTCTGTAAATTATGTCATCTCTGCTGGTCAGGTGAGATTGTACTGCTGTGCTTTGAAATTACAGAGCTCTCCTTATTACAGACTCTAAGTACAGAACCCAACTGCTTGACTGTTGATAGCAGAAATTAATGGGCAGTTGCAGTCGCATTCCCCTCCTGAAGGGACTGGATTGCAAGTGAAACTCTAAACGAATGACGGAGCAGGAGTAAACAACTCCATTACACAGTCCTACATCAAAGGTGAACAACAAAACCCTTAGATTCTTAATCAAAGAAACAAAACAAAGACAAAACCCTTAAATTCTTGCTCATCCCACTACCGTGCCCATCCTAACTACTTCTGTCCTCCTAAGTTTGGCTCTGTGAAGAGCTCCCATGACAAGTAAACTGCAGCAATTCAGCAAATGAAAAGAAATCCAAAGTAGTATTAAAAAAGTTGTCTCTTTTAATGAATGTTTTTTGTGTCTTACTTTGTATTGAAAGTTCCTATATTTTTATTTTTTAAATTAATCTATCTAATTTTTTCCTACTTCTCTAAGCTGAAAACTCAGGAGGAAAACTACCCCTCCTGCTGCTTTTCTAGGCATGTGAGAGCAGTTTCTGAGGGAGCACTGTTTAACATTAAACTCTGTTAATAGACTTTACTTGAAGTACTCCTGACATCAGGTTAAGTATAGAATCAAGAATCTGGTGGAAGTGATTTTTAATATTAAACACCTCCAAGTCTAAAAAAACTCCAACCTCACACTTACCCTGCCACAAAATATTTAAAAGATATTATTAACCATCTTGTTTGTAAAAGGTCAGGTTTTTCCACACATACTATGTGGGGTCAGCTGTCACTCCTTGAATTTTTAGTGAAGCCTCAAGTGTCGTGTTAGAAGTGTATGTCCCTATCATGAACCATTTTCCTGACTTTATGGAAATAGAAATCTTCACAGCCACAGAATTAATAAACTTTTTTTTAGTACAAGTTACAGGATATTGGAAAAAATACACCCACTTGGCAATTCTGTAACTACCAGAACAGACGTGCAGCTTAGATGGAAAATTGGGGCTTTTAATCTTAAAAATGTCATTTTCTTCTCTCTATTGCCAATAATGATAATTATTTGGAACATGAAAATCTCCATGTTGGAACAAAATTCACAAATTTCTTCACAACCATCTTGACTGGGGAGGATAGAGAGGAAAAAACCCTAATATAAGTGACAAAAAATCCTCCAATGCATTAGTGCTATTTGGACCAATTACTTAAACTAAGTTTTGTCAGGTATAGTCTCTTAGATCAAAAACATTTTGAAAGGTTACATTTTTTTTTTCCCTAAGAATTTTTCATGGAATCTCAAGAGGTTTTTATGTCAGCTTCTGGTGAGTTCTGCTGAGAGAGAGAGATACATGCACAGAGATAATGGAAAACACAAAACCTGTGGTTTTACATTTTTGGTATGAAGGGTCTCCAATCCCATCTTTTTATTCCAGTGTGAAGTGAGTATAAATTAAAAAATCCTCTGAAATGATGGCTTAATAGAAACACTGTCCTCTGAACACCCTTCTGCATGCAAATGCCTGAGACAGTGTGGGAAAGTACATGGGGTTTATAGAAGAAAAATGTTGTTGGATGTTTCTGTAAAAAAAAAGCATGGAATTTAGAATGAACAATGGAACTGCCAACAATGAACAATGGCAGTGCTGGGAGAAAACGAAGTGAATGCCCCATGGTCAATGAACTGGGACAATACAGACTCTCCACACTAAACAGCAGACAACCCAATCAGTCAAGAAAGCTGTTTGTGAATTTAGGGCTGTGTTACCAGCCCTTTAATTTCCTTCTGCAGGTGAACTTTGCTGTCCATATTCTTAAGGAGAGGAGGAAATGGAGTTTTATCAATGGCTTACTCCGAGAGAGTTGTACAATAATCTTTCTCTTGGTCTTGAAGAGCAATCTTCCTAGCAAACGGGCAGAAAAGCTTGTGCCTTATTAGGAGTCCCACTCCTGCATCTTAAACTCCCCCAGTCAGTCCTGTATGAAATACGAAACAGGGACAACACTCCTGCACTCTCTGTTGGGATGGGTTAGGTGATTCTCCCTTGCTTCCCCCTTTGCTGGGTCGTTTCACACTTTCTTTTGCACACAAGCACATAATTGTACAAAGCAGTGGTAAGGCAAGACACGTGATAATACTAATATTTGGCACTTGTATACTACAGAATTTTATTCTCTATTTTAAAAGGAGGTTAGACATTTAGCATCACTTTTTGATTTTGTTTATCTGCAGTTCAACTTCAGCAGCTTGGATCTCAGAATTAGTATTTTGAACATTTGCTCTGCCAGATTTCCAATTGATTTGCAGCACATTAGAGCACCCTCATCCATCAAAGACCTAAACTCATCTATCTCTTAATTCCTGGTGGCAACATCTGTTTGACACTGACTCTCACTATGACTCCAGACAAGAGTCATGCTGGCCTAAGCTATCACTTCCATGAAAATTTTATGAGCAGGGTTTACATTTCACCTGTTAAGGAAGATACACAAATACTTCCTTTTATAATTAATGTAGAAGATGAAGCGCTTTGGTGCTCTCAAAGGAACAGTGGAGTTAAGTGCTGGTCAAAGGCTGGCTGTATATAGCTAATCTTTGATAATGCACTCAGAGGGAATATGTGAAAGAAGCACCCCTCCCCTCCCTCCCCCACCCCACCAAAAATGAAGAAAATCCAGCCCAATGACCAAGAATATCAAATAAGCCTGTAAATTTTGACAGCTGCAAAAAAGGAGAAAAAAAAAAAAGGCTTGGATTTGGGATCAGAAATGGGTCAGATTGGAGAGTTTAAACCCCAAAACCCCTTTAACAGCTGTAATGACCTGACTGTAATCTAGAATTACCTCTTACACAAGAAGAAAGTGCATTTCTGCCTGAGGAAAGGAAAAAGAAAGCAGTCACATGAAGGGCTCAGGCATCTAAATGCTTCCTTCTCTACTCCATTTCCCCCCTACTTTATGCCATCCCTATGTTCCTAGTTAAGATTAGTACTTGTGTAAAAAATGTAGTCTTTGCAGAGGATGGAAAAGACTCTCTTTTTAGTACTAGCACCTTCTCTTGACATTAGGTAGAAGCATTAATATTCAAATCACTGCCTATGAAACAGCTACTATACTTCTGTCAATGAATGCCAGAAGAATTTACAAGCTTGGCAGTCTGCCAGCTGTCTGATACACTAGACAGCGTGTCAAAAATTCCACACTGAAATTATATAGTCTTAAAGTTAAGAGAAAGCCATGCATAATTGTGTGAAGGAGCTACATGAGACTGAGGGAGGCATTTTTATTCCAAATCAATAGAGAGATTTGCAGTAATTCAAGCACCATAATTAAACCCTTTACAGATGAAGCACTGCTTGTGCCAAATTTCAGACAGATGCTCTTCCTATTTAGCTGTTTGACGGGCAGAAGAAAAATAAAAACTGTTGCATCTAAATGTTTACCACTTACCCTCTTGTCTGCAAGAAACACTTGGTGCTTAGAAACTGAGCTATGAGTTTCTGCTAGACTTAATTCCTCCTGACTGACTGACTGACAAAAAGCTACCTTCCTGTTTGAAAACAACTCAGGTCAATGCCATGGGCTTCTGAGACAATATTTATATTGGGAGCATGGAGGATGAATGCTGGTCACTCTCAACAGAGTAAACAATCCCAGAAATGCACCAGACTCTAGCAGTGGAAGAACCCGTTGACCCACAGGGCAGGTTGCAAGTGCATCTTCAGTCTCTTGCATAAAGAGTATAAATATTAAGCTGGCTTACTGGCAGACAAACAGCCTCCCAATGTTTACATGCTATGTTAATTAAAAAACCCAAACCAACCACCTCGAGGAATCAGTAACCCTGAAGAGAGAATCTGGCATCATTCTCTGATTGCAGTACAGGTCTGATACACTTGAAAAAAGGAGGAGTGTCATTTTATTCTAGCAAATGCCTGCATATCTATTTCTAATTTTGCTTACACTAGGAGATCAAATTTAGGTGTGTAAGGCTGCATCATGAACAGAAGTGCAGCTCCTCTGTGCCTCCTGCCTGGCCTTGCATGCCCCTTGCAGGAAGCCTAGGGAAGGGACTCTGCTCCCCTGCCATCCCTTAAAGGAGAATGAGTGCTATGTCCTATGTCACCATCAACTTTAATGCTCATGTTCTTGGACTCACTGATGCGTATAGGACTCTTTCAATGTCTGTGGCCAGGAGAAGAGTGTTTGGTTCATGTGTTCGTGGCTAAAGACCACTTCATCGCCACCCATCATGAATAACACCTTTGACTCTTCCTTCCCACCGTGTCATTTGTAACAAGCCCTTGGCAAGGGCAAAAGCTATTTCCTGTCGTCCTAGCCGCATCCATACCAGCATACATCTGCCTCAGCCTCAGATGCTGCTGCTCTGCCCTCTGAGATGTGGTACCAGTGGTCAGGGGGTGAGATGTGACGCAACCAAAGGCGTCTGAACCTGAAAGGTGACCTTCAGCACTGCCACCAGTAACATGACTGACACTTTCTCTTGGTGTAGAAATTGACTGCTCCCTTTCACTTGGCAAAGAAATTAGCTGGCCAAATAGGTGAGCTTGGATGTATGGACAGTGCTCAGAGCTGCTGCTCCCCTCCCCTCATCCTGCCTTGTTAAAGGAAGAGGGATGAATTCGTAACAAAGAGAGTGAATCCTGCAAACAGCTTTCTTAATCTTGATGACGGTGGTACATGATTTTGCCAGACATGCTCAATACAGGTTTCAAAGTAAGCTGTTGATTCGTAAAAGGCAAGACCTTTCATCTATTACAAAAAAATAAAGAGCATTTAGGGTTTAAACATACACAGTTGGAAAAAAGTCACGCCACTCAGAAAAACATTGCAGATGTAGCATTTAATCCTGCTCCATTTAATTCGTAATACGTAGAATAGGTTTAACTAAATCCCATGTTAAATACTCTAGATGCCATTCTGTTCATACTCAGAGTAAATGCATCTTGCAGCTATAGAGTGCCATGACAGCTTAGAGCTGATAAAACATAGCTTGCCAACTATTGTGTGTACTTGCTTTTCTGGGATCTCCTGCTCTTAGTCAATTCAAGATTGGGTAGTTTGGCAAGCTGAAGAACCTTTCACCTAAAAGGGAGAGGTGCATATATGTAATAGGTTCCTTTTATGCTTTTTTAAATATAAATATGAAAAATTTAGAGTTGAAATTCCATTAGTATGTTAGAATTAGAACTAATTCCATTAGTTCCATAGAACCTTAATCTTACATAAAAGCACCCACACACCAAACAATGTCACTACAATAATATGCAACTTCTGATATTAACTACAAGGCATTTTTGGCGTGGAATTTTTTTACTACAAAAATAATCATGTTTGGGCTTTTGCTTGCTTTTCGGCAATAAGTAAGGCATCATATATCTTAGCTAATCTGAACTGAGAGATATTAAAAACTCCTTGTGATTAGCTTTTTTTTACCTCTGCAACAGTAATAGATATTAAAATGCGCACCAATACAGTTTAAGGCTATAGAAATTAAAACTTTTGTTTTTAATTGTATGGCAGACAGGTAATTCAATGGTTTACAATATATGAAGGTAGAACAATTCATTTTTAAATATTATGTTCATTGATCAGGCTCTTTTTAGCCTCTTTTCTACTCTCCTTTCGATGTAACCAAGGCAAATTGGATTGTCTGACACGAACTGAGATAATACTGATGGGAGGAAAACACAGAAAGTGAACTTATTGATGATCTGCTTGGATGTCATTACTGACCTTTTTTTTTTAAATCACCAGAAAGTCAC
Source organism: Vireo altiloquus (assembly GCA_013396875.1). Lineage (NCBI taxonomy): Eukaryota > Metazoa > Chordata > Aves > Passeriformes > Vireonidae > Vireo > Vireo altiloquus. Next base: position 377,911 of record VZRF01003378.1, on the reverse strand, counting down.
GTTCCAGAAAAGAATGACTTGTTGAATTCCTGTGCTTCATCATCACCAAGAAAGGATCACCATGGCAACAGGAAAAGACTATGCATTGTGAGAATACTCACAAGCTGAACAAGATCATGGTTTTAAGATAATGTCCCAGGAGCATGGCAAAATGCCAGCCAGGGGTGGAGGGGGGAGGGAAGTGGGACTTCTACGGTAACAAAGGAATTAAAAAAGATCTGATATTGTAAATGTGAAATATATGTGCATTCAAGGCTAATAGTGCAAGACAGTGAATCAACAAAGTGTACAGCTCATTTGTCTGGGGAGAAAATCAACAGGGCTTCTTATTGATAAATCCCTGAACTAGTTTTTAAAGGTCAGCTGCCAAGGGACTGATGCGTGTCATTACAATTTTCCCTTTAGCCTCTCTGTTAGGGCATCCAAAATGCTTTGCAGCTAGCAGGAGATGTTCATGCAGTAGCTACACAGAAGAGTTTAAAGAAAACTTTTCATGCAGGTCACCCATCAGGCAGAACCTGCTTAACTTATAGTAATTATCTGCAAAGTCTGACCCAGCACAGCGGTCGAGAGGTGAAAGGATCATTACATTTGTTGTCTGGTGTATCTGTTCTATTTTGACACTTATCTTTGATCCCCTCCTACATTTTTCAATCCTACAAGTTCAATTCCACAATATTTGAGAAACAAAGCTAAAAACCTATACTTAACTGAAAATATGAATCAGGATGAGTTGAGAGTATGTCACTGAATTTAGATTTAATACTAAATAGATTTAAACTATATGATGCTTCCCACAATTTTTTTCCTGATTTTTTTATTTTCACTATGAAATAGTCATCCTCAGCTCTCATGGTTTGTTATGAACTATTTAAGATTAAATAAGTAACATAATACTAAAATTTACAGGTAAAAACATTTGAAATGAGAAACGCTGCACATAGTAACTGCTGCTTTCAAAGCCATGTTATTTGATACCATTTCTTCGAGGCAAAGTATGAGTGGCTTTTGTTTTAGTATCACTAGAAGTGTTTCCACTTTTTGTCTTTGTCCCTTCAGCCAGTTTAGTGAAGGAGTAAATTCACACTGAGAAAACAGAGACTATTCCAGTTCTGGAGCCAATTACTTATGCCTCTGATTCCTCCATTTTCTCTCTCAACATGATTTGTGTTAGAAAGTCTTAAGTAGGGTTTGAGAAACAAAAAAGTCCTCAGTTATAACTGCCAATTTACTAATGCAAAGTGACACTAAACCCAAGCATTTTAATTTAGCTTTAACACCTTAATGAAGATCATTTTGATGACTGACAGGCTATAACTTTGATGACTCAAGGTTACATAGTCCACAGTGTACATTTTTCCTGTGACTGAAATGTCTGTGTCAGACCACCACTGATACTTTCACAAAGACTGAGTTGTTTTTAGTGATACTGATAAATGAGTTGCTGATATACCTCTTCTTTGTACCATGGAAATATATCACCCACAGTAGAAGTCAGACATTGCTCACCAACACCTGAATATCCTTTTACTGCTGAACCAGTGAAACATCACTCCGTTGCAGTGAAATTTATTTCTACCATAACTCACCTGATATTGTTGCTTTCTTTGGTGTACACCAGTCTCTCATTAGAAGTCTTTAAAGCAATATGATCTTTGCCCTCTACTGCTGTGGATCACTAGTGAGGACAAGAGGAGGTGTTCCTAGCTCCCAGTCTAACTAATAATAATCATTACCAAAAATGGAGGTGTGTCTCTTGAGCTCAGTCTGCCCATGACTTGAAACAGTTAAGTCTGACTACAGCAATGAAATTTATTTTTTACTGGCAGAAGTTAACAGACAGCTTGAGCCAACCTACCAGCATGCTGCATGTTCCCTGACACCCTTCATGCTGCTTCTGTGACCAGAAGAAAACGTGTAAATTGTAATCCGTCAGGTCAACAAAGTTTCCAAGATGAGCCAAGGCAAGGCCAAGCACAGTAGCATGTGGCAAGGACAAACAGAACCTCTTTCTTTGAACTGCAGGAGCTATTAGGAACAGTGTGAATATCAAGAGTAAATCCCACCACAGTCTTTTTCTAGCTTGCAGTAAAATGAAGTGGAAGGAAAAGTAACCAACAAAAATTAACCACCCAAGTCGATTAGATTCACATGATTCACAGCAGCAGTACATCCTCAAGAAGTTAACAGCACACTTTTTAAAGACATGAGCCAGTGAGCAATCCTTCAGAAAATGTGTTTGTATAGAAAGAGAACAGACTATAACCTTCAGGTACAAACAGGTCTACTCATTTCAGAGAAGAAAGGAACTACTAATTTATGATGAAAAAAATTCAGGTAGAAAATTGCATGTTATAAGTGGGTAAGAGACATACTGAAATCTTACAATGGCACAGCATGGCAGCAAGGAGGGAATGACAAGTTTTAAGGAATGATACTGCTTGTATTAGTGTCTGGGACCCTCAGCTCTACAAGGAGCTCTGTCTCTCCTTAGAAACACCTGCCCTACTTTTCTGCTGAAGAAGAGATGAAAGGAAATGCTGCAAGGAGTTCCTTGACACTGCAAGGAAAACAGCCCTAAACAACAACAACAAACCAAACCAACCAATCAACCAACCACCCACAAAAAAACAGACCTCAAAGGTATGACCTTGACATGTACTTCTGAGAAAGACATATATACCTGTCTCCTCTCATGCAAAAACAGGCATATTGATGCATCCCCAAACACAAAGACTAATCATTATCAAAATCATTATGGACCAGGTTTTTCCTCTAGCATCTTAATTTTATACCACTTCAAACACAACAAATTTGCCAGGACAGGTTCTAATTTACACTCTACAAGTGGAATAAGAAGGAGGACAAAATGCCAGGGAGGTGTCAAAGTATACCTGACCCTATAAATCTAAAAGTAACCTGATGCTTAAGAAGCAAAAGAGAGAAAAAAATCCTCTAAAATTAGCATATTTTCAGGGACAGTCAGTCACAAAGCAGGGTGAGATTTCCGGGATACACAAATTGTTTTGGCTTCCAGTATTTTCAGCACTAGATGAATGCCACCATGACTAATGGGATTTTCTATTAAACACGGCCTACGGAAAGTAGACATTTCAGAAAGCAAATCAGCATTTTACATAAATGCATTTATGCCTAAAATTAGTTTTACTCTTTTTTTCTGTATGGAGTTGACTGCAATATACTCACTTATTAGGAATATAGCATAAGAAACGCTACTGTAACTTATTTATATGTACTTGAAGCTTTTTGCTGACTACAGAGAAAATGCTATCACAGCAGCTAGGTCAAAACTCAACATTTAAATAGCCTAAGACTTACAGAAAAGAAAAATAAAGCAGAATATTAAAAAAAAAAAAAAAAAAAGGAAAAAAACACCCCCCTGTAACTGCCTTTAAAAGGGGTGGCAAATCTCTGTCATTCCAGTTTTGCATTTCCTACCATGATTATAGCCCTACAGTCACCTATCAATCACTTACCTCTCATTTTTGCTTTTCTTTACAGAGGAAGGCAGACAGGTTTTTTCTCTGAGCTGCTCTGCTGGGTTAACGTGACATGAGCCCCACCTTACCTGAGTCTAAGTGCCATGGGTCGGTGGCGGCCGACATTGGTGGGATGGTGAGTGGAGACGCTCCGCAGTTGGATTCCACCAGTTCTCCTTGGATGTGGACGTGAGAGGAGGCGTTGGTAGGTCTCAGAGCTGCTTTGAGTGGAGCAATCTGGTTGAACTGGACTCTCGATAAGCAGCCAGTGAATCCTGGGGTGCTGTATTTATATATATCTTGGTCAATCTTCCCAGTTTCTATGGGAAATTGAAGAGGGAAAAAGATTATTCAAAACAATTCATTGCTTTGGAAAGTGCGGTTGGTCTGAACACTTGATTCCCAGAGCTCAGTTCCCAAGTCCCTCTCTGAGGGAGACTGAGATTGTGTCAGACCTTGACAGGTTTCTTTACATTTCATTACAGATTAAAGCTGGAAACCTTCAGGCCTTAACATGACTCGGTTTCACTGCTATGCTATCATTAAAATGAAAGGCTGGCATGGAGGAGTCAGTGAAGGAGTCATCAAAGAACAAATGGCCAGGAAAAACATATTTTTGAGAAGAGTATTGGAAGAGAAGGCAGAAGGAAGAAGGACAGTCTTGGCCAAGGTCTCTCCTCTCAGCTGAAGCTGCTGCTGCAAGAGATGCCCCTTCCTTAGCCCTGGCCTGTTGCCCTCTCGGTTCTCCTGGGGGACCAGGACCACTTGTGGTCAGTCCTGTCCCTCTCCCATCTCCTCATCAGGACACCAAGTGTCCCTTCATCAGGAGACCAAGGGCGAAGGGACCTCCTGGGTCCCTTCTCCTGGGAGCCAAGCTTCCTTTCACCAGCAGGCCACATGTCCCTGTGGCCTGAGGTGGAAAAACATCCATCTCCAGTCTCCTTCCTTTACTCCCCTGCAGTGGTGAGGAGTGGCAGGATCTCATCCAGCCCTGCTGCAGGCTGAGGGAGCTGAGACCCTGCTGGCAGTCACACTGCTGCTGTGGGCTGACAAACAAGCTGGCAGCTGGCATCTGTGAGCTGAGCACAGGGCTCTGCCACCACTCTCTAAAACAGCTACTGTCTCTCAAAGTTTTCCCCCAGGTAGTTTTCTGCTTTCTAAAATACCAGCTAAGATAACCCCAAAATCATGTAAAATGCCCTTATTACCCAGGAAATTGGCATCTGCTCCCAGCTGTTTTAATTCTGCCAGGACTTGTTGGAACAGCCTGAGTCACAACCAAATCAAAACTGTCCCTCTCTGTCAGCTGTCTGCATTAGATAGGTATTAACATTTCAAAGCCTCACTGCAGTGTCTATATAATATTTACACGACAGCAGGGAATTTGGCTTCCTTTCTTCTATGGCAGTGCAAAGTGAATGAAAAGGACACATGGAAACATCATATTTGTGCTGAATCAGGGACTGTTGCTCCAGAGGCACTGGGACACTTCCAGTCACCTTTCCCTGGGTTGTTAGGCTAATGCCTGACCCTTGAAGTCGGTGGAAAAAGTCATAATAAGCTGAGCAAAGGAGTAGAGGGACAGAAAAAAGGGACCAGCATCACATTATTCAAAGCACCACATTATTCCAAGGCAACCTTTTCAGATAGGAACAATGATTAGTGTTTAAAAAAATGTTTTTTGTGAAAAGAATGCCTGTAAGTTACGAGATTGTGTCATAAAAAAGAAAGGAAAGAAAACAGAGGTGGGAAAGAAAAGCTTCTGAGAGGTGTTAAGAGGAAGTGGGAAAGGGCTTTATTTTAAGAATCTGGGGTTAAACTGGGAACCAAAGCACATCTAGGTTTGAATTTTGCTACAAAAAAAAAAATCAAACTAAATTTATTAGAAAATGCATTACTAATCTTTTGGAAATGTCTGTGCTCAGTTCTAACCAAATCAGGAACAATTATATGAGGTCTGAGCTGTTCAATATCCCTAAAAACTAGCATGATATATATGTCAGTGTTACATTTCTAAGAGTACTGAGGGATTTCCATCAGGGATACATATAAGGAGTTTCAAGGCTACAAACCAGACAAACCATTTTATTTTTGGGGTTTACACTTTAAACACACAGTGTGAGAAAACTACTGGAAATGGGTGAAATCTTGAGCATAACTAAAACAATTTCTTGGTTTTCACATAGAACTAAGCCATACCTTTTCTGTCTTTGCAATCATGTTAGAATGATAAATACACAACATTCAAGTCCCCCACATACCTAGCATAAGGATACACAACAAAGGTGGATAATCTGAAAATTACTTGCATTAGATCCTTACATGATCCACTACACAAGAATGGATTTTTTAGTCCCTGCATTTTCCCTTTTCTTTCTCGCTTGAGAATGTCCTTTCTTTGCTAGTGCTTAATACAGCCACATTTCACAAGCTGGCAGTGAGCAGTGACTGTCACCTCTAACAAAGTGGGCATATCCTCAGGACTCAGCTAAGGACTAGCTTAAATGCTTAAAATAATTGTATTAGTCACATAGGCCTTTCCTCCAGCTCTCCTTCAAAAAAGTAGCTTGACCAACCCATTAGCTTCATCATCTCCTTCAAAAATTTGATACTAAGTAAAAAACCTCACACCTGCAGGTACATTTCCTACAGTTAGTAGAACAGCCAGTTCATGCATTTGAATGCTACCTGTAGATGATGTCACTCAGACAAGGTTCCTTTCTGGCCGCAATACTCACCCTCTACTTCAGCAACATATTAATGTTATATTCAGTGAAGAGTTGCATTTCTGAATAATCATGATAATCTAAGAGACAATTGCAAGGCTCTTCAAACGCTGTAACCACTGTTGCTAACAGTTTAGTTATTTCACTCACATTTTATCTATTCAGTGGAACTTCACGCAGAAGCTAATAGCCTCCCACTCACAATCCTGACTGACAAGAACAAAGATCCATGAATATGACTGTGCTAATTTAGGAACTTCAGTGCCACGTTTCTCTAACTCCATAAATAAGTGACGGATACTAGATACTGAAAGAATTAAAAAAAAAAAAAAACAGCAAAACCCCCAGCCTAACAAGGCACCTTGCTAAAGACGTGCATTTTTTGTTTAAAACGTTCCACAAGTGATGGCTGTGCAAATCACTCCATACAAATTTACTGCCAGCTCTCATCTCATCAGTGCTATAACAATATAGATCAGCTTCCATGACTATGAACATGCTCCTGCCCCTGCATGTCCCTTGGCGTTCAGCACACCGATACCCTCTGATGTTAGGCCATTACACCTTGCTTCCCTGTGCACTTGAGCCTAATAAACCAGCTCCTGGGGAGTGCAATGATTGCAAAATGAAACATGTCTTTGTTCTCATGACTAAAATTCAATCTTCTCCCCATAACAAAGAGGGGAGAAAACCAGAAGATAATTAAAATCATGTTCTTTAAAATAGGAAAGGTACAATGCAACTGCTTTGCATTGTTCCAATCTTCAGTGCACAAACTAGTGCAAAGTCATATAAATATTACAGCATATTGTATTATCATCACCTAGTTGCAACATTTTCTATTATTGCTTTCAGATGTGATGCAGCAATCTCCTGCTGTCAACTTACCCTCAGGTATTTCTGTAATGAAAGACAGCAAAAAAGTCACTTGTAAGTCCATTTTTTACTTCAAGTGGTGTTAAGCATTTTCTGCCTTGACCACACAACCTGCTGACTTGAGATGAAGACCATGATTACATAAGACCATTTAGGTGAGCCCCTTCTAGCATAGATGCATTGTAGTGTACAAATCCTTAACACTAAGCATTCACACAATATTTATGCAACTGTCTACCCACATTACTTAAACATTTTAAAAATCTATATAACTAGCACACATTGTGCCAAGAATCTCACAGATGTTGCCCCATGTCTTGTGTGTTATCATTCACTGAAGATATATTTAACATCAATTACTTGTTATTTATGTTTTGCTGTTTCTTTAACAGTAAAAAGACACAGAAATTTAATCCTTAGTTACTAGTTTTCTTTTCAGGACTTATTTCTCATGGTTGCAGAGGCACACCACATAGTGATGAAAATAATATAATTTCCAAGAGAGAAATAGTGAGCTACTACTAAAGAAGCGCTTTATCCACTAGGTGAAACAATGTAAAGAACATCTATTTTCAAGCATACTTCACAGAATCACAGAATATTCTGAGTTAGGAGAGACCCACAAGGATCATTGAGTCCGACTGTTACGTGAAAAGCCCGTATGGGGATCAGCCCACAACTGCAGCATTATTAACACTCATCTCTAACCAACTAAACCAATCTCATCTACGACACAAGGCACCATTAATGAGTACCCAACAACCTGAAATTGGTTATTCTATAAATCTAGAAGAAAATGACCAAAAATAAATTATACTGAAGAAAAAGTTGTGGCAGGACCAGTGCATATGTAACAAATGTGTAAGTAGCACACAGCAATATGAATCAGTGTAATTAGGTAACCTGTTTTTTAAGCCTTTTCCCCTTACAACACTACCTGTAGGTGCAGAATTGTGGCTCCTGCCTAGGCACTATTTCTGATGCTTTAAATGGCTACCTAGAAACAGAGACTAGACAAGAATAAAGGAATAAAGGAGGGATTTATTTGAAAGGCCTTCAGAGGTACACTCTGGGCTCCAGAGGGTCCTGCCTCAGTGCATCCCAAAATGGACAACAGGTCATGAGTTCTTCTCACTTTTATATCAGCATAAATTCACCAACCAGAACCCAGCCAATGATGGAATTTCCCCAAGCTTGCCCCCCTCTCCCCAAAATTAAGGTTTACCGTTCTTGGGCCTAGGACGGTCTGAGTGTCCTTGGAGAGCAAGCCGGAGAGGCTTTGTGATATCTATCTTAGCATGAGAGAACAGCACTTAACAAGCTACAGGAAACTTCAGAGTTACACTAGCAGTACATGATTTGAAAAATATAAAATTAAAACCTAAGGCATCATTACAAGAGAAATCAATAAGCACTTTGATTCAGATTATTACCCAAGTTGACCTAGTCAGCATGCATCTGATGAGCTACTTGTAGAAGTTCACATATCACCAAATACACCTTTTATCTACTCTTTCTCTCCCTTTTTTACTTCCCATACCTACCAGTAAAAGATTTATAGAGGAGCTCAAAGGGCCATAGAGCTTCTAATAGCACAAGAAGTTAGTGTACTGCTTAGAGGTCTGGCTCCACTTAATTCTACCATCTATTTTTTATACATTCTTGTAGCATCACTTAGAAAGACAAGAAAAACCGATAGCCTGATGTAGCAGAAAACAAAGATGATGGGTTTGGTCCCACAGCTCTGAGCAGGTTTTGCATAGATGAAGAACTGCTTTCTATTTATGTAAAAAGTTCCCTGTGTGAGGATTCTAGAATCCTTCACAGGTACACAAGGCTCTGCAGCTCAAAGCCATGGGATCCAGCACAGTACTGTGCCACACCAGTATTGCCGTGCCACATGTGGAAAGATGGCCTTGGACTGTGTTTCACATGGACCTTGGAAAGTGGGAGAGGAGAGAAAACCAGCCATGAGGGAAGTAAACCTACAAACCAGGTTTTTATCAAACGTATGTGCTGAGTATCTTTGCTGAGTACCTTCTTGCCATGTAGCTGATCTGGGCATTTTTTTTTCTTGACGGGCTTTCAAATGCACATCAATGTAGAAAGTTATAATAAATTCTGAATCTTGAACAGTGTTCCTGACATCAGAGATCAAGACATCTATTTATAGTAAATGATGTTCCACTAGGAAGGAAATGTAACAGAACTTGAAGTACAGTTTGTGGGTATGTACTGCAGTGTATGTAATAAATATCCCCTTGGAGTTTTCCAGCGGAGCCCTTCAAAGTAGAAACAAGGCATAACTAAGGGTACCTATTCTAGGCTCTTGGTAAATGTTACAGCCACTTAGCTCTTCTTTCTTTGCTGATAGTGGGAAAGCTCTGCCCAAACCTCTGCCCATTGATGGGTAGGGAGAAATAAAGCTCTGTATATTGGTGTGACTCTGGTCTTGACAGAAGACACCTTTTAAACAAAGTAAAGTCTCAGAAGCACAACCATAGCCCTTTTCAGTTCAATTTGCTAAAAAGACTACTTATTACACAATTACGCATGACATCATTTGAGTTTTGAAAATGGTGAAAAAATCTAGCTGGTTGGATTTAGGATAATGACCTGTTTATATGTGCCTGTTTACGCTCAGAAATACAAGAGCTTAATGATTTTGGAAAGTAAGGAGCCACATCAGCAGTGGGAGAAGTTCAGCTTTGCCATAGGATATTTCTGGCTGAACTACCAGGATGCTCTGCTATTTCACTTTCCGATCAAGCATCCACTCAGTGGGTAGACAGAAAGTAATCCATTATCAATCTCTACATCCTTTCCGCTAGGGGTACTAAATTGAACCTAAACTGTATAATATTTTAATAGACTGCATAGGTGAATTCACCAATTCAATTAAATGAACCACTAATTGCTTTTGGGTCAAGCTCAGCAATAGATTTTCTCCTAGAAATAAAGTACCATGTGTCCCCTTGTCCTCTGCACTCAGAAAGATACCTTGTTATGTTGCCCACTGCTCAAAGAGCAGCTCAATCAGCATCTCAAGCACCTCTCTGTTATGGCGTCAGGCTGCACATAATAGAAAGCAGTTTAAACTCTGCTGAAAGGAAGCTATTGATTTCAGGAATTCGCAGTCCACAGAGATTACTAAAGCAGTTTCACTTACTCGAAGCCTAGATGAGCTGTTCAGTGCAACATCAAACTGTAGCACATGCCAATACTCGAGAATTGGCGTGGTGTAAAAAACCCAACTGAATAAATTAATTAGTTTGAATCCCAGTCAGAGGGAGAACCTATCTGGGGTGGCATACACCTGCCACACCAAAGACACAGGGCTCAAATGTCCATGTTGGGAGCAGTTACTACACATCCAGAAGAGGGATAACACCAGGGAATGGGAAAATGGCAATCTGACATACTGCCAGGGTCTTCTTGTGAACATCCTCCATTGTGAAGATGGATCATCTGTTTGCTTACTGGCTGTTTATATCTCCTCTGTCCTAAGATCAAGAACTTCTATATTAAAAGAAAGCATACTAATACCACTTAACCGTGTAGATAATGTGTGATTTTAGAGATGTTAAATACTCCCAGTACAAAGCAAAGAAGCTAAACTCTCAGAATTATGTTTAATAAGCTGTACTTAATTTAAAACCTCAAGACACATATGGAGACTGAACTGAGCTACTGTAAAGACTTTTCATGGCCCTCAAACTCCTCTGGCTTTTAATTTCAGTCTCTGAAGTAAAATTCAGTAAGTGGAACAAACTGAATATAAAACAATAGGGACTATATTTTGTCCATTACTCAAAACTGAGCTAGTGCATTCTGCATTCTGGACACTCTTACCAGTGAACAAGATGCTCATTTATGTTTATGGAGAACATGCTCAAGGGATACTGAGGGCAGCAAAGAGGTAAGCAGCCCCTGAAAATGGGCATCTGAGCTTCACAAGACCCAAGTGCAAACGGGTACCAAGCGCTCTTTATGCAAAAAGTAAAATCCTGAGCAGCAGACACACTTTTTTTAGTCCACAGGTCTGCAAGGGCCACGTGGTATCCAGCTGCCTCCCCACCTGTCCCCTTCCCGTCAAGTTAATACAGTAAAGCTGTGGGTGGCCTCCAGCTCCCTGTGCATTGGGAAAGACATCCTGTCACTCCCTCTTCTGGCACGTGTCATGAGAAGCTCACCCATCCCCTTCACCCTGCAACCATGATCAGACCCCAAAGTCAGGTGCCTCCAGATAAGCCTACAACTGGTTGCTTTCCGGAGCCTTCAGGTGCCACTCACAGTATGGCCCTACCCTGTGACATGATCCTTCTGCAGCTATTTTAACTTTTTCTTTGTAACTTTGTGTTACTTGTTGTAACTTTTCTGATTTCCTTTTATAAGATGTTATATATTGCATGAAATAATGTTGTGCAGACAGTTTATATCTAGATTGACAACCTCATTGACCATGCACTGAAACACATAGAAGATGCCATTTATGGTCCATGAAACACTGGGCCAAAGACTGAAGGATTTAACACTAACCCAGCAGTGCCAACCCACAGTTTTGCACAGAAAATGAATGCATGGTGCATTCATTTGCTTTCATTTGCTGTCTGACACTTAAGAAATGGTCTTTCCACCTATGGTACAAGCAAGAGAAAAATTACTCATGAATACTGTAACAGCTCAGTGAACGTTTTAGCTGCAACAGTGGCTTAATTAGAATTGCCCAAACAAAGGCCATTCCTTTATGAAACATTTCTGATACTTTCTGCACAAGCTAAAAATGATTGAACTGGGTGAAAAATACACAGGATTAGAGAACCTGAGCTGGCCTGGAAGCTGTGCTGCAGCCCTGGAACATTTCCAAACCCAGTCTCTGGCAGAGGAGTTACAGCTTTTGGGTCATGCTGTAATGGAGACAGTAAATCACTGACATGAAATACACTCCTATCAGAGTCCCATTATTGCAGGAATAATAAAGACTAGTGCTGGACTGCAGGTCCTCTGTCAAAAAAGGCACTGTGAAGAACGCTATGAAATGGAGATGTTATTTGACAGCAGCCTGTTTTCAAATTGTCACAAATGTAAAGGGTTTGAGAACAAACTGGATTTTTTTTTTCCTGCTCTTTGGTGCTGATGACATAATTACTGAATGTTTCAAGATTTTATACTGGATGTATGATTTCCTGGAGTCTTCCATTTTAAAATGCCATGTGTTAGCCAATAACAGTTATTATTAAGAAATTCACACTGCTTTTTTAACAAAAAGGGAGTTAACTAATGTTGCAAGGTTCTTAGTGATTGCATTTTAAATGCCACCAAAGTAAGGCCAAGAGTAAAACTGAACAACATTTTTTCAAGGAAACAAGTCATTTTTTCATATTTTGCTACTGAATTGCTGTACAACCTTAAATGAGCCACTTCAGGTATTCTTGCCAAACTCTGTCTCTCCCTCTTAGTAGGACACAAAGAATTCTCCTGACACTGTAGTTGAGATCTCTCTCAACATTTTTTGAGACTTAATAAAAAAAGGTATGGGCATTGCTTTTAAACATGAAAATAAAATGAAATAGTTTTTTTTTTAAACACACTTCAAACTTGTGACTTTGGAAAGGTGACTAATGGAGATGCAGATTGTATGGCACATTTACATAGATAGAAAGGAAAGTTCTCACAAGGGTACTACAGCAAAGTAAAATCAGGGGAAAAGAGAAGAAACACTAAGTTTCTAGAGATCCTTTGTTGCCAATGAAAGATACCCAATACGCAGATATCAGCTGCAAGTCTTGAATTTGGCAGAAGTTTTCAAATGTTCCCAGTCAAGAGTGGCTGCTGTGAAATGTTCAGCTGGGGCCAGAATCAAAATGTGAGCAAACAATCAACTCTGTGCCAAGGAGACCAAAATTCCCACTGGTTTTGTGGAAGGAGATAGCTCTCTGTACATTACCCTTTATAAGAAACTGTGAGAGCTAATAGTTATTTCATAAATTTCGGTAGAATTCTATTCTCCTCTAGAGCACTAATCATTCTCCTTGGGCACCAGAGGCAAAAAGCTCAGCCTGTTGTTTAGAGGAGTCCCAAATGTAGGAAGAGTTAAAAAGAAAGGCCATTCACCCAGATGACGGCCTGAGCTGACAGAACAGAACACTAATATTGTTCACCTAGGCTGCACCATATACCTTGGCTGAAAACCCTTCCGAGAGCTGATGGAAATCTTTTGGTTGAGAAGCAAAGTGCTCAGCATGCATGGGTGTAACCCACCAAGCTGCAGAAATCATCAGTTCTCAAGGCAAAACTGCATAAGAAGTATCTGACAGTTTGCTTCAAAAACAATTTTCTTTCTCTACCCCATCCACTATCGTCTTGACATGAAGCAAGAGCAGTTGGATCGTGGGTTGAGGGCAGCAGGAGAGCCACTGCCAGGTGTTTCATCCACAACAAAGAACTAAATGTTTCATCTGCTTTGTTTTTCCTGTAAGCAGGGTCTAGACAGTGTGAGAGGAAGTGGATGATTGGGGAGGAGAAAAAATTATACAGACAAAATTTCTTTAAAAAAATACAAACAACAAATTTAAATGACTGACAAAGTAACTAAATAATTTTGTCATCATAGATATCACTATGAAGAAAAGGGTTGCTACCACAGACAGAACATCCCCAGAATTAGCTGCTACACTGTATTTCAGCAGGATTTATAAGCCCATTGTAATTTATGATCACGATAAATAACCTTGACAGCATCCTTCATAACCCTTAGAGAATGCAATAAAACACATATATTTTGCATTACTATGCAAAAGAAATACGCAGTTTTATTCATATCATTTGTCTGAATGTACTTGTATATCTTATGGAAGCTGGCTGCAACACAACACAGAAAATTCTTTTCAGGCCAGAAAGTAAATAAATAATCAAATAAGTCTTTTGCAGCCTGTAGTCCAATGTAATGTGTCTTGGCCAAAGTCCAGTGCATTTAGTTATGTTGTGCTTTTGTTAGAACTCTATTAAAATTTCATAATTTCAGTCTGACACTACTTTGCATTTTAATGGGTATTCTCCTATGACTACCTGCAAATGACCTCATAATATACTTTGCATTCTGTATCACTAGCCTCAAATATCTGAGTAAAACTGCAGTGTCATCGAAGTGGGCAGGCTGAAATTCCCTCTCTTGCCTCACTCCTCCCTTGCTTATCTTAGTCTCACTTAGAGATGGCAAAAAAGCTAGAATAAGAACATTTGAGGAAGATCCATGGTATGCAACTAAAACTAGAAAACAGTTTTTCAGAAGGATATTATTTTTATTTGCATACAATTTATGCCTCATATTTACCTTATATATTCATAAAAGTTGTTGAGGCTTTTTATTTTTTTAATAATTAAAAAGGTAAAGTATCTGTAATCTGTTAAGAAACCACTTTTAGAGGTCTTAGTATCACAAAGATAAAACTTCTTTAGCTGTTTCACATAATTTTTCTTATTTAATATTAAAGAAATCCATTGCTATTTCACCTACAATGTTGGATTTCAAACCAGTGTAATATATAAATAGAAGTTTTTTCTGGAACTGACATTGTTCAGAAGATATACACACTGCCGCATTAAGAAAAGATATTTCTAACTAGTGTCAATTTTAATTCAGTTATGAAAATCCTGAAAATAGCAAGCAAATGAAAAGCAGGATGACAGCAAGGTTAAGAATGCTATAACTTAGTAGGTAATTTTTCTTCCAACATTTTCCTTCTGTTTGCTTTACTTCTTGATCTGCTATTTAATTTCTTGCAGATCAAAACATCCACTTTTTGGTATAGACAACACCAACCTAGCTGTAGTACAGAACACCATAACTTATTTTAACAATTCTAAAAATACTAGGGGAAAAAATCAAGTAGAACAGTGCAGGGGAAAAGAATAAATTTAATTTCTTAGAAGCAATTTCTTTTAGGGTTGGGGTTTTTTGTATTGTATGCTTCATAATTTGAAGCTGATCAATTTATATTTGAACAATCTCTACTATGTCCTTCTTTTCTTTGTTACAAGTATGAAATGCACTTTTGTATTTCCTCTGCTGGAACATGCTTATGTGTAATAAATTAACTTCTGCAAAGTATTACTATTTGATGTACAGATCATAAAAATTTAACAGCCACATTAGACAGATCAATGACTTACCTAGTTCATTGTTCTCTCTCAGAAATGAAAAGCGACTAATAATAGCTGATTCACAAGTAGTGTAGCAGCATGGGGAATGTAAAATGATCCTCTCCTAG
The DNA here is from genome assembly GCA_013396875.1 of Vireo altiloquus. Lineage (NCBI taxonomy): Eukaryota > Metazoa > Chordata > Aves > Passeriformes > Vireonidae > Vireo > Vireo altiloquus. The sequence continues at coordinate 362,539 of VZRF01003378.1, read as the reverse complement.
AACACGTTTTCAGCTTCCCATAAACATGGGCTTTAAACCTTTCTCGGATGAAAGTTGCATCTTGCCTTTTATATTTAGCTACCATCAGAACTGTCTCCCGTGAATGTGCCCAATCTTTTCTGAAACCATTAACGAGGCTGACCTTCACAGCATCCCACACCAGGGTGTTCCAGGGCTGAACTACTCGCTCTGGGACAAATAACCTCCTGCAGCTCATTTTAAGGCTGCAGCCTGGCAAAGGTAATCGAGGGTCTCAACTTCTTGTGTTGCGAAAACCACTGCACACCTCCATTGTTATAGGACTGGATTGTATGAAAATTTGGGTGGACCAAATATATCAACTAAAAAGAGAGCTCTCAATCTTTGGTTTAAAAGAAACCTTAATGCACTTCAGTTAGAGTGTCAAAGCTCAGCGTAAGACCCTCTCCACATCTATGCAGTGGAAATTATGATTTCATAAAGAATGAAATGTAAAAGCATAACACTACGATCTGGAAACCAAAAATACTCCCTCATTCAATAAATACACTGGAGATGATAGAAATAGGTGCCATTTGATGCCAGCCAGCAAATTTCACTCCATGAGAAACAGTAAGGAATATGTATAGCTAAACTGGACCTTTATTGCTTTTCAAATCACATACAGAATATTACATGCCAGGTGTGCTCAGTGTACGCAGCTTTTTAAATGTCTATTATCTGCTCTACCACAGTATTATCCAGTAGGTAATGATAATAGGCATTTTGACAGAAAGACAGAGCTGGGTGTGTGGAGTGATGGTGGACAAACCAGAGGAGACAACATCCAAGGACTAACTTAGTGACTGTCTATCTCATCAGATGGTGTAAACTGAACACTTCTAGCTGGCCTAAATCACACCGTGCACTATCAATATGCTTTATCATTATTATTACATTGCATCCAAGCACGGAGTGATATGCTGGAGTAGTATCTGAGGACACAATGCCACTTGCAGTATAATGGCTTTGTTAACAGCTGTAGCATGTGCTCCCACCCAAATCCTAAAGAACAGCTTTTGATGTTTCTCATCCCTAACGTAATGGATTTCTTTAGAGGGATAGGGAAACCTTTGATCAAGCTGCAATAAAAACAAATATAAAATATTGGAATTCTAGGATCTTGTTATGCTTGCTCTAGCAGAGAAATACATTAAAATCAGACATTAAGTTCAAGATGCTATACTGATAAAAATACTGTCATTTGCTTAATTTCCTTCAATGTTGTACATGATTAAACACTCCGTGTCGCATCGGCTGGATCAGACAGCAGACACGTCTAACACAGGACTGCTTATTAACTTGCTTCTTTTACAACCAGTTCGTATAAAAAATAAGCAAAAACTTACAGGTGGATGGCAAGCACCAGCGCCAGAAGACGATCTAGATCAGACTGCCCTTCTTCGTCCCTTCGAGCTGCCCCTCTCTCTTCCCACCAGCCCCCGGTTAAGCGGAACCCCACGCAGACATGAAGAGTGTTAAGACAAGGTCGGGAATCCCCAAATCCCAGACGAGTACCTCGGACACGCCTCGCAGCTTTGTTGTGGCCCCAGGGGTGCTCTCACCTGGTCTGCAGGCGGCTCCCGGCACACGCTGCTGCGGGACCGCGTCNCGGAGCAGCCCCGCACGGCGCGGCTGGCGGGGAGCGGCAGGAAAACGCGGAGCGGAGCCGAGCGCAGCCTCCCGGCCTGACTGCTGCGGGCGGGAATACACGGACTGGATCCACAGGGGGAGTGGGCGGGGGCGGCGGGGTGTCCCTGGCCTCCAAGCGCCCGTCTCGCTACAAGATGCTGCTCAGCATCAAGAGCCGGCGTTGTTAACAGGGAAAATGCTGCCGAAGGTCATTATATTCATAGGTTTTGAAAGGTACTGTTTTACATTTGCTTTTAATTTACTCTCATAGAAGAGTGAGATGACTTCACTTCTCTCTCTTCAGATGGCAGAAGGGAGACCCAGCATCCTGCCCTTTAAAGAAGGGGTTAAAATCCATCTATTGACACAGAGCTGATGAGACCACCTATTATTCCTCTATACCTATTATCCAGCTAACACAGAGATTATGACACCACCTATTATCCAGCTATTAACACAGACATTATGAGACCACCTCTTCCTTCTGTCCTCTCAGTCTCGCAAGTGCCTCCTTGCTCTCTCCTCCTCTCCCATCTGCACCACCACCTTTCTACCTCCATCCCTGCACCATCACTCATGCTACCAAATGGAGAGAGGGCCCCGTGTGTTGGAGGGAGGAGAGGAAGGCAGAAGAGGCAGATACAATTTTGGGATTGACATAAACCCTGAAGAGTCAACAACAACATAGGCTACAGCTCACTTGTAATGGCTGGGCTTGGACATTGCTATCTGCTCTTCTCGCTGCTGTGAGCCTCAGTGTGGAAGCAGATGCTGCATGGCTTGGGGGGAAGGAGGCTGCCAGCTCTGACTCAGGCCAAAAGTATCACTGCAGCCAACAAAATGCACTGGCCAGGGGGCAGATGGGGCCTGCTCAGCTTTTTCTCCAGCAAGGAGCCAGGAGTGAGTGAGTAAAGCAAAAAAAAAAAAAATTAGCACTTTATCAGAAATAGTCCACAATGGGAATAATTGATCTTGAAGGAAATGTAGGACCAGAGTCTTGGATTACAAGTCCTGCAAGTTGTCACTCCAGAAGTAAAACAAGAGATAATGATGCTCTTCAGCAGGACCTTATCTAAGTCCTGTATTCAGCTAGTATGGCATCACAGCTAGTATTACATCAATTAACTCACAATTTAAATTTCAGTATGTTGTTCCTGTCCTGGACATTTATATATTCTCCAGAACAGCAAAACTTTCACAAAGCCATGGCTGAATCATTCATTACTTACTGCTAGAGAAACAGCCAAAGTCTCTGAAATAGTTTAGACAGAATATTTTTCAGATATATTCCAGAAGAAAACAATAGTTTCTCCTCTCCATATTTCCAGAGGTACAGTATTGCTTACATATTCTTGGTGGGTTTTTTTTGGTTCTATCTTTTCCTGTGTGTTAAAAGGAGAACACTCATTTAAAGCACAGCTTCAAGTGAATTACAATTTATAAGTGTTTTGAAAAAGGAGCCTCTTCAATATGTTGCCTCCCCTCTTATTTGTGCTGTGTCAGTACGGATGTATATTGAACAGTATTTGCCATAGCATTTCATTAACACCACCACGTGCACCAGCAGGTACTTTCCTCACTAAATGAGGAACATGTCCATATATTTAAAATTCTGTGATGCTCAGCTCTTGAGTAGAAGCTCTGAGAGAAAATAGCAGCAGCTTGACTGAGGGGCTTTTTCCTATTTGGGTTTATTAAATGGTAATGTTGAAAAATAGAGGGCTTTATTGAACAAAACTGGCATTGACTGTACATACAATCTACGTATTTCTTTGGAAGATGCAATCTGAGACCTGTAAACCAGCTGTCATTGCCATTTTATTGATGTCCATTATTATGGTTGTTCTGAACCAAATCAGGTTTGATGTAATAAAACTGGGTCTTGTTCTGCACGGGCACAAAATGTCTTGTTCTGTTTAATATTTCACCCAGAAAACTCAGAGAGCTTCCTCAGTTCACACAAGGAATGCATGAACTTGCTAATTTTTATAAGGGAAAAAAAAAACAACAGAAAATGAGGACTCTCTAACTGGTGAATGGTCATTGATAATAATTCTAGTAGAGATAATATGCAATTTGTGTGAGCAGTAGTTCAGCCTTAGGTAGTGAAGGCACTCAGAACTCAGCAGAGAGCTAGAAGGTCTTTCAGCATGGCAATCTCCAATTTAGAGATACTCAGACTACATATAAATTAACTGGCCCAAATACTAGAAGCAATTTAGCTGCAAAGGAACGGAATTCAGTGCAGGGAATTTATTCCACCTTTTGGAAGCAAAAAATAATAATTTAGCTGAGAAAGACCCTGCCAGAATCAATTTTTAATTGCCTGTATTCATAAGCTCTGAATCTGAGATATAAACAAAGGGAATGAAAAATTCTCACTTATAATTACATTCTTGAGAGACAATTTGCTTGACAAGAATGTTAATTACAGAATGCTGAGGACAGCTTGGTGGGGAAGAAACACATCACTGGTGGATTTCTGTTGGTGAATAACTTAAACCAACACAATCTTAAGTATAGGTGTCCCAACATGTATGCTAATAAAGTTAATGAAAAGGGGATGATAGGCATGTCTGCTCTATGTGAAAAAACATGCCCTCATTCTCATTTCCTAGAAACTTAGATTTGAGATGCTTATGCTGGGATCTCGTGCAGTTGTAGAGCATCATTAGATTATTGAATTTTTTTTCCCTAAAAATTTTACTGACTATGACATAAGGTAATTAGTTTGGACTTCATTATGATGAGAAAAGAGGCCTTAATCACTGGCCTGGAAGATGGTGGTTGCCTAGGGACCAACAATCATAGCCTGATTATGTTCAGTATGTGATGTATGTGCTTTAAAAAGGCTATCTGGTCAAAGCTGAGGGAAATAATGAACAGCAGCAAGAGGGAGGAGAGACAGGAAGAACTCTGTGGATGGAAGTGGTTGTTAAAGAATAGGTTGTATCTCAAAGAAGAAAGTTCCACACTTTATGTATCATATGAGGATGTGACAATTCTTTTTAATCAGAAAAAACCTGCCAAGTAAAATCAAAACCGTACATCAAGGATCATTATTGGGACCAGTGTTATTTAACATCTTCATTAATAACATAAATGAATGGATCCAGTGCATCTTCAGCAAATTTGCAGATGACACCAAGCCGAATGGTGAAGTAGGCACACCTGAAGGACAAGATGTCATCCAGAGGAACCTGGATGTGTGTGCCCTTAGGAATTTCATGAGGTTCAACAAGACCAAGTGCAAGGTGCTGCACCTGGGTCGGGACAACTCCCAGTATCAGCACAGGCTGGGGGATGAGCAGATGGAGAGCAGCCCTGGGTAGAAGGACTTGGGGGTGCTGGTGGATGCGAGGTTGGACATGACCCAGCTGTGTGCTCTCACAGCCCAGAGAGCCAAACGTGTCCTGGGCTGCATCCAAAGCAGCGTGGGCAGCAGAGTGAGGGAGGGGATTCTGTCCCTCTGCTCTGCTCTAGTGAAACTTCACCTGGAATGCTGCATCCAGCTCTGGAGTCCCCAGCACAGGAAGGACATGGAACTACTGGAGTGAGTCCAGAGGGGGCCACTATGATGATGAGCAGGATGGAGCAACTCTCCTACAAGGCAAGGCTGAGGGAAATGGGTTTGTTCAGCCTGGAAAAGAGAAGGTTTGGTGACCTAATTGTGGACTACTAGTGCCTGAAGGGAACCTACAATAAAGATAGAGAAAGACTTTTTATAAGGGCATGTAGTGACAGAACAAGGGGGAATGGCTTCAAACTGAAAGAGAGTAGGTTTTGATTTGGTATTAAAAAGAAATTCTTCACAGTGAGAGTGGTGAGGCAGTGGGACAGGTTGACGGAGAAGTTGTGGGTGCCCCACTTCTGGAAATGTTTAGGACCAGGCTGAATGGGACTCTGAGTAATGTGGTCTAGTGGAAGAAGTACCTGTCCCAACCCAGACCATTCTATGATTCCATGATTCTATACTTATTTCGATCTATCCATTAGTGTTCTCTAAGAACCCTTGGGTGTAAACTGAAGAGATTACTCTTCCTTCTGCATTCTGCAGACCTTTAAGCACTGGACAAGTTACAGAAGACTGGAAGATTCCTTAGGTCCTTCCACGAAAACTGAAAAATTTTTAAAAAAGCATATGATCGTGCATAATAAGCCTGATATCACTTTTCATAAAAGCAGTGGAAGAAACAATGTTGAAAACTGTAAGTAACAAATAAATGAAAAAATTATTAAGTAAACATGTGAAATCTTCAATTAAATTAACAGCTAAAAATGTTTCCTTAAATAAATTTCAAATTTCAAGTACAAGTTTCATCACACTATATAACTGCATTTCAGAAAGGTGCATGTATCTTCATGGCGTGTTGAATTAATGAAGTTAAAATCCACAATATGAATAAAGCTTGTGTTTAACGGAAGCAAGTCAGGTATCATAAGCTTAGAAGCTGAGAAGGTACCTAAGAAGTTACAAAGAACTCTTTAACCGAGCCAAAAAAGGCAAAGCAAAAATCAGTGTCTGTCAGCAAAAGTCAAACACATTATGGAAATAACTGCAATTTTTGAAGGTGTAGCAAACTAATTGTTGAAAGAAGCAACCCAGGGAAGTACATTGTGCTACATTATGGTTCCTGTTCCAATTTGCACTTTTCTGTTATGCTTCAGTACAAGTGTTAGAGTTTTGTGATACTATTTAGCTATGTTCCCTCTCACTCCCTATGAAACCTATATTTAAACTGATGGCTGCCCTAATTGAAGGGAGTGGAATTATTTTTGAGACTCACCACAAGTGCTTAGTCATTTTGCTAAATGGTCCTGTTATTATTAAATGATGAGTATCCTGTAATCACCTGATGTTGTGTTGCAGTTCCAGAAGCATGTTCAGCTTTTCCATCAAGCATTTGAATGTGAGCAACACAACCTTGCTTTCAGTACTATTTTTGGCACCTCTTTCATGTTACTGGAACATCAGTGCCTGTCTCTGGCTAGCTCATTACCAATCTTTGATGCTTGCTTGGCTGGAGTTGAAGAAAATGTGTTCAAATTTTCTATTATTCTATGTGCCATGCATGAGGGAATGTGCCTCAAGTATTTATGAAAACATAATGGAAAGACACCTGCAGAGGAATGCTTGAAGCAATACAGCCCCACCACCCTTGCAGAAAAGCTCTGCAAACATACTCCTTTAGACATGCAAGTTCATGGGAAAGGACCCATTGGCTTCACTTTTAAGGTGCCCTTGTGAGGACACCTCCAGCTTGCTTCCTCTGGCCCCATCCAGTACCAAACACAGTCAGTGCCATCTGCCTACTAGAGCTGGAATTGCTTTTTTTTAAACTGCCAAATGATCAGTTTGAGGCGAGACAAGTCACTTGAATGAATCTCCTCTAGAGGGGTATAAGAATATTTACCTAGCAAATTTAGTATTATTTAATAAAAAAACCCACTTGACTGAAATCTCAATAATATTGCCTTTATTTTTTGTTATTGTGGTTACAGAAAGTTAGAAAAAATTAGAGAAATCAGTTGAAATAGACAAAAAAAAAGCTACATGGAGAGCCCAATTAATCTGGATTAACATAACAATACTATAGTTGGGACTTAAACCTAAGCCGTTCTCTGTTTTCTTGTGACAAAGAAAAAACAGAAATTACCTTTTTTTCATTCCACTGAATGAAAAGAGACAGTGATGCTTTACCTCGCCTCATTAAGTTAAAACACTAAGTTATATAATAGGATGCTGAGCTGGAAATCTCAGCCAGCTCTTGCCTGACAAATTTGGAGCACTCTTTGGATATTTATAGATCTTAATACCTTTACTACTGGGCTATCAAATTGCAATAAGTCATTTTCAGTATTGTAACAAGGCTTATTCAAAATTTATTGCAACCTGGCTGAAGCTCTCCCAAAGGACAATCAAGCAGCTGGGGTGTCCTTGTGCTCCCATGCTCTAGGCTTTCCTGGGAAGCATATTTTCACAGGTCTGCAGCCCCATGGACAATAAAGTATTTTTATTCTAGGACCATGTAATAGTTTAGTAACACAAGATTTCTTTCTACTATGTGAAGAGATAGTCTGGGAATGAGGAAAAGAGACACGAAAGATGTTGGAAAACATATTTAAGGAAAACATCTCCCTGCATTTCATGTGGCATAGACCTCCAGTAACTGTTTAATACATTAAAAAAGAAAACTCATCAATCATTTTAAATAGTGGTGCTGGACCAGCAGTAAATCCTCTTTGCAAATACAATCTTACTATGGCAATTGTGTTGGTGTTAAGAGAGTTGATACTAAATAATAAACTGAGACTCAGGCAGGCTCCATTTGGAAGTTATGTCAAGTTATGTTCATCTTGAGCAAATTGTCACTGATTTTTTCTTTTTGAGCACATGCTTGTTCCAAAAACAAGAACTGTAGGTTGAAGGCTAATTTTGTGGACGAGGGGGTGAATGTGAGAACATTGATATGGGTGGCCAAACTATATTGCTCTTGGCATACTGAGGACTGAGTTTTGGTAGCAGATTAGGCATACTTCATCGTAAAGAAAAAAACTTTCTGACCTACAGCATTCCAAATGATATTTAAAAGGATGGTGGTTTAGCTAAAACATTTTAACTGGAGGGTTTGCAGTATTTTGTTCAGATCTTCAAAGAACTTCATCACTAAAATCTGAAGCCAGATAAGGAGAATGCCCATGTTACCATCCCTCCAAGCCTGCTCTCCAACCTGGCTTTAGATTTTAGAGATCAAACCAGCCATGAATATGAAAGATATATCTCACTTGCTTGACTATGTGTGTAAATCACTGAAGAAACTCTAACTTAAAGTTCAGCAAACAGGGAAAAAGCAGCGGTCTCCTTTTGTTTTTTCAAGACTAAACACCTGAACAAGAAGGTTGACATAATGATTATGGTACAAAAGGCTCAGAGGCTGTGATAAATCAGTTTATTTCTATGATTGCAAGAGAGAGGGGAGTGTGCTTCCATTCCTTCCTCTATCCCCTCTCAAATAAATGTAAATAGCTATGGAACAATTGTAGAAAGAGCTTGTGTCACTCCTGTTGAAACACCTGCTCTTCCTCTCTATGTTAGCAAATGAACATTACAAGCATAAAACCGATTGTGTTGCTGAAGGACAAGGCCGTAAGTGGAGGAGGTGATTCTTTTGTCCTCCTGAAGAGAGACACTTAGTGCCAGCAAAAAGGTCTGGGAAGGCCTTTTGTGTATATTTCACTTTGCAGATCTCAGGGCACTCATTCCACTTAGTTATTCCTGCCAAGGTTTCAATTCTTCCAATCTTCTCAGGGGGACTGGCAGCCTGATAGTCACTCTATTGTCAATGCCTTTGCTGCACACAGCCTTTGGTGATGGTCCCTCTGAAATGAGTGCAGCTCTAGGGCAGCTGGTTGAGCATTTGCATTGTTTTGGAGCAAGATTATTCCTTGTCTCCCCAGAAAGTAGACGCCCACTGGACTTAATTCTTGACTGCAAAGGTTATGAGTAGAAACCCTAAAACCAGGTTCACATTTTACTTAAATTATTTCTTCAGTCAATGTCCTTTTGAATACATGGTCAGTGATTGTTTGGAGTGAGCTGTGCACTTAGGCAGCTCTTACAGAGTTCGCACTTTAATTTGGGAAATAAATACAATTTCCCTGTCTAGCAGAATTTCCTGGCACCACCTAAATGTAAAAAATAACTTGTTCATTTATAAACAAAGTAAAACAATTACAGATTATCATGATTTTATTGTACGGCTCTCAGATTCTCTGACTTGTTTCTAGACCAGTAGGCTTTACAATAGAGTTCAAATGTACCTTCAGCATATACAAATAAGAGATCTCAGTTCGAGCTTTTCATGCACTTATCAGGACTCTAAAACTGAATTATGGTCAGGCTAAAAGCTGATGTGTTATTCATCATTCAGTGAATTATAATTGTAAATAACAGTTATTAACTGAAGCAAACACAAGAAATATTCCATGAGGTTTAGGATATATTTACCCAAACAAAAACAACGTCAGTAGTCACTGTCTGCATACTGGAAATACCAAAGACAAATACAACAGAAAAGGAAATTCAGATCTTAATTACTGAGATATGATGATCCAAATGGCAATAATTGCTCCCCAAAATGAACTTCCAGAAGTCTGCTGCAAGAATGGAAAGTCAGCTTGTCATCACTGCCTGCTAGGAAGCCACTTGTTTTCTCACAGCAGCACCTGCTCAGTTTGCTGTTATGCAAATCACTGAATTTAGAACAATCAATCAGTGCAATTTTGTCTTCACAAGCACTCTATGTTTCCCTCATATGGGTATTAGTATGTCAGGGAACAGATTTTTCCAGAGATAAAAGGAAAACAGCCGCCATAATCTATTATAAGAAACAGACTAATGTGATACTGATTATATATGCACACTTTCCTGTTTTATTTGCCTGACAATAATTTTCATGAGGTAAGATAAATCAGTACACCGAATTTGTTTTGCTATTCTTGGCCTCTGTGCTGCAGCAGTGCATCAGAGGTAAATCTCTTGCTTCCTGGTGCTTTGAGCATCATAGCAGAATGCTGAGTCTTGAGAAGTTTGCCCTTCCTGATGGAAAGACATACCTAATTATCTATCCAAGGAGTGGAGCATGTTTGCAGAGGTCACACTGCGCAGGCAACTTGCACAACAGTTTTGCTGCTCTGCTTAAAAAGGATTTTAGTATTTAAAACTATAAACCATGTTGCCTCTATAAATAGAACATAAAAGAGCCAACAAAAGTGTATCTATAATGTATATGCATAGTTCATAAAAGACACATATTTGGCAGTAAACTAGGAGTTTGCTTTATGCCTTTCCTGTCCTGAGTCAGAAAAATTGAACTCCAGGGCTCTCTATCTCTGCAGTGTGTTGAAAAGTGCAGAAATGAAATGTTCCTCCTGATTAGAAGTTAGGAAAATCAAGACTTTTATTATATCAAAGAACTGATTAAAGAGAACTATTTCATATCCTATTTAGGTAAAATTTACAGTGCAGAACATAACTTGGAAAAGAAGGAGCCTTAAAAAGGTGCTGTGGTGCCTCCGCAGCTCAGGCCAAATGGGCTGCATGTTTCTTTGGTCAGTCAGGAGGCTGCTGCTGCCATGGCCTTGTTACTCCTGCAGGTTTGTGCAAAGACAGATGGCACTGTGCTATTTTGAACCATTTTGAAAACTCTGGATCTCAAATCCCGAACTAGCAGACTGGTTTATTTTCCACTCCATCATTCCAGTTGACACTACAAATGCGCTGCGCAACTGCCTTCAAATCCTGCCAGGAGAGTCTCCAGCACTGTCTGTCTCCATCCTATTGAACATATGCTGGCTCTGTAACAGGTTTATCAGGACAGAGACTGACTGATCGTGTGGATATCTCAAGAAGCCTTTAGAAGTCCCCTAAACAGCCTGATTAAAAGACTTTGCATGAGGAAAACAAAGCCGCAACCATGGAGGTTTGGATTAGACTGTTGCATGGACCGTGCCCCACTTGTACAGCAGGGAAAAGGAGAAATGAAAGCAGTAGATGAATGTGTAGGGGGCCTAAAACTGTGAAACAGTCCCTATTTTTATGTCAAATGCTGATCAGGCTGTGAACTACTGCAAAAAGGCACTGATACAAGGTCTCAGAGCCCTCCTGAAGTGCAACATTTGCCAGGACTCAAAACCACGCTGGTGATCAGCTGTCCTACAACAACACAGGGATTTGTGCAAATACAAGAAGCTTTTGCTATGGATATTTCACCAAAAGAAAAGGACACATAGCAGATGAGGAGAAGATCAAACACTGTGCTGTTGCCCACAAGCAGAAACAGTGGGAGAGGTAATGAAATGACAATCTGTGAAGTGCAAATATTCCAGCCTTCTCCTGAGTGTCCAAATAAAATTCATAAAACAGAAATGCTTGTTGTTGGTAAAATACAATGTGAAGACAGAGCACAATCTACTTCATTTGGAGTGCCTGAAATCTCTCAACAAGGATAGAAATGCCACAGCTCCATGTCATGAAAAGATGTATTTCCTGCCGATTTTTTCTTCCTTGGATTAATTTTTTTTTCTTGGCACCATTTAATGTAGTTGTCGGTCACATGAACAGTGGGATTGAGTGCACCCTCAGCAAGTCTGCCAGCAACACCAAGATGTGTGGTGTAGTTGATGTGCTGGAGGGATTATATCCAGAGGGATTTTGACAGGCTGGAGACGTGGGCCCATGGTGGGTTACATCAAAGGCAATGTGGCCAGCAAATCAAGGGACATAATTTTGCTTCTCTGCTCCACTCTGTGACACCCCACCTGGAGTGCTGTGTCCAGCTCTGGGGGCACCAACTTAAGAAGTACGTGGACCAGGGGAGGGCCATGAGGATGCTCAGAGGACTGGAGCACCACTCTTACGAAGATAGGCAGAGAGAAATGAGATTGAGAAGAGCCCAGAGAAGGGTCAAGGGAGACCTTAAAAGAGCCTTCTCGTACCTAAAGGGAGCTAAAAGAGAACTGGAGAGGGACTTTTCACAAAGGGGCTGTAGTGACAGAACAAGGGGAAATGGCTTCAAACTGAAAGAGGATAGGTTTAGATGGGATATCAGGAAGAAATCCTACAATGAGGGTGGTGAGACACTGGAACAGGTTGCCTGGAGAAGTTGTGGGTGTCCCACCCCTGGAAGTGTTCAGTGACAGGTTGGATGGGGTTTTGAGCAGCCTGGTCTAGCAGAAGCTGTCCTTGCTCATGGCAGGGGGCATGAGGATCTTTAAGGTTTCTTCTAACCCAAGCCATTATATGATTTTATTAATGCCTTTTCAATTTTAAAACAATGCACTGAGGGCAAAAAGGGGTAAAGGATTATTGTGAGATACCAATGAGAAGAAAATTAGATAATTAAAAAAAGATTTTCTTTTAAAAAATGAATATATAAGACAGTATTCCCTTCCTCAAGGAATGAATTTATTCTTTTCTGTCAAAAGGGTAATATTGAATAAGCTGGAAAAACATTAGATCCAAATTGGAGACCCAACTAGAAAATTAGATATTTAATTAATATATGCAGAAATGCATGAACTGTAAAATCTTTGGAATGGAAGAATATTTAGATAAGATTTCACCAGAAAATGAGAAATACTATTTGAATTGATAAAGTAGATGCAGTGTTAATATACTGAAGAAGGCACACATTCTAGAAGGAAATAAATTTCTTTCTACGATCTGCTTGGTATCATTGTACTTAAAATTATTTCTAGCTTATATATTGGTATAAAAATATAAAAATAAGCATATAAACCCCAGCCCCTTTAAGATTAAGATTAATGATTAATATTAAGACTATTTAAGACTTTAAGTAAGTTTTAGTTGCAAAATACACGTTAAATTATTAGGGCAGAGAAGCTAAATCTTTGCTGTTCTAAGGTGCTAAATCATTTGCAGTATGACTAAGAGAATAACACCAGAGAATTAATATTAAAAGAAAAAAAATCCAAGACCTAAGGAATCACAGAAAAAGCTCTCCATAAAATGTGCAGAGATTTTTTCTAAATTATCTTAAGAAGTACAAATTTTAAGTAGAATTTGATGGATTATCTGGAGTAAAGCTTATGTTGTTTCACTAAATATTTGGCATCCTATGTCTCAGGGGCTTTCTGTTCAAATATTTGTTGCTGATTATGTGATACAGGTCACCAACTATTATGGTTTTCCATTCAGTGTTTTCTCCTCATCCTCCTTTTTCACCACTGTTTTCTCATATCTTTATTCTTATTTCAGTTGTTTCTTTCTTCCCTGCTTTATTCCAAATATTATCATAAGTCATATCCTTTATTCTATTGTTGCATCTATCAGTTCCCCTCTATTTTTTTCCTGGTGTTTGGTTTTTTTTTTTTTTTTTTTTTTTGACAAATACTTTCCTTTGAGACATTAAGCATCGTGGTTGTTTCATGTCCCCAGGTGATGTGGATTGGTAGACTGCAGTGGGGTGATAAAAGAGTTGTTATCAAGACACCTGTCTCAGAACAGAAGAGTTCACTGAAATCTGGAAAAATTGCCTTATTTGAGAAGCCTCCATTACTCCAAAAACATAGGCATGTGTGAGAGTTTCTGTGCTAGGAAACCTTAGTGTTCATGATAATCTCTATGTCGAGCTGAAGTACTAAATCCTCTAAAATATGATAGGCTTCCTCCACTTCTCAATACACTGTTACTGATTGAAGGAGTTTGATGTAAGCTGAGGAAAGAACAAACCACTGACAACTGTTTTGCCCTAAAAATCTGCACTTCTCTTTTCACCTGTACTTCCCCTCTTCTGAAACTGGTAAAAAGAAACACTTTAAATATTGCTGGTAGTTCCAATTTAATAGTGAGCTTTGTGACAGTCGCACGTCTGACAGCATTGAAATGCACAGAGAACACTTAGTCTGACACATCAACAGATGCACAGCGAGGCTGAAATATTCTGGATATGCTGAATTTGCTGGGCATAACATTTAGCTGTGCATCTGTGCATGTAGCCACAGCATGTTCCAGTTCATGGCATGTGCAAAGACAAGTTTAATTTCACAGGCACAGTGGTGAGTTGTCCAGGATTTCTGAATGACAAGCAACCTTCACAGACTATCTGCTGGGCTGCTGAGGGGATGTGAGTCAGATAAGAGCTGGAAAAAAGGAGTGTGATAGGTGACCTGTAAAAGCAATTTGTGTCTTTTAGCAGCTGCCAAGCTGGCAGGGACACATCTGCAGAAACTCTATACATGGATTGTATTTAAGCATGCTCAGCACCAAGCTCTGCAAGAGGAGCTGAACAACAGCACAAGAAATCCTCAATATCCTTTAGAAAAGATACTTAGGATTTTGGCACATGAGTCCATCTGAAAACTGGAAAAGATTTAAATGAGTATTTTTAAAATTTCTTTTCTCCCTGTCTCCAGGTCATTACTAAGAGGAAGAGTTTGATTCAGGTAGCAATCTAGATGATAAGGCTAGACTGAGATTGCAGGAGTTTAAGATGTAGAGAATCCTGTCCTTTTGTCTTAGAAAATCTGTGGCTAGTTGGTGTGTTTGCCATAAGAGGCTGGCTGATGTGTTTGTAAATCAGTTAAACAGCAGAGCAGTGAGGTTGCTGGTCAGAGCTTCTGCCAGCTGCTCAGACTGAGGTCACAGCAAGGGTAGCACGGATCACACGATCCTGTTCATCAGCTCATCCTTGCCTATGGAGAGGGAGAGCAATGTGCCCCTGATTTTGTCCATGACACTGAATTACTGTGACTGGAGGTCCAAGAGGATGGAAATGAGCCAGCCCAAAACTTGATGCCCTCCGTTTGAGATCTGTGAAAGCAGCACAGGCTGAAGGCAAACTGCCACACGCTCAGCTGGGACAGTTGTAGTGCATTGTGACAGGAGATCTGACTTTGTTAGGGAACGGATGCCAATCTACAATAATAAAGAAGAGGTAGATGGATGAGTGTTGGAATCCAGGGAAGTCAAAAAACTTCCCCTGATCTTTTAGGGACATATTTTGTCCCTAAAGCTCCCCCAAAAGGCTTGGCCTATGAACTAAGCCCGTGGGAGCATTTACCCCCACTTCTGGGTGAGCTGAGAGCACCAAAGAAACGAAGAGATAGTTGTTTAGTGCACCACAGAAAATGGGTTTGTAGTTTTAGGTTTTGTCCTATATATTAATATGGGGACAACATGGAGAATTCAGGGAGTCGGCTTCTCCTTCTCCTCCTTCTTCTTCTTCTTCTTCTTCTTCTTCCTTTCTTCTCTGACCTAAGGTCTCGTGATTTAGTGATTGGTAGAAAGAATCTAGTATAGAAGAAACGTGCTAACTAGGATTAGTAGTTATTGGTACACTGTTGAAAATATCTTACATTGGAACTGTTAATTGAGTAAAAAGTTTTTAAAACAGTCTGTATTCAAGGTCTTCTGGCCATCTTGCAGCGTGATTCTGATTGTGCTAAGCTAAGGTAGGAGCGGCACACAGAAATTGAGATAAGAAATTACTAAACAACATGAAGAACAGAAGCTGCACTTGTGACTCCATTCCTTCCTGGTATGGAGCCTTGAAAAAGAAGAAAAAACAGCCCAGTTAGGGACAGCAGGCTTTTTCAGGTGAGGTAAAGATATATTTTCTCATTTCTTTGACTCATGGTCAGGCAGTACTAAAAACACAAAGGAACAAGGAAAACTGGTACCTCCCAAGGACAGCTGATCAAGTGCCATTTCCCAAACTGTCCATTTGTCCAATCTGGCCCCACAGAAGCAGGACATCCCTATTTGATCCACAAACATCTGGCATCAGCCATCTTTCTAGATTATCAACACTGTTGATATGTCATCACAGTTTTCTTCCCTACATCTGTGTTTCTCACAGCTTCTTCCACGCCACTCCTTAGTCCCTTCAGCTCTTCTTCTTTTCTCTTCCCTCCCAGAGTCATTTACTCAAATTTTCTACAAGAATTTGATATTCAGAAGTCACCACTCTGCTTACGTCTCACAGAAAGAAAATTGTCTAATCGGTTAATATTAATTTCTACATTTTTTTTCAAAACATAGACATGTTTGATGATTTCCGTTTGAGTTCTGGAAAAAAGGAGGAAGGGTATACAATTCAGGCATGCTAAGAGCCTGGAGGAAGCTGACCTGCAGAACTCTGCCACTCTTTACAGACCACACCCCAGCTTTGGGGACCTGGGCTCCTGGTCACTGGGAGCCTGAGGGCCACTGAAATGTGAGTGAGCAGAGGCGACAAGGAGCTGGATCCAGAGCAACAGAGACACAGCATTTTCAATCCATCTGCAGCAACAGGATGCAGCCTGACCTGAGTATTGCTGAAATAAAAGCTGCCTGCTGCAAAATTTAGATGGGAGCTGCAGCCAGAGGGAACGAGGCAGAGCAGTAAAGGGAGTCAAAGGATGAGGGTGGGAGGAGAAGGGAGATACCAGCTAGGCAAGAAGCCTATAACAAATGTGTGTGAACACAAAATGGGAGTTTGTCAAGCTCATCATGTCCCACTCTTCCTCCCTGTTCCCACTCTCTCTCTGATCCCCTCAGAATAAAGTGAAAATGAAACACAACTCTAGTATTTCCCATTCATTTATTTTCCTGTATGAGGACAGGATGCAGCCTATTATTCTAATTCCACAAATAAAGAAGACCTTCTTAAATTTAATGCTCTGGTTTCAGTGCATCCCTCAGCAGAAAGGATGTGGTGCACCACAAACAACACCCAGGAACCAGATGCAATGCAAACTGAGCTGCCAGACAGGCATTCCTTCATCCCTGGAGGGGACACTGTTACAAAGCCAAGATAACAGACTTAAGCAATTAAGATATGCTCTGTGCATTAATGGAGAGAAATCTGTGGATTCCTGCAAGCTTGCAGGCACTTAGTGGAGAGCTGCTGCATAGGATCCTTTCTCAAGGTAAAGGAAGTACCGGAAAGTACAGCAGTGTAAAAAACCTTTTTCAGCTGACATAATGTTACACCACCACTTGAATATCCTGCCTTCTCATGCTTACCTAGAAACTCAGCAGGGTTGTGTGCCCCCTAATATAACCATATCAGTTCCTTTGCTCTGAGCAAAATAATGCTTGGGTTTGCCTAAGGGAATGTAAAATGCTTTGAAAAGCTGTATTTGAAGTTCTTGTCCCTCCCTTTCTCCTGTAGCTTTTGCAATCACCAAGCTTCTGTGCTTCTAGAGTCAGACCAGTTTTAGCCACTGATACACTGCTGTTTTTTCTCCATATGGTCTATTCTCCATATGTTGGTTTTTCTCCATATGGTCTTTTCATATATAGAGGATGTGTCACAGAGAACTCATTAGCCTTTGCATGTCCTTCATAAACTCCAACTCTCATCCTGTTATGCCAGGAAGCCAAATTTGGCAACTGTCTTATTAAATGCCTATTTTTGTCTACATTTAAATTAGTGGAAAACTTAAGATGTTACCTATGAAAAATGTGAAGAAAGTCTTTAAGTCCTGGTCAAGTTAATACAGAAAGAGTAGACCATTCCCAACCTCATTAGCCATGTTATTGACTGTCTTGCAAAGAATCCCATGTGATTCCCATAATCCCATGTACAGAAGCAGGAAACCAAGAGGTTTCCATTGCTCCAGGGAGACCGACAAATATGTTAATTTTATGTTAAGTGAGCATTTACTAAGTGAATTAAGTACATATTTTCGAGGTGCTAAACTGAAATCGAATCAAATTTGGCTGAGAAAGATATGACAGCTTGATGATTTACATTAGCAATTTTAATAGTATTTTGCTTTGACGATATCTCTCAATATTAGTATTTCTGAGGTGTCTCATGACCTACAAATCAAAAAATTTTTTTCAAATTATTTTAAAAAGNGGGGGAGGGGTGGTGGGAGGGACTGTTCTAGCTGGAGTATTTTAAACAATTCAATTTTTCTGACACTTGATGACAAATTCATTTCTCTCCCTGGATATTTTTGAAATAACTGTATATAAGTGCAAGCTTCACCTGGTTTGGATTCTGCAACTGATAAGAAGGATCAGGAGACATTTTTTTGATCAATAAGCATTTTCATGTAACAATGAGACAGATGACAATCTCTCTCCAAAAATAAAAAAAGAAGGGAGGACTGGTAGAATTCAGAACACAGACTGAAGAGGACAGGATGTAGGAGGCAGTAACAAAACCAGTGACAGTATATATTATCTTGCTATCAGACTGAACAAAAGAAAAATATTACCTTTTGATAGGAGGCTGACTGTAACCTTACTCATCTGCTTCATTTGCAAGCAGAGTGCAACCCTGGTGTTACACTAGCTGAGAGTTACTGAGGCAGATTTGTGAGTTCATATACCCATAAAGGATAGATTTCTAGGTAGTGGTCTACATTTATGGGAGAGGAAACACACTTCTCTAAAGAGAAAGTTGTAAACATGTGAGTTTATTCCTGTTGCATTTAAAGGAGCTGTTTATGAACTAGTCACTGTACTGAAGATTAAATAGAGTTTTATTGTGGCATATAAATCTAAGAATCAGTGACTGTCATGGTCAGTGGCATGACACTGCTACTATTATGTCAGATTTAGTATCAGAATAAACAACCAAGCTGCAGCACAAGGAAACATTAGTGACATTGACTGTGCCGTAGAGAACCTTTGAATCTAATTAAGGATGTTATTAAAAAACAACGCAATCCCCAGTACTGTACTACACTATCCTATCCTATCCTATCCTATCCTATCCTATCCTATCCTATCCTATCCTATCCTATCCTATCCTATCCTATCCTATCCTAGTGCTATAAAACATTATTTTCTTGAAACTTCTAAATTTTTGCAAAACATTCAAATAAGATACCCTAAGACCCACCCCCACCAAAAAAGAAAAGAAAAGAAAAGAAAAGAAAAGAAAAGAAAAGAAAAGAAAAGAAAAGAAAAGAAAAGAAAAGAAAAGAAAAGAAAAGAAAAGAAAAGAAAAGAAAAAAAGAAAAGACAGAATGATTTCAAACAACCAGTCCCTGATGAATGGTGTCAGCTCTATCAGGCAAGTTTTAAAGCAAGGTCACTGATACAACCACAATGCCTGTTGTTATTTACAGCATGGATGTAGCTGAAGCCATTGGGAATCAAACAATCTTTGGAATGAGTTCCTTCTCCATGACAACTAATAGTGCTTTAAGTGTTCCCTGAAATAGGCAGATGGAGAATGCACTACTGTACCCATCAGAAAGAGCTTATTTAGAGACTGTATATATATAGCTTTAAAATTTGCTGAGCAGAAACACTTGAAAATAAGACATCAGGCAGGTTTTAGTTCTGTAATTTAAACAATGAGAGTACTTCTTTTAAAAGAAATGCAAAGTAGCCTACAAAGGTCTGGTTAAATAGGAAAATGTTGAAGTGTCTTTCCATAATTTATATACTTCCCTTTCTTTTTGTGATAGTGGGAGTTAAGCAAATTATTTACCATGAATAATTTAGTCTATGAATTTATAGTTCTACATAAAGGTCCTAAAGAAAGATTATCTTATCTTCACATTTATTCATTACCTAATATTGTTTGAGAAACATGTTTATTTTACTATGTCTTGAATATACTCATGCAGAACAAATGGTTTTTCTTCTGCAAAAGAGCAGCAGGACAATATAAACTTACTTCACATTCTATATACGGTCTACTTAAGCAGAATTTAGTAGTGTGAAGATTGTGTTGAGCCTTTGAAGAGAGATAAATTTCATCCTGAAAAGCTGGACAGCTTGAAACCACATGGACAGGTGCAGGCTTCTCTAAGAGAATGGAAGCTGTCCAGGCCTAAGGCAGCTCTGACCCCAGATATCCAAAGGTGCATGAGTGCGGCTCTGCTCCAGGATCCATGTTCCTACACTCCTTTTGGGGGGTTTTTATTTCAGGCACAGGAGCACATACCATGGAATTCCTGTCTAATTCATACTCCAGAAACTCCCATATCCCTTGCTCTTCCCAGGCTCTCCAGCAACCTGAGCAAACTTTCTCCAGGGTCTAGGAAACATCTGGTGCTTCTGGCATAAGAAGCCACTGCAGATCAGAAGGGGGACACAGGCACCTTCAAATTATCTATGATGGGAGGGAAAACTAGTACAGCTCTTGAGGGAGAGGGCTGGCTTGATCCCAGTGGTCTTCTAAAACATGGGGCACAAGTCACTTCCCTTTCTGTCTGACAACCTCTGCCATATTTTGGTCAGGCTATGTGTAGTTTTGCTACAGTATTTTTCCTAAGTGAAACAAGTGTCAGATTAAACATGATTTTTTCAATTGTCAAACAATGAGTGAGTTTTGAAATAGTCAATTTCTGTACCTGTTCTTACAAGGAATGGCATGTAAATAGTTTGTATCCTCAGTCGAAATAATCTGGCCAGAATGCTATTTCTATAGCTATTTCTGATCAAAACATTAGTGCATATCTACATTATTTTTGAATGTTTTATATCTGGAACTTTGGACAGATGTTTCCCAAGCTAGGTAAAATAAAATAAAATTTTAAGACTTGTGCCTTGGCTTAATAAGGGCTTTTTTTTTTGTCAATTCTATCTGTTATCTTAGGGGAGTTCTATTCTAATTTTTGATTTTTTTCCTTTGAATATACTTGGAGGAAAATTGTAAGATGCTCCACTTTCAACTTTAGGAATACCTTTGGCTTTTTCAGTCTGTAGCACTTCTTTTCTTTAATGATTTACTGGCCTTGAAGGTGGTCTGAGCTCTTTGATTTTTCTAGCTATGCCATTATAATTTTATGGGTTCAACAGTACGTTTTATTGATGTCCCAGTCATATTCAATTCCTCTCTTTGACCCTTGAAAGCAGCTTCATTTAAAATAAATTAGTATTGGATATTAAACAGTACAGGCAATATAGTTCCTGTCTTCATGTGGTAGGGAAAATTTGTATAACCAAGATATGCCACCTTAACAAAATACAGAAGTTAGAAAAAGGTCAGTCTAATTACTGGAGTTTAAGTTTTCATTTTATTCCCTTGCTTTTAAATAGTGTTATCAGTGTTTTGAATGTCAGATAAGACTTGTGCAAATACTCTGTTCAAAATGGCACTAACCAAATTAAATTGCCTTACAATCTCCTTTTTTTCCTTTTCCTTTTCATTTTTTTTTTTTCTTGCAGAGCCAGTAGATGAATACTTTGGAAATAACTAAAACAATGGGATAATTTTCTCACCAAGATTCTGTAGAACGATTTCTACGACACAATTTTCTGAGACATGTTAAAGCACAAGGGGAATAACTTAAAAATTTAGGAATTTAGGAGACTCCTGCATCCTGTTAGAGGCTGGTATGTGTGCTAGAAGACCATGGGAATAAAGGGTGACCTTCTGGACCTGTTGAATGCCCATGGAAGATTTGAAGACTGGGAACTAGTGAAGTCTTTTCACAGAGAACAGTGCAACAGAAAATGAAAATGCAGCCCCATGAGAGAGTGGCTGAGAGGTGAAGAATCACCTGAAGGGTGAGAGTGAAAAGTCTGCGGGAGGAAATGGCTCCAGCTAATTTTTGGAAGAGTAAAGCTGGCTATACTCATGACAACTGATATTACCTAAGCACTTAATTTAATCTGGTTTGTCTGGGGTCTACCTTCTGCCTCTCTGGAGCTGCAGCAGATGAATCCTGCAATATTCTGAAAAATGGAAAGAAGATGCTGCATGGATGCTGAGAGGCATCATTGAGTATTCTTGGCTTCTCTTCTTCATTTTGGTTCTCAAACAAATGCTAAAATTCACTTGAGCTACCCTCATTTCTGCCTCAGAAGTTATTTGGGTCGAACTGTTTATCATGTCCCTTGGATGGGAGACCTGTAGATGGGAAATATTCCTTTCTGAATATGGCTTGTAGGTAGGATTTCTCAGAGAAAAACCAGACAGATCAAAACCAGAGGTCTGGAAAAAAAGAAAAATTACTTTCATTTCAGTTGAGTTTTGACTAGAAGAGCTGTGGAACGTTTCCGCCTTTACCAGAAACACTTCAAAGAGGGAGTATGGACAGACAGGTCTGAGATCAGAGAGACAGGAAGTATTAAATCCAAGAGGTGTTTCAACAAGGCTGATAGCATTATACAGGAGGAGTAGGAGAAGGAGAATTGTCCAGATGTTACATTTTTGTATGACAATTCATACATAACTCATGCAGAGGAAAGCACATCTTTAATATTCAACTGCTACCTACTGTAGCAGGAGGGCTCCCAATATGACACTATGCCTTCCCAGTGAGATTACAGTGCTGAATGTTAATGCTGGTGCTCAGAAATGAAGCAGCAGGCAGTTACTTTGAAGTAAGTTGGTGGATGGATTTACTGTATGCTAGCTGTTTTTTTCTCATTATCACTGAAAATAGGCTGAGCTCCCCTGCACTCAGAGTATCTCTTCGCACAGCAAAATGAAGGAGAGCAGCAGAGCTCAAGCTGTGCAGCTCTGAATGCCACACTCCTAACATATATAATGAAGTGTTAACCTCATTATGATCATGAAGTAGTAGTAGGTGCATGCCAAAGACGTGTAACAGAAGAATACTTTTAGATTATTCATGATCTATTTACAGCTCTGCACTATCTTCTAAGATGCAAATTTGAAAGCTGATAAAAAGTGCCTGACAGTATAGAGCCCTAATTCTAAACTGGTATTTTATGTATATATTAATATTAAGTTCATATCCGATGATGTCAATGTCTAACAGCATGCCCAAACTGAACACCAATTAGTACTGTGCCTATATCCTTTGCAGAACTTTTTTTATCAAGGCTATCAGAACCCCCTTTTCAACGATGGTAAATGTTCTCAAAGAGATAAAATGTTCATTCCTTGGCATGAAACAAACCCTATAAGTGATAAAACTCTGCAATTGTGTGGAAACATGGACACTGAAGCTGGTTTTGAAAATGCGTGTTGATTTTGGTAGGATGAAATACATTGTAGGTCATTGATGGTTTTCAGCTACAAGTGTTGAAGCACCAAATTGCCAAGCTAATTCTGTAGAAAAGAAAGTATCTTATCTAACAATAAAGAATGATTTCCAATTGGAATAATTGTCATTGTTCACTTCTCGAAATTCAAAGCATTTTGAACTTTTGCCTCCTGTTATTCAGTATCTATTTGTAGAGAGATGCCATACAAGGAAAAAGCAGTTCTTATTTCTATACCTGCCTAAGCCATGAAGCAATGTAATTTATCTCCTCCTTTTGGTGAAGTTTTCCTGTTTTCTCTCCTTTGCACATTTGAAACTAACTACTTGGCTAGATGTAAGCTCGTCTTACCTCCCATCAGTCCAAAGTGGTGAATGTCACAATGAATACAGAGAAATGTCTCCTTACCAATTTTAATTTCACCACAAACACCAGTAAAGAAACAGACACTTCAGTCAGGGAACAGTAAAGAAATCTTTACATTAACATCAGGAAAACTCCACCAAATCTAGAAATTAACCTTCTATCACTTCTTCTCAAGGAAACTGCCTTTTGTGAAAAGATTCCAGGCCCTTGGGATTGATGTCTAGGACCTCTCTTTAGCTGTAGAGTGATGGCAGCTGCTTTTGTAAGACGGAAGGCAGGCCTGAAAAGTAGCCCTTTTGGCTACTTTTACTAGAAGTCCCTGAAGAGCACTAGTTTGAGGTGGAGACAAAAATGGAGCCCACAGAGGTGAGTTGCAGGGCCAGCTGTCAGTTCTGAAAATGATAATCTGTGTGATGATGACTTGTATTATGTCAATTGTTTCCAAGTGGATATTTAAGTATTTCTGAAAAGATGCAATTTAATTTGGAGTGGTTGGTGGAGATGAAGACAAGAAGCATATTTCCTTTACTTCCCTACCACTTCCTCAAGAGCAACTCTTGTCTGATCTTGGTGTTTCTGTGCTCAATCACATATCCTGTTAAGAAACTCTCAAATTATTTCTGTTCACCAGAATGATACTTTTACAAAATCATCTGTAATTATGTCTAGCTAATTCCTTATAAATGCATATTAATTGCCAAAGAAATGCACCACTTTTAGTAACAAAGTACAGGCTAAGACAGTACAGGTGTCGGTCTCCAAAAAGGATGTGAAGACAAAGCTGAGTATTGCATCCAAACTCTCAATGGAAAAATCAAACCTCTGCTCTATTCTACCTCAGTAATAAGCTTCAAGTTGCAGCCTACATGAAAATGTAGATGCATGTCACATTGTCTAACTTTTGGATTTTTCTCTTCATAGCTTGTCACCCAGATAGCCAGGATCTCCATTTTGCCTTGTCTGTGTCAGCCCTCAAAGCCTAAACCTATGTAAATAACAGATTAAAGAACTTCCTTGAAACATTAACAGTATCTTTCTACCATTTTTGTAAAATCCTGCATTTCTCTAGAGCTATTGTTTTTGTTATTAGACATTAATGTAAAAGAGGATTTTTCATTTGTTGTCTCTTTCAGCTTTATTTCACCCCTCAAATCATAATCCATTTTGCCTAGGTAAGAATTATATACTAAATGCCTTTACCTCCAGTCTTCCAAAAGGCTAAAATTATTTTATTTCACTTTATTTCACTTTTATTTCATTTTGTTCAAGCCAGTGAACAAAAGCATTTTTTTAAAAGTATTTCAAGGAAACAGAAAGCATCTCAACTTAAAGAAGAAAAGTTCTCCCTGATTGCAACTCAAAAATTTTTGTTGTTGTATCTGATGTGATCCTCCTGCTTTACAGAAAATATTATGAGCAGTTATGAAGCAACATTTTATTAATCAGCCATATTGTTGTAACACTGGTAGGTGTTGTCCAAGGGATCATTTCTGACAAGGAGCAGATGAACTCTGTCACAGCAAGCACAGCTGTGGCAGGCGCTGCTGTTCTTGTGCAAACAACACTAATAAAAATGGAAATAAGACAGAAGGAAGACCAGTTTCCTAGTAAGATTGTTCCAGTGTGCCCTTCAAAAACCCATCTGTCTTTAAAAATAGGGCCTTGCATTCATTTTTGCTGACAAATAAGAATTGCATAGCATGGGAACAACAGAGACTGAATGCAAGTGATGCCAGAGCAGCAGTGAAATGGGAGGCTACTCCCTTATTGCCCATTTGGAGAATGTAATTGCATATGGGCACAAATTGCAACTTGATCTATGTATCCAGATCTCCTGTTGGTTCTAATCCCTCTAGACCACTAAAATATGCCTAGTCAGTATGAGGTGACAACTAGAGGTTTTAAAGTTACTAAATTCTATGTCTACTTTGCCTTTCAAACTGCTGCACTTGGATAACTCTGTTAACTGAGCTCTTCCCTCATTCAACATGACTCCGAGAGCTGCACAGTAAAGCTCATCAACAGACATGGTTAGTTACACAACAATTCTATAACAGGAAATCCATGTCTTTGCAGTGAAGTTTAATTTTTCTTTGGCAGAAAGAATAAAAGGGATTTTTTTTGTTTTCTTGTTTGTTTCTTTAGTACTGATATGCTCTATTTGCAAAGGCAGTAACAAGCAGAGAGGAAGAAGCAAAAGAATCATATTCCCAAAGGGCTAATATAATCCCATGCTGCTAGAAAAATGTTGAGTCAGACTGCCAGCTCCAGTCCAGCTACCCAAATTAAGTGTAGTGAGGTGGGAATGCCAGTTTCTGGGGAAACCCAGTTTCCAGAGACTGACCAAAATCAGACTGCATCATCTTTTGTACTATTAACAGAAGTGACTTGGAAAGTACCAGAAAATAATTCACCACTCTCATGCTAGCCAGTCACTTAAAAGGCTTTTCATTTCCTATTTCACAGAAGTTCTAAATGTTAAATTTTGAAAACAAAATGAATGCAGAAGTGTATATTAAAAAAATCCCATTATCTATTTGGTCAATTTCTTTACCACTTCAAGAAACAGTGCAAAGCGTTCCCAGATTAATGCCTTAACCACTTAACAAAGAAAATTTTGCAATTTTCTGGCTTAATCTCTTTACTGAGTTCAAGGAACCATATCTCTGTAAAAAGCACGTAGAGGAAATAATATTAATTCCCCTTTATCTATGAAAAGGGGAAAAATCCCTCCTTACAAACTGTAAATGTTGGGAAGAATTCATTCTTGAAGTGAGTAACCCTGGAAATTCATGTAAGAAGTCGGTAGCAGAAAAATTAAGCAATGGACTGTACGATGGCCTAAAAGTGAGGCAAGCCATTTTAAGCCATCTGTACTGCCCCTTGAGTTCATCTGGGGACCTGGCCAGGAAGCTGCTGCACTGGAAATAACCATGAGATCCACAAAAGGGATAGAAAATGTCCAGATGAGTGCTGCTGCTGGTGTTACAGACCCCGAAGGACCTCACTGGTGGGTGTTGCTGGGAGACAGTGGTGATTTACCAGAGTGATGAGGGACAGTTATGACACAAGAGTATGCACTGGGATAAGAAGGTGGTCTGCATGGATAAAGACATTATACAAGGCACATAATAACTTCACAGTGAATGATAATATTCAAAATAACTTCAGTATCTCCTGGTAGAAGCAGTGGTCTCAGCAATTTCCTTTTATTGCCTCCATCTGACACCAACAGGGTAATGAAACCTCACAAAGACAATGTTACAGGGGTCTCTTTGCCCTTACGGTCTTTTTTCCCCCCGTGCATGGCAGACAATTATTTATTTGTGTGCTCATCAGCCTCTGTGACAGGGTGAACATAAGGCCTCCTTTAGGTATAACTCCAGTATCATCACTTTCTGAACAAGAAAGACGTGGCCAGCAAGCGCCCTGCTACACGCACATCGTTATCCCAGGTATAAAATGAAATCTTACCTATAACTTTTCCTAGGAATAGTGCCTTTGGGGAATTGAACTGAATGTCAGA
Organism: Vireo altiloquus; assembly: GCA_013396875.1. Lineage (NCBI taxonomy): Eukaryota > Metazoa > Chordata > Aves > Passeriformes > Vireonidae > Vireo > Vireo altiloquus. The sequence goes on along the minus strand of VZRF01003378.1, from coordinate 335,564 downwards.
TGTGGCTGGCAGGCTGTAACTTGTTGGAGGATAGTGATCAAGCTGGAGAAAGAGAAAAGAAATGATGAGTATTTTGAACTGATTGGCTTGTCACAGTTCTGATCAACCAGGTCAACTTCATGGAGTTTATGCCATTACTCATAACTGTCTAATACACTTTACTTTCATTTTCATAAAGGGAAAACAACTGTAAACACCCTTCCTTCCATATCTGCCATGTCCACGGTTCCCAAGGCCTGGAGAATGTCTATACTGAATATATTTTTGTTCTGATTGCTGTAGAATCACATCAGTTTTTGCTTATGTGCTCTTCAATTGCTAAATATAACAACAGCGTCAATAATAAAACAACTTTTTCTTTCCATAGAAATAGATTTCCATTTGGGACCTATGTTACTGCTAAAGCTAGATTTACATAGCTGGGAATTTGAGACTAATTCAGGTGTTAGGCATTTTTCCTTTCTCTCAGAAAAGCCATGAGTTAACAAGGCATTCTCTTTTGCCGCTTCATGCTCATTACTTTCTTGTTGAGAATGTTCAATTTGATTGTGATGATGCCTTTTGAAACCTAAATAAATTCAAGAGTAATCAATTTAGCTAAACAGTTTAATCTATAGGAAATGCATATTGTCCTCGATATGACACAGCAATCATGATACATTAGCATATTTCTCCCTAGTTTTTAGCTATTTAATGGAAAAATATGAAGAAAGACTGTAATAAAATGAATTGCCTAGGCTTAGTAATAGTGCTATTAACAGAGTTTAGTATAGCTCAATAGAGTTTTGATGTTCACATTTCATACAGGTAATTGGGATGAATTTTTATCTTTACTGTGGTTATTTATTTTCTCAGCTTTGCATGTTTATTACACAGGCTTAAAGAGGAACTGAACAGTAATAGTTTATTTTATTCTTGCCTTGCCTTGGCACAAAACAGGATAGAGACTCATAGATATGATTTAAGACTTTACAAGGTTCAATAGACGACAGAAGTAATTCTCAAGAAATGGCAACTCTACACGGCATGCAATATTTTCACATATCTTTTTGCCATGTTTCTAGTTTAAAAATGTTATTATTTTGGATTACTTTGTTTGAATGATACTGCAAATGCTCAGTTCAGTGGTTAAAAGTAAATGAATGGAGGTAGCATAGAACTGAAGGTCCTTTTCATCTGATACCCTGTAACACTGTGAGCTCCAGTAAAGCCTACTGGTGTCATGAATCTGCAGAGGCAACCATCTCAAAAAACTATAATAATTGGAGAAGTCTTGTCTTTCTTATAATTCCCCATAAAACCCCAATAAGAAAATGTATATAAACAGCAGACAGAAAAAACAGTCTCTGCAGATTGCAAAAAAGGTCCAGCAAGTCTTAATGTTCAGAAATGATTTTAATTTATCATAAATAGTATTCACACTGATTATTTTAAGATAAATACATGAAAAAACATAGTTCCATCTTCTTACTCAGAAAAGAAGGAGCTTCAGTTTGTTCAGAGTATCTTGAACAGTTTTTCTTAGATTTTTAATAAAGAACAGAAATAAATATTTTACCTGAAATCAGACCTATATAAATTCAAATTGAAAAGAGTTATTTTTGAAAGGCTATAATCAAGTGGATACAAAGGGTTAAAATACAAACCAGATCTCAACCTCAACCACCTCAGGCCCTACTAAATACAGACTCCACTTGAATGCTTACTATTGGTTTTCCTGATGGAAGGGAAATGTTCCAGCATCCAACACTGCAAGTGCCAGATGCATCTTCAATGGGAACTGCAGGCATATCAGGTGAAAAAAAAATCCCTTATTTCAGGAGACAATTAAAAATGGCTCAGACCTCTCATAGCATTTACCCTTGTGGTTATTAAATGAAGGGTATAGATTCTAGAGAGGTGTATCAGGAAAAGATTGGTGAAGACTAATCCTCAAAACACTGATTCTCCATCCTCTCATATGTCAAGAGGTTAACCCCATGGAACTTCTGTGCAATTGTTTCCAATGCATACACAGGGTTCATCTTCTAGGTTTTCCTTTTATTAATATGACTTAATACATGCTGAAGTAATGGATAAAATAATTGGGCATGCTGCTACATACATTGGTATCTGTCAATATCATCAACACTTAGGTTCTTTCTTTTTCAGAATCAATCTGGAGCAATTTAAAAATATTTCTTTTTATTGTGATCTGGAATCTGAGCAGCAGTGTTGATCAGATCATCATTAATCAGATAAAATATGAATTTATTAAGATAATTATCAATCTATAATTTAACTTATTGATGTATGGTAGATTTCCTAAAGCAGTAGCCATGTGTCCATCATCAGAGTAAAAAGTATTTAGTAAAATATAATAAAAAGACCATCGCTGCCTACTGCCTACAGGCTGCCTCTACCTGGGTACACTGATTGTGTCTGCAGGACATATATCAAAACGAAAAGTCAATTTGAATGATGAACCACTGTGAACACTTACATGTATAATTACAGAGTATCAAATCCTGCCAGTAGCCGTGTGATAAGACTCCCTTTGTCTTCAGGTAGTGTTCAGGATGTGGAAAGGCCCTCTCTTTCCCCACCTTGGAACATGTTAGTTAGCAGTAACCTCGGCCGGATTAAAACAAAACCCCAAAATCCTTCCAGTGACCTCACCTTCCCTTGGGACTTCAGCACAGCAGAACATTCTATCCTGGTACAGAGGCAAAAGTGGGTGCAGCAATGAGACTAAGGATGTGTTTCATTGCAGGCTCTGACAGGAACAGACACTCTACTGCTGAGGTTTACTCGTTTAAACAGATCTCTTGTACTGGATAAAAAACTGAATCTATCTGCTCACGTATGTTTTTCACATCTCACTGTAGTGAAGGAAATATATCCCAATGAGTTCAGCTATGGATTGCTTTAATTATCGGAAGTTTTGCATTGTCCTAGTTAAAATAAATCTCTATTTAAAAGCTGTTGATACCAATTTCCTGGGGCAAACATTTCTGATCAGAGATAGGGCCAGATCCCGCTCCACTGCCACATGTGGCATCTTTTTTTCAGAGGACACCTGCACTGCTCTCCACAGCTTTGAGCGATGCCCTTCTCTAATCCTGGCATCTGGAATGGAATGATGCACCACAAGACAGGGGGTCTATGGAATAGTGGATGAGGGAATAGGCAGATTTCTCTCCAGTTGCTTTTAATGCATGTCTTTGTACTAAACTAGGATTACCGAATAAAAGAAACCATTTTTTTTTTTTTTTTTTAAGAGACACTCAACTCACAGGTCTGTGAGTTAAAGCATCATGCTGAATTCTTTCCAAAGTTGTATGTGACTGCCATCCAGTGGGAGCTCCAGGGTAAGCAGCTGGAACGGAGCAGCCTGCAGTCTGTATGAAATACTAGCCTATCAATTTAATAGAAGAGACATAATAAAAAAGGAATTACTAGTGTCAAATGATATTTGAAAAAATTATTACATTACTTAATGAAAATTAAATAGAACCCCTGTATACACAGACTTTGATGTCATGATTTTGTATTAAATTACAGTTTTAAATTATATTTAAGATTTTTCATTACCGCTACTTTTCTTTAAAAACTCAATTATTTCACTTGAGCTTCATATAAACATAAAATGTGGCTTTGAGTGTTACATAGATGAAAATAAGCATCAGTTTATGAGAAACTTGCAGTTTCAGTTCTAAACTCATGTCACGCCAAGGCAGAATGCCTTTTTCTGAAGTAGTTTGGATTTAAGCAGAAGTTCAATAAAATGCTCTTTCTTTTAAATTACTGCTCACTTAGATAATAAAACTAATCTTGATCGGAGTTTTGAGATTAACAGAGATATCAGTCTAAAGGCAAAAATAATGTCTGCCTCACCTTAGTAGTCTTGGGAAAAAACCAAAGGTGTAAACACAAACACATACCTTATATTCACCCTGTGGATATATTTATATCTGAATCATTGTCAACTCAGCCTGTGTACTGCTATAAAGTTATTTTTCTTTATGCTGGAGATATTTTATTTTAAAAAGTTGTCAAAATCAGATGGAATAATAATGCTGTAAGGCCTAATTTCGCTCCATCTGATGTCAATACAGCTCTGCATTGACTTCAGCAATAGCAGGATAAAGAAGGGGGTGTTATCATCATGATCAATGTAGTATTTCTCTTCTGCATTATGATGATAATTCACCACTTGTGTTACAAACTTCTCTAGTCCTGAACAAGAGCTTTTTGTGCTAAGTTCTATAATAATACATAACAAAAAAGGTTCCTACTGAAAAATGCCTGCAAAGTTAGAACAGAGTAGACAGGAGACCTGAAGAAAATAGTAAGGTGGTGTGCAGGAGTTTAGATGGAGCTCCTCACAAGTATGATAACAGAGTATGAGCAAGCAGGAAGTTGACTACAAAAAGCAAATGGGAGAAATTATGACATTCTTTTTATTGGTGAAATATAGATGATTATTCACCTCCTAAAAGGTTAGGAAAAAATTACAAAAATATTTTTAATATAGTGATAGTTGATTTTAGTTTT